>CM040244.1:199924824-200331896 GCA_022545495.1 Chrysanthemum lavandulifolium
ATTTCCTTGACAGGGTTTCGCAGCCTGTTCTAGCCGCTCAAACCGAGCGCCTCAAAGAAAACAACACGGAGTGTTGAACCAAATGAATAGAAATTCACCGATCGATGAAAAGATATTTGAAAAACAATCGGTGTATTGCTCGATAGAAATTGTTTTTGCAATACAACGAAGGTTTTAATGAACATCAATTATCAATCATAAAACACCTTTGATTTGAAATATCCGCATACCGTCGATCGGCCGAATAAAAAGAGTTTTTTAAGCACAAAGACCGTTTTTCAAAGGTATCCGTCAATCCATAACTCGAATCCGTGGATTGATTCAAAAGATTGAATCGCCCATTGTTTTTGTTCGGTTGTCGCATGGTTGATCTATTTGATAGATCTCACATGCCACCCACCGTGAGCTTGTTTGATGTTGGCTCCGTAGGCTTTCCATCTTCATTGTGAGTATGTTTGCATATCACCTGTGATGTTCGCAATACCACAAGGATAATGCGTGGGACTCAAGATAAAATCTCTTTCCACATTGTGTGAAACAGAGAGTCTTCAATGAAAGTGTCCTAACGAGATTTATTGATGATCTCGTGGCTCTAGACTCAATATGTGCATATTTGGTTCTGTCACGGAGACTCAGGGAGAGGTCTCTTTCTTCAATATCAACAATCTCAAGAGAAAGTCGATAGATTATGTAGGTTCCCTGCATGAGAATGAAACAAGCCCTTATAAGAGGAACTTGAGTGGTTTGGGAAGTCAGAGTGTGTGCGCCACCGGGTCCATGACGCCTTGTCTTCAATACCAATGTTACCATCGTGAGTATATGAATTGTACCCGGTTCCGCCTATGGTTGAATAAATGGAGGCTATTTCTTTTCACCTTTTCTCATTCAATTCTTTTTCATTCTTCAACCCTCTTCAAGCTTACCGAGACTTCATAGCAAGAACCTTGTTGGGTTTGTTCAAGATCTCGCCTGCCTCAACCGCACTCTTCCCATATCTCATTTTTCTCCTTTTATCATCATACCCAAGGACTTCTACACTAACTAGTGGATTGTCCCGGTAGATCCCTCCGTTCTCGTGGATCATGGGAACAAATACCTAACCTTATCATCCTTATATCACCGTATATAAAGTAAATTTGGTCGGTCCATTTGGTATTGTTCATCCGCCATTTGAACCAATTAAAACCATTTGAAAATCAATCGAGATACTTGTGATATATTATCAAAACATTTTGTACTGAATTGTTTTGATATTTTTAGAACAAGTGTCTCCCTCAACATGTGCATCAAATGTTTGAAATCATTTTGCACACGAGGCAAGAGGAAGAATTAACTTCTTTGATTACCATTTTCTAAAGATATCAACCTCACTTCCCCGATCAAATCAAGTAGATAAAGCATTTGGGGAAGGATGAGGTTTTCATAATTGCTCCCCCTCAATATGTGCCTCGAGATTTGAAAAGAGTTTTGCACATACTGAGGAACCTGCACATGAGATAAGTCATCACGCTTCAAATCATAGGTTTAAGATAGATGCTCCCCTCAACATGTGCATGGAAAATTTGAAATCGTTTGTCACATGTGGGAAGGAGAGCTTGTACATCCTTATAAACCCATTTACCAAATTATCGCTTTAAATCCAATTTAAATCACATTCTCCCCGATCACAATTATCAAATCATTTGAGATTTGTGATCTCTTATAGATTTAAATTGATTTTGAAAGCTTTTAAGGAGAATTATGACTTGATTATGAAAGCGCTTTTAACTAATAAGGATCGGATTTTAAGACTTTAAACTCCATTGATAAAACATGCATGAATATCTTTTGAAAAACAATTGAGTGACAAATAACTTTTAATTTAATTGAAATTATTCTCCCCAATCAATGACATAGGTTGTTGATCGGAGATAGATATTTTGACAAATAAGTCCAGATGATTATCAAAATAGAGTCCGAGTTATTTTTCAAAGCAGTTAGTTTTCAAGTAGATAAATGTTTATAGAATCGAGCATGGAATTTTGAAAACATGATAAAGTATGGCTATGTTCTTTCTTTGAAAACTAAGCATCACCGAAATGACAATAAACCATATATTATTTCTCTCTTTTAATTTTTTTTAATTTTTTAATTTTTTTTAAATAAAAATTCGAACAATATCTAAAGTCCCGTGTCATTCTTTGAACGGCAGCACAAAGACCGTAGATATTATCGAATCGAGAAAGACATGACAAAAATTATTATTATTATTTTTTAAGGTTTTATAATTTTGTATTTTGTTTTCAATAGATATATACAAGAGATAGATGAAGGAAACCTTTACTCCTCGTCTTCCTCACCAAGACGTTGAGTGTTTCTGGTTGAAGGCTTTTCGCCAAGTCGGAAGAATAAACTCAAAACGTTCTCTTAGAAGAGCTTTGGTGAAGATGTCGCTAACCGGTATTCGCACCTCACAAAATAGAGTTCCACCACACCTTTTCCACTTGTTCCACCGATGAAATGATGTGAATGTCGATATGCTTAGCTCTTGAGTGTTGAACGTTATTGCATGAAAGAGCAATAGCACTTTTATTATCACACATGTAGGATTTTGTTGAATACAAAGCCATAGTCGGCTAATTGAGATCTCATCCAAAGGATTTGAGCACAACAAGATGACATGGCTATGTATTCTCTCTAGAGGAAATAGAAGTACTCATTTGCTTCTTTGAAGACCACTCACAAGCTTATCACCCAAAACCGAGCACCTCCGCACGCATACTCGACGAGTATCCGACATCCCGCATGATCAAGATCTCGCATAGGTCGTTAGTGACATACCAGTGTCCTTCGTACCAAAGTCCCATATTGATGGTTCCTCGAGATACCGAAGACCCGCTAACCGCTTCAAGGTGCTTTTAGTAGGCTTAGCTCGGTATCTAGCACACATGCAAACAACGAACAAGATGTCTGGTCTACTAGCAATGAGGTACATCGTGATCCAATCATACTACGATATTTCGCTTGGTCAATCATGATCCAGAGTGGTCCTCATCTAGTTTGGTTCGATCAATCATGGAGTGTCAACGAGGTCACTTGAATCAAATCCAAATTTCTTTAAGATCTCGATTGCATATTTAGATTGATTTATGAAAATGCCTCCGGACTTTGTGAAATTTGTAATCCCAAGAAAATGACATTTGTCCCATCATTGACATTTGAAAATTTGAACTCATTTCATTTGAAAAACGGTCACACTCATTGGGGTCACCGAGGCAAAGATGATATCATCAACATAAATTTGAACATGAATTAAATGTTTGCGACTTCCGGTGAACAATGTTGGATCAATTGCTCCTTTGCTAAATCCAGAGATAGAAAAACTTTGATAGTGTATCATACCATGCCCTGGAGCTTGCTTTAAACCGTAAAGAGCCTTCTTCAAACGATAAACGTGAGTAGGATGCTCTTGATTCAAAAATCCTTCGTTGTTACTGACGAGACGACTTCTTTAAGATCTCCATCTGTAAATGCCGCCTTTACATCCATCCGATAGACTACCATGTTCTTACTAGCAGCGATTAGCCAAAAGATTGGATTGCCTCGATTCGAGCAACAGAGCAAAAGATTCTTCAAAGTCAATACCCTCCTCTCGACGGTATCCTTTAGCAACTAATCGAGCCTTGTTCTTCAACACATCACCATGCTCATCAAGTTTCACTTTGAAGATCCATTTTAGAGCAATAATCATAGCACAACTGGAGCGGTACTAACTCCCACACATCAAGTCGATCAAACTCATGAATTTCTTCTTGCATGGCATTGAACCAACTATCTTCATTCATGGCGGGTTTAACATCTTTTGGTTCGATCTAGAGTATGGAGTTGAAGAAGCATCATAAGGCATCGGTTGCAAGTTGTTTCGCGTGGATATTTGGACGAGAGGATTTCCAATGATGTTGTCTAATGGATGATCGTGAGTCCATTTTCCGAGGTGTTCATGTGGTAGTTGTTGAGGGACCTAAGTAGCGAGTCGATGTCTCCAAGAAGATGGTTCGATGAAGATTCGAGAGCAAATATGTTTTCAAATGGAGCATCTTCGTGGAGTAGCAAAGGGATTAACTTCATCATTGATGCCGAAATGCAGCTCCATGATGTACATTTGAAGAATGATGATTTGTTGATGAGAATGAAGGATCAACAAAGAAGCGCTTCTTGACTTAATGATATTGAGATCAAGGATTAACTTCATTCACGTGAATATGAGCACCTCTATTGTAGGAATCGACACCTCATTAGTACTTGCTCATAAAGTTCATCAAACATAGGATCAAACAATTTCTTTAAATCATCTTCGATGGAGGTACATATAGAGTCAGCTGGAGAAGAATTAGGTACAAGGGATGAACCAATGGGACTGTTTTGAAGTCACGGGTCCGAATCGGATTGTCAGAGCCATTTAACCTGCCACTCATCAAACGTGGACGTGAATTGTTTCCATGATATTTCGGGTTCTCTTGTTGTAGATTCGGTATCCTTTTCTGCTTGATGCATAACTCACAAATACTCCAATGTCTCGCTTTAGCTCTAAGTTTGCCTAAATCTTGGCCTCATTCGCTGGACAACACAATGCACCGAATAATGGAAGGAATGAAAGATTAGGTTTTCTCGTTGTAGATAAGTTCATATGGGTTTTTCCATGAGCAAGTGTGAATCGTGGATCGATTCTCGGTGTAGCATGCGCTGGGCGATGGCTTCACCCAGAGAAACATGGAACTTTGAGTAATCAAGATAGTCCTTGTGGCTTCCACAAGAGTTCGATTCGCTCTTTCAACTACACCGCTCGCTGAGGAGTTCGAGGAACACTTCTTTGATGACTGATTCCAATACTTTCATAAAACTCACTAAGTTGTTTGTTAACAAACTCGGCCCATTGTCTGTTCGGATGATTCTGACCGCTTTGTTAAGACGAACTCAAAACTGTTTTATGAGTTTGATGATGATATCCGAGTTTCATCCTTTGTCTTTAAGAACTTTACCCGTGTGAATCTAGAGAAATCATCAACCACAACTAATACATATTTCTTCCCAAAGATATTCTCAGACTCTCATGGGTCCCATAAGTCCATGAATTGTATGAAGAGCTTCAGTGATGAAGTTAGTAGGTTTGGGTTTATGGGCATACTTCATGCTTTTACCCAATTGGCATGTCGAACAAAGATGATCCTTTTCATACTTAAGTCTAGGTAAACCCACAACTAAGTCCTTTCCGAGAGATCATTGATGGTGCTTAGTTCAAGTGATTGAGACGACGATGCCATAACCATGACTTTGTTTTTGAAGCCTTTGACAATAAGCAAATTGGAGAAGACTTCATCATATCTTCGATAGAGATGGTGTATAGATTTGAACCACGAACCTCTCAAAAGTTCCTTACCATCAAGTTCTCTAACGAAACAAGTATGTTTTTCAAGGCTACTTCTAGATCGTAATCGCAGAATTGACCAGCGAGAGAACAAAGTGACCAAGACCTTCTACATAATATACTACGGAGATAACACTTTTACCAACAACATAATCTCCATAACCCATAATTGCACCGAAATGATCATTCCGAATCTAACTATCCCGATGAATTTGCTCACGGTTCATGAGCGCATGAACGGTCGCCATCATATGCTTGAACGGCTGAGTCTAGGTACTACTGACGTAATTTGAACGATCTCGCAGCTTGAACACATACAAGAATGGATAAGCTGATAATTGGGATCCCATGCAAGAATGGGTTTCATTTGGTTAGTAACAATGGTTGGAACACCCACATCGAAATAGAAGCATTCATATTACAAATTGAATCAATGGAGTTATTATGAATAGATGCGAGACTAGTGTCCGTATTTGCCCTATTTAAAGTATGTACACTTAAGGGAATAGTTCTACCAAGAGGCATCCATTTTCTAGTGGGCATTTTCGATTAACCTTATGGCCAACCTGTATCCATTGATAACCTATCTTACTAAATGTTCTTCCTGCTGGCTTCACTGTTTTCTAACATTCTTTCGCCTTTGCCTTTTGCCTTCTTAGCATGATATTTTGCATTTATGAGAGTTAATTGGGGATTCGACAAAGATTAGACAAGACATTCACACCACATTCATGATAAGAAATGTAATTCAAGCAGACATCATTACAAGGTTTGCAAATAGTATCGAATCAATTAATTACAAGACGCTATGGCTAATACTAGAATCAACACGATTCGCTTTATTCGACTCAAACTTAAGGTTCCTAGGTTGGTCTTCTACTCTTCCAATGCACATTCTAGCTTGCGAGGTCCTGCCATTCCTTGTATTGTCTTGAGACTTTGACTCGCTTGCTTTAATGTCACCGATTACCCTGTAGAGGAATGGGAACATTAGTTGGTTTTGCTACTCTTTGCTTCTCCCTGCTTTAGATGTGCCGATCCGAACTACATGTGCACACTAAGGTTCACTTTCTTAACACTATAAGCTGGATTTGTAATTCTAGAAGGCACACAAGAGTTCGCTTTCTTAGCTTTTGATATCCGAATCGAACTACTTGAAGGCACACTAAGGTTCACATTCAAAACATCGGGCATCGAATGGATATTATACTTGCACTAGGCATCGAACACGGAATCAAAGGATTAACTCTCTCACCCAAGGACTTAGGGCATATTGTGATTAAGCATTCTAGAATTTCTTGAGATCGTTTGGCATATAAACATGCATGCCCAATTGCATTGTCAAGTGGTTTCTCTAACTTATCTTCTTCAACAATTCATCGAGACATTCTAGACAATCCTTAAGGGATGAGAAATATGTTTGAATAGCAAGTTTGTTATTCCCGAGATGAGGAGGGACATATTTCACAGATAAAGCATATTTATTACAAGAGTGAACCTTTGATACACCATTCTCCCATTGGTCATTGGCATTTTCCCTTTAACGACTCTTTGATTCTCAATTTCCTTTTGCAATGAAGCTATTTGTTCGTTATTTTTGTTACTGTGACCTTTATTGATTCAAATAACTCATTGAAATGACGTTTAATCTTTTCATTTTCTTCTAGAAAACTTTTGTTTTCCTTTTGTAATGCATTTACTAAGTTTTGAAGATGAAAAGTTTGAGAATTCCGAGAATCTAAAGGAGGAGGCATTGGGAGCTCGTCATATTGTTCTTTTGACCCTTTAATTGAGAGATTTGGGCTTTCAACTTTACGATCGTGTTGCAATGAGCTTGAATCGCTCATCACGCTTGTTAATTTGAAAATCGATCAAACTCGGAGCATTCGAGGATGTCTTGATATTTGAAGTTTTGACATTTTCTTTAAGATGTTGATATTTTAGTTGTAAATTAAAATGCTCGACCTCTAGTTTAGAAAAATGTTTAACCAAATTTTAAGTGATCATCCGCTCAATTTTCTCGCTTAGTTTAGAATTAGTCTTTTCAAGCTCAATGACACGATCATGGAGACTTTCGAGGCAATGATAATTCATGAAATTTGGAAGCATTAATAGAACAATTTGTAGTAGTGAAAAACACATCTTGAGTAACACATTCAGTAATAAAAGTCTCATTTAATGTATGTAAGTTCTTCCTCTCAATCTCATTATATTTTAGTGCACGCTCATAGTCACTAACCTCAACAATCATAGCATCAAACTCCTTTTCCATTTCTTTAATGTCTAAGTTCATTCTTTTTTTAAGACTTTCAAACCATCTTTTAGTTGTTTAAACAAAGGCATGACTTCAGCTTAAATAACATTCTTTTGTTTGCTCAAAACCCTTTCCCTTCATTATACCGGTGGGTATGATCCTTTTCTTACAAGTTTTCTCAAAATCAACAAATAGTTGAAAATAACATATTGACCGATTAAGGTCTTGATTTTGTGGAAATAGTCCTAGGTACTAAATGCATTGGTGTATTTGGAGGATACACGTGAAGGCATTTTCCTAAAGGGAGGTTCGTTACAACAAGATACTCGCTTTTGCTTATCTAAATCCTTTTCTAGAACACTTGTTCGGGTGTTAACAATGTCCGAGGCTTAAACATGTTCAAGGAAATCCAATTTTCCTTCTTGTAATCATGGGGTGTGATCTTATTTTTTCTCTTTACATTTAGGATCATCTAATTTCTTGTACATCATTTCCTAGTGACTTCATCCGATTTCTTATCTTCCTCAAGCACTCAACGCAACTAGGTTTCGCCTAGATTTAAGGATTTCATTGCCATCATAGAGAACCTTATGAGCATTTCTAGCCTTTTAATGACCTCTGGATTTGGTTCCTCAACAAGGGGAATGCTATGCTTATCACTTAAGACTCTATGCTTAGTGATTAAGTGAGCAATCAATGGTATTTCCTTGTACGCATAACTTATTTTCAAGCTTGTTTTTCAAGGTTTTAGATTAGAAAATCATTCAAAAGTTTTGATTCCTTAGCATCGAATTCTTGCTTAAGCATTTTAACATTTTCTTGAAGTTCTTGCTTTTGCTTAGCGTTTTAGAAAGCTTTTCTTGTAAGGAGTTTAACTCTTGTTTTAATACTTCTTCTCTAAACCTACTTTTTCTAATAGTTACTGATTTGGTCATCCATTTCTGCTCACGGTGGTCAACTCAAATTTTGCTCGTTGTTCATAAATAGCAACACGTTCTTTATAGGCATTTAGTCTGTAAATTACGTAATCATCGTAGGCACATGCGCAGTGAATTCATCAAAACATAATCATTATTGATCAGAAGATGCATCACTTGGTACAATCTAACTCACTTTGTATCATATTGATCATATGGGACAACATTGATATTACCCATATTTTCAATATCTCGATTCAATAAACACAGTTGATTGTACCGTTATGTATCTTTGCTCATCAACTTCATCGTATAATTTTAATACCTCGGAGATGAGTTTGTCTTTGGATGGACGCACCTTGTGTGATGAAGAGACTTTAGGAGAGACCATGGAGAAATGCTAGCCATGAAGATGGTTTGTGCAATGGGTTCTTCATCAACATCGAGTCGATGCATCACAATCGCCTACTTGAAAGGCATTCGATGATTATGACCTATCTCCCGAATTGGTTGCTCATCCACATCTCGCATCATATGTCTTAGCATTTCCTCGACCAAGAACAACAATTCCTCTTCATCCAAAGTCGCACCATTATCCCGAGCTTGCACAAGCAACATCTTATCCTCTGAGTACTCAAGATTCGAGGCGTTTTGGTGATGTGCGAGCCTTGCAATGTGTCCCTCACCTCCACAATTGTAACATATGATCGGCTTTGCTTGACCTCGATTTCCATTCCTTCCTGCTCGATTTCAAAGATAACCTCTACCACCCACCTCTTGCTTGTGTCAGACTGTCGTTTTGAACCGTTTGCACCATAACCTTCCATCTCAGCGGTGGCTTGATTATGGATTGAAGCGCCTACGAGATTGTTGTTGGTGGTGGAAGAGAGTTCATGTTTTGACTAATCGGAAGAGCTAGTTGATTAATGAAGTTTCCAGCGCGGTGCATCGAGATCGCCTTGTTTGAACATAGGATTAGGAATGAGTTTGTGATTACCATTACCCATGGGTATGACTTGTGAGGCTTTGGTTGTGATTAGATGTTTGAGTAGAAGGCGGTTGAGTCATTTGAAGAGCTTGTCTCTCCCCGTTGGTTTTGAACCGATTAAGAATCCTTTTTCAAACATAGCATGTCTCTCATTCGAAGGAGGAAGGCATAGAGTTGCTCATAGTTTGTATTCTTCAATCCTTTCGTGAGCTTCACTGTGACAAACTTGTGCCATTCGGGATTCATGTTGTTCACAAATTTGAGTTCAAATGAATGTTAGGCATAGTCATTCGATGTTCCTCATATCATTAACAAGCTTGTGGAATCTCACATAGTACTCATAAACACTCTCATCCGGTTTCATCTTGAAGTGTTCAAATTCATCACAGAGTTGTGATTCTCCTTCCATAGTTAATTCGTAACCCGAGAAAAGCATTTTGACATTATCCCATACCGCCTTTGCTTCGTGTTGTGATTGATCGACTTGTAGATATCTTTTGGAAGACCTTGAAGTACGATGTTAGAAGCCCCGATATCGACATCGAATCTCTTTTTCTCCTTATCATCGAGCTCATCATATGTCTTTGGTCCATCAATTCCATAGATCATTGTTCCATCTTCAATTTGTATCAATTAAGTCTCTAGTTGTCTCAACCCGATATGGTCCTTCATCAATGGATTTGAGAATGTTGACTCCATTTTCCTTTCCAAGACAAGATAATCTGATTCGTTGAGCCCAAGAGTCGTAGTCATTCTCGCAAGCATGGGTGGACGAGTATCCGAACCAACCGCTTGAACATCCCCGCAAACAATGGAGATGATTGTAGGAACGTTGGTAGACATGATGACAAATTAAACGGATTTTATAACTCTATGATTAAACCGGAAATAGATTCTTTCACGGGATTTTATCGAATCAAGAGAAAACCGGTATTTAAAGGAAACCACTCAAGTCGCTAGGAAAGCGTGAACCAAGTCGCTAAGTGCTAAGTCGCTAAAGTTCCAAGTCGTTATATAACAACTCGCTACAATCCAAGTCGCTAACAAAATTTTGGCAAGAATTGCAAAGCACCAAGTCGCTAAATATTCAAGTCGCTAAATAGCAACTCACTAGGTACCAACTCGCAACACCAAGTCGCTAACAATATAAAGTACAAGTCGCTAACTCAAACCAAGTCGCTACTCGTGGTGGGAATCCACTAATCGTATTTTTGTCGGCTTGTCTCAATAGACAAGTCGCTAGCTCAACTCGCTAAGGCGTTAAACAACAACTCGCTACCAAATTGTAAAGCAAGTCGCTACCAAGAAAACTTTTCCGTGGCTCAAGTCGCTAGCATGAAAACACATAAACACCACTTTTCAATCCAAAACAACCCAACCACTATGATTCAAACCTTCTAAATCAAAACCTAAACACTTGAGATGATTCTAAACACAAAAGTACTACCAAAATCCAGACTTTAACACTAGAAATCAACCAATGATGCAAAACCACTAAACTTTTCAAACTCAAAACCACCTAAAAACCATTAGAAATCCAAAGATATGTAAGATATGATCTAACCATGGCTCTTGATACCAATTGCGGATATTGGATTTCACATACACATCAAACCATAACACAAAGTGCGTGATAAAGGTGAGTTCTAGAGAAAGTTAGAGGTTTAGGAACTTTAGTGAGAGAAATAAAATTATTATTATGAGCTCCAACTCTACCTTGGAAGGTAGAGAGTATCTATAGTCTTACAATAAAACGCACACAACGGGTCGTGGATCGTGCATACAGGTGGGTAAAGACCCGTCCGTCCTCCACGGTGTTACTAAACTAAAAACTACTTCACTTAAATGAACTACGCCTCACGAGCTTTCTAACGATTACATATACTTGAGGTGACCGACTCTTTAATACCGAATTTCTAATTCCTAACAGATGTTTTGTAAGGTCTAGTACCTACACATCTTGAGTGTTTCAGTCTTCTTAAGTGTTTTAAATGAAAGGGAACTTAAATAATCAAGGGCAATGAGTGATGGTAGCTAATGATTGCCTTTATGGAAGTAAATGGGACTTTATGAGTAACAATGGGTGATCAAAGATGACACTAGGAGATTTGAGAGTGTCAAGTGGTGTTAAATGACCCTAGAGATCGAGATGGCAACTTAGAATAAATTTGGAAAATTTCTTAAAATTATAAGAAATGAAAACTACTTTTGACCCATTTTGAGGTAAGGATAACTAAAATCAAATTGCTAAAATTGATAGAATTATAAAACTAGATGTGTTGACATGTGAGAAATGATGTGTGGGTATTGGAGCGGAAGGATGATGAGTTTTGGTGAAATGATAAATCAAATAGTACCTTGAGTGTGATCCTAAATTAGCTATGTGTGAGTGTGAGGCCTACTGAGCTCGAGGAAGACTTAAATGGTCCTAAGGCATTATGTTTAGCTAGTAAGAAATGGTCTAGTGGAATGGTTTGATGTGTGGAGGTCTGCAATTGCATTTCTGTCTGCCCAGATCCCACAGATCCCTAAATGGAGGGATCCGTCTAGTACAAGTTGAGGGATCCGGCTCCTGCAAATCAGTAGCATTACAAAAGGTGTATGCTTTTGCACTATATTATGCATACTCATTGCTACGAAGTTTCTCTTGTATGAGAACAACAGAATAAGTAAATATCTCATAATTCATAACACAAACACAAGTAATAATGATAATATCCAAACCAACAAAGTAAATCTTACACAAACATAAACATTCATTGTAACTAGATAAAAGAAATGTCTAAGACAACCTTAATCCTAATGTCTCTTTCTTCAATATCTTCTCTTCCTCTTTCCCGACGTCATGAGGTAGTTAGTTAGGCATTGGATCATACCCTTCAATTGTTTGAATTCTTCGGACTCATTTGGAAGAGTTGAAAGTTGTTCAAAGTAGGTTATGGGGTCCATGTAGACGTTGGCAACGGGTTTGAATTTTTCTTCTTCTTCGTCCGAGGATTGTGAGAGAGCACGAGGCCTTCTTCCATTGATCATGAACCGTTTAGAAGGTTGTTTGGTGAGTGGTACCATGACGTGATCGGCAAGGAAATGATCATCGTTGATAGGAGAAGGTTGCATTCCACTAACATACTCACGGTGTCGTGTTAGGAGCATACCACAGGGAAGTACCATGTTGTTGACTTTGAATACACCTACCATTCTTTTCACCATATAATAGGCAAGGTTAAATGGTCTTTGGTGAAAGAGACAATAGATCCTTTGGACAAGACATGCATTGGGATGGTCTTTGTTCCGGACCAAACAAATGACATTTTCTATAAGAATTTCTTCCCACTTTCTATAGATGGGATTCATTTGGGAGAGTTCCATTTGAAAGGGATCACAGTGGATGAGCTCTTTGTTGCGATTGAGGCGAGATTTTTCGGCCCTAATTTTGAAGATGGTATCTCGAACAAGAGTGGGGTTATCGAGAGAGTACGATAGATTGGTTTTGGGTCTAGAGCAAATGATTGAGTGGATATTGCCCAATCTTGGGAGTACATATAAATACCTTCACATGGAATGCACGAAGAATTTGTGCAAAGGTGTTGAGGGTAAGGTGATGGTTTGATTGTTGAAAATGAAAGTGATTCGAGATGCTTTCATCATTGTTATGAATGATCCTAACACTTTTTAAAATTCAAAGATAAAACCGACAATTTGTTCATCAATATCTAGGAGACAATCAAAGTTAATTTCGAGAAGATTTGACGAATATCGGTGTTTTCAAGGAAACATTCCTTAACCACACGACCTTCGTGAATAAATCATTTTTCAAGCTTTTTGAAAATTTTACGATCGGTTTTTGAAAGCTCCTATTTTCGATAGTATCTAGAAAGGTAGTGGACGGTGTCATGGTGGTCTTGTTGGGTAGCTTTGGGTATGGTTGATCATAGAAAAACAAATATTCCAATTAGGTAAAACTTGCCGAGATGGGTTTATGGTTTTGATTTGTATTAATAATGCAATACCTAATTTCATCAATTGGTGGTTAATTGAAAATTTAAAAAACCGTAAACTCTAGGATGAATATGATGATGAGTAGAACATATGAGTGTAATTACTTACAATGATGTTCAAGAAGGAGATGCTTGAGGATATGAAGCCCTATGGAGATGGAAGCAGGGTTTTGGTCATTTTTGGCGTTTGTGAGGAGAGAGGGAAAAGAATTATTTTGGTTTTGAAAACGATATCGACACGTCACACGGTTCCCGATCCCTTGTAATAGGGATCCGCTAGTACAACTCGTGGGATCCGGATATTGTGGATGTAAAAAGGAGTGTTTGGTGTTATTTTTGTAATAAGTTATACAATAGCTTATAGAACAAGAATAACTTTGTAGAGTGGGTTTTCGATTGAATAGACGTTTTGGTAAACGTGTTTTGATAGGTTAACTATCAAGGATCTATTTTTGTGACGCGGTTGGTTTGACGATCTTTAGAAAATCAAAGAGGAATACTATTCCGATGATGGGTAAGTAGGAAAAGTGGTGAAGAGAGACTTTTAGAGACTTGTAACTATTAACGCCCTAATTCATGTGTTCATTAAAAAGTAAGGTTTTAAATCATAGAAGAAAGACACATATTATCAACATAAACGATTATAGATAAAATTAGCTAGTTTTGTGGATAAGTGAACATACCTCTAAACTCTTGATAGAGACCATATATCCGAAATAATTCATGAGCTTTTAAAGTAATCCATTGTACTTAATATAAGTAAGTTGTGATTACTTTTGGGTTCTTCTTAAGAGTTGACTTTATTTTTCTTTGAATAGAAATGAAGACTTTGGAAGAGTCCTAGCAAGAAGATTTCTTAAAGAGAAATTGTTAGAATAATCTATCACTATCCAACATAAAAGAAACAATTTGTTTTAAAGATTTCCTTCTTTGTAGTTTTCAATCATACACGGATCGTATCAAGTTTTTAAAGTACAACATACTTTAAGAAACTTGGTAACTAAGCTCGTACCAATTGTGGAAAACTAGAAGGAGGGGTTGAATAGTTTTATCGATTAAAATCTTCGCTTTAAACTATTTAGATCGACTTATGTCAATCTATTTAAATGCGTGTGTTGGATGTTGATAGATAAGCATATAAATAAATAAAGCAAAGATAAAGAGTAAGAAGCACAAAACCACAACGCGAGTATTTATAGTGGTTCTGCCACAAGGACACCTTCCTTGCCTACTCCACCCCCGAGTCACCTACTCGAGAATTCGTAATCACTACACAACACAAACTCCTTGTGGCGGAGAAGCCTTCACAACGTCGCCTACTCTTTATTCGGTACAAGGCTAGACACCGGGTTCTTCCACGAGGTAGAACCAAACCTATCACAACGTCGCCTACACTTTATCCGGTACAAGGCTAGATACCGAGTTCCATTACAAAGGATGAACTACTACCCAACACTACACAACACCTATCCCAAAGGAGACCCACTCCTTATGGCAACATCAACAAGGATATCAATATCCTTTGACCCAATACTAATCTGTCTTGTACATCGACACACCATATCGAATGTAAACTCTACGGACCTTTCAATAATGCCTTTCAGACGACTTTTAGGCACCCTTCACTAATGCCTTCGACACGGACCTTCAGCACCCTTCACTAATGCCTTAGACACGGATCTTTGGCACCCTTCACTAATTCGACTTGGATCTTCGGCACCTTTCACTAATGCCTTCGACTTGATCCTTTAGACACCTTTCACCTATGTCTTCGACACAACACTTCTAATGAGGGAAGAAAGAACTATCAACAAGATAACATCAGTAGTCTTGATGATGACGAAGTTTGGCAACCCATGGACTTGAGCTTGCTCGACTTCAAGAGGTAGTGATCTCGCCTTTAAGAGGAACCTAGAGAATCACACAAACAAAAAACTACATAGAGAGATCCTTTGGATCCGAGGTTAGAGAGTTTATAGCACTAAGAGAGAATGTGTGTGAAAGGGGTGAGTTACAATGAAGAAATGGCTCACTATTTATAGACAAAACATGTTATTGTTCCACGGATCCTCGCTTGGGGATCCGGCGATGTAATACTAGGGATCCGTAGGGCGCTCCCCTAGATGGGTTGTGGGTCATGGATCATGGATCATGGGTTATAGGTTTTGATCCGTGGGTATCCAAATAGATACAATGTATCTAGAAGATGGAATGCATCTAGTCAATAGGTCATGGGTTAGCTCCATGGGTCATGGATAATACCCATTATGACTTATGCATGATGTCATGTAATGGGTCATAGGTTATGGATCATGTTCCATGGGTATGGGTCATGGACTTTGGTTTACCCAACTACATTCCATGTATTTAGTCAATGGGTCAAATACTTAGATTTCTACCCATTCTATTACCCATTATAATACATACTAAGTATGTATATATCTACCCATTATGTAAACACTAGTTTTTGTACATATGCATTACTAAACCATGAAAGCACTATTACTTGATCGTTTATATGAAAACGTAAGTGTGTTAGTAAACTATTGTCTCAAACCATTTACGTATTTTATTTGTTTCATTAAAATGATTTTACGTTTGTTATCGACAAAGCATTAGAAGATCGTAAAATATAATAAACGCTTTTCTGACTTATTTGTATTAACACTCCCAAAACCAAAATACCATAAACCCGACGACAACAAACCGTTCCAACAACAACCGACCCTAATTTTCAATGAAACGGGCACTCACCACCTATAATTTTGACGCGCTAGTTTCGCATACCAATCACAACATCAACAACCTATTTATGTAAATAATCCGCTTTCTCCTGCATATAATGATGAGGTGTAATTTTTATCGCTCTTGAGGGTCATTTAGCCTATAAATCGTGCATATTCGATCGCTTATTACCCTAAATTGTTTCTATTTGAGTTTTAAGTATTTGGGAAGCAATTCTTCGGAAAATGAAACGTTTATGGCTCGATTGGACAAGAAAGCGAAGAAAACGACAAAGTAAAGAAAACATCACGTAAGGGATTGTGACGGCGTTAGAAATACTAAGTGGCGCCCGCCACTTGAAGACTAACAAAGATGATCAAGTTATAAATTTTTCAAGTAGCGCCCAGCGATGTAGACGGACCTTGTCGACTGGCGTCATGACCGAAATCAAGAACGACGCCGTCACGATTCATAAGGTGACACCGCCACAATAAGTCGGTGCCAATAACGAAACCCTAATGATGATGGTGACGATGTCACACTTTGCAAGTATGACGCCACAACTGTAATACTATATATATATTTTATGTTTTCATTAGAAAGAGTAGAAACTTTGTGTAGGATTAGAGATAATTTGAGGTCCAAATTTTACAACTTTTGTAAAGGTTTTAGCCCTTATTATTCCATGTTTTATTCAAGATAAGTTATTCAATCCTTAATTATTACAATATGTCTATGGTGTTGTGTGATTATTTGTTTGTCTTCTTCGATTTAACATGCTTGGCTAAATTAATTAGTGTTTGCTTATTATTATATGAAACCTAGTTGTAGTCTTTACTTTTATTGTTGCTTGTTAGTGGTGTGCATGTGAGGCATTAGAAAACTAGATGTATCCATCATTGCAAAGTTAGATGTCTAGTGAAACGTGATTAAAATTAAGGATCCTCTCGCAATAAGTCGATCGAGTAGATTCTTCCTAATTATTTAGTGCGTTTGATTAATTATTAGGCATGATCGTGTCTGCAGTAACACTTTCCTTGGTTGTCACATAAATAGCAGGACTTAACCAACCCGGCTGTTGAATTAGGGAATATTTACACATTACTCTAACGAGGGTAACATGGCAATAAGTTAGAGAATTCAACTAGAGAGTATCTTGCATGATTAAGTAAGCACGTTGTTTACCTATACGAGTTTCTATCAATTTTCTTTCCACATATTTAGTTTATTTTAGTTAATTTAATTTATTTATTAATTATAAAATCAAACTCTTTGAACCCCAAGATTTTACCTTGCTTTCAATAAAATATAAAAATACAAAAATAATCATCCCTCACTTAGACTTATTCCATATACACTTAGAGCCTACCCCACTATTCCCTGAGAACGATTTATCACCCGTGTCTTACCTACACTACAATATAACGGTTAGCTACTCGCCTTGGAGGATTGTAATGCTTTGGTGTTGCAATCCACGCATCATATAACCAACAACAAAAATTATTCGTTCAAATTTTCAGATACCAACCGATGTACCAACAACAACCATCTTAATATTATCATCCCGAAATGCCAACACCGATGGACCAAGTTCAAAGTTCCCAAAGATTTTCTTCGATTAACACTCTTAATTTTGATGATATAGATCCATTTTGTAGTCAAGATTATTCTACGACCCAAGATTCGGTTGGTCCATTCGAACCCGTTGAAGACCGAGTCTCATCGAAGAGGTAGGTCCGTCAAAAGGAAGACTAGAAAAGACGTCAACAAGCCAAGAAGACGGTGAATGAAACATCCGAACCATGGAGTCCTCGAAGAGATAGCCTTGTGCAAAGTCGATAAACGTGTTCGAGATTAGCATTGAAATAAATGCTAAAAAGGTACAAGGGTTTTGGATGTAGGACTAACATACTTTGATTAGGAAATAAAGGAATCGAATAAAGGATACGATTCATTGTTTTGTGCAAATGGAAAAATAGGCTTCATCCTAAAGTTAACCAATTTTGTGCGGCTACGATATAGTGAAACAAAGGGATGGGAGCGGGAATGTGACCAAATAATTTTTGATAAAGTGGTATCCGAGTATCATGTTATTCTACGTAACGCTCTTCACGCATTGAATCGAATGCTGGAAAATTTTGAAGGAGCATAGCAAATGGAAATGGTCAAAATGCCAATGTTTTATCAAGAATCCAAAAGGTAAAGGTTCAAAAAACCACGTACATAAAAAACCACCTCACACTCCGACTCAACACACGTGGTTTTAATCGAACGCACGAAACAAATGATTAAGAGGAGGTAGAAGTTTAAGAGGTCCCACCAATGGCCTGGACGGAGTCTAAGAAAAGCGTCATCCTCTCTTGCTCGTTCAAAATCTTCTTTCTTGGTGCACCGGCTCTTGTTGACCAGCTTGGTCGATAGATGGCAAATGTCGCATTAGTTATATTTTCTTAAAAGGCGGAAGTCATTTGAGAATAAAGAAACGGCAAATGAAACTTAAAGAGCGGTAACGTAGGGATCAAGTGGAATTGGAAAGACAAAAGCTTGCACATGAGAAAGAATTGAATAATAGGGCTTCCCACAAAGGTAAGAAGAATTTGAGATGTAGTCAAATGTTTCTATTTAAGCAAGAAAAAGATGGACAAAGACCTCATGTAGTGACCTCATGTACTACAATGAACCCCATGCCCATTTAAATAGAAACAACTAGAAGTGTTGGCGATGTGATTGGATCCCAACCATCAAGTTTATTACACAAGTCAACCACTTGTGAATGGTCAACCGTAATAAAATTCAAACATCTAAAACCAATGCAATTTCTTGGCATATAGTGGATTCTGTCGTTAAGTTCCACGGAGGATTAATGGTGCTTAAAAGCGTTCAGATGTCGAATGATCACTAAGGATAATGATCGTAAGGATTTTGATTGAAAATTACACCACGATTGATTGGAATGTATTTGACATGTAATTATAAAGCACAACAATCGATTAAACAAACTTAAACGCGACGTTTTTAAATTTTACGTAAACGCATAAAATAAACGTAATTTAAAAGAATAAAACACCTATGGATATGAAATGATATTTTACAATCCTAATAATAAAAGAAAATTACTAGAAAATTAAAATTATTTTTAAAACTATTTATTTAATTATTATTAATTAAAAACTATTTTTAACCATTTAATAATACCCTAAAATATAATAAAATATGAAATAAAGCTAGAAAATTGAAATTATGACTTAGAAAAATCTAAAATATTATAAAACTTATTTTAGAACTAAAATATATTTATTACACTTTTATATATTTATTATTAATTAATTACTATTTATTATTTATTTAAAATACACTTAAATACAAGAAAATATAAAATTAACCTAGAAAAATAAAATTTTAACTCGAAAAATCTAAAATATTATAAAACTAATTTTAAAACGAAAAGATATTTTTTATGCTTTTTATTTATTTATTATTAATTATTTAATACTTTTAACTATTTAAAATTCTAATAAATACTAAACAAGCTAAGAAAATTATGAAATTTTTATAAAATTATCCTATGGTGACAGTAAAGCTAAGAAAATTATAAAAACAAGAAGTGCTTAATAATAAAGTGAAAAGAAAATTAAAAAGTTAATTTCTATTAAATAAACGCTTTATCACTATTTTTAAAATGATGTTTTTGTGATTTTTCTTTTGAAAACTATTATACTACTAATAATATGCAACTTTAATGAAAACAAAATTTTACAACTTAAGAATAGCAGATACAAGCTTATTAGCTCAATGATTTAGCTTATGAGCTTATTTTGATTTTTAAGCTCAAACAAGCTTCCAGCTTATAACCAAAGATGAAATAAGACACAAATAAGCTAAAGCTACTTAAATGAAGCTAAAAGCACAAAGATACACACCGATAAGCTTATAATAAAAATCCGTTAGATAGAAAAAACTTTGATAGTGTATCATACCATGCCCTTGGAGCTTGCTTTAAACCGTAAAGAGCCTTCTTGAGCGATAAGTAGTAGGATGCTCTTGATTCAAAAATCCTTAGGTTGGGCGGCGTGAGCGACTTCTTTAAGATCTCATTCGAAACCGTCTTTACATCCATCGATGAACTACCATGTTCTTACTAGCGACGTTAGCCAAAGATTTGGATTGCCTCGATTAGAACACGAGGCAAGATTCTTCAAAGTCAATACCCTCCTCTTGTGGTATCCTTTAGCAACTAATCGAGGCCTTGTTCTTGACACATCACCATGCTCATCAAGTTTCACTTTGAAGATCCATTTTAGAGCAATAATCATAGCTGTCTGGGCGGTACTAACTCCCGCATCAGTCGATCAAACTCATGAATTTCTTCTTGCATGGCATTGAACCAACTATCTTCATTCATGGCGGGTTTAACATCTTTTGGTTCGATCTTAGAGTATGGAGTTGAAGAAGCATCATAAGGCATCGGTTGCAAGTTGTTTCGTGTGGATCTTTGGGCAGAGGATTTTCAATGATGTTGTCTAATGGATGATCGTGAGTCCATTTAAGGTGTTCATGTGGTAGTTGTTGAGGGTGAAGTGGCAGATCGATGTCTCACGAAGAAGATGGTTTGATGAAGATTCGAGGAGCAAATATGTTTTCAAATGGAGCATCTTGGGGTAGCAAGGGATTAACTTCATCATTGATGCGAGCTTGATTCCATGATGTACATTTGAAGAATGATGATTTGTTGATGAGAATGAAGGATCAACGGCGACTTGACTTAATGATATTGAGGCGAAGGATTAACTTCATTCACGGGAATATGGCGACCTGTGAGAATCGACACCTCATTAGTACTTGGCTCATAAAGTTCATCAAACATAGGATCGAACAATTTCTTTAAATCATCTTAGGATGGAGGTACATATAGAGTTCTTTGGAAAATTAGGTACAAGGATGAACCAATGGAATTTGTTTTGAAGTCACGGGTCTGGCTGGATTGTCGAGGAGCCATTTAATCGACTCATCAAGCGTGGCGTGAATTGTTTCCATGATATTTGGGTTCTCTTGTTGTAGATTCGGTATCCTTTTACTGTTGATGCATAACCTACAAATACTCCAATGCCTTTAGCTCTAAGTTTGCCTAAATCTTGGCCTCATTCGTTGGACAACACAATGCACCGAACGAAGGAATGAAAGATTGGGTTTCTGTAGAATAAGTTCATATGGGTTTTTCCATGGCGATGTGAATGGGGATCGATTACGGGTGTAGCATCGATGGCGATAGCCACCCGGAGAAACATTGGAACTTTGAATAAATCGGCATAGTCCTTGTGGCTTCCACAAGAGTTCGATTCGTCTTTCAACTACACGTTACATTGAGGAGTTCGAGAACACTTCTTTGATGGTGATTCCATACTTTCATAAAACTCACTAAGTTGTTTGTTAACAAACTCGATTCCATTATACATTCGGATGATTACGACCGTTTGTTAAGGCGAACTGCGGTGTTTTATGGGTTTGATGATGATATCGGGTTTCATCCTTTGTCTTTAGAACTTTACCGGGTGAATCTAGAAATCATCACCACAACTAATATATTTCTTCAAGATATTCTGCACTCTCATGGGTCCATAAGTCCATGTGATTGTATGAAGAGCTTGTGGCGAGTTAGTAGGTTTGGGTTTATGGGCATACTTCATGCTTTTACCCATTGGCATCTTTGAACAAAGATGATCCTTTTCATACTTAAGTCTAGGTAAACCTACAACTAAGTCCTTTACAGGAGATCATTGATGGTGCGGTTCAAGTGATTGAGGCGGCGATGCCATAACCATGACTTTGTTTTGAGCCTTTGACAATAAGCAAATTGGAAGACTTCATCATATCTTCGATAGAGATGGTGTATAGATTTGAACCAACCTCTCAAAGTTCCTTACCATCAAGTTCTCTAGAAACAAGTATGTTACGAGGCTACTTCTAGATCGAATCGCGGAATTGACCAGAGAGCAGTTTATGAAGACCTTCTACATAATATACTACGGAGATAACACTTTTACCAACAACATAATCTCCATACCCATTACACGAAATAGATCATTCCAATCTAACTATCGATGAATTTGCTCGCAGATTCATGAGCATACGGTCGCCCGATCGTATGCTTGGCGGCTGAGTCTGGTACTACTGAGCGTTTGAGCGATCTGCGGTTGAACACATACAAGAATGGATAAGCTGGATAATTGGGATCCCATACGAATGGGTTTCATTTGGTTAGTAACAATGGTTGGAACACCCGCATGAAATAGAAGCATTCATATTACAAATTGAATCAATGGAGTTATTGAATAGATGCGTTACTAGTGTAGTATTTGCCTATTTAAAGTATGTACTTGGGGAATAGTTCTACGGTGGGCATCCATTTTCTAGTGGGCATTTTACGATTAACCTTATGGCCGGTATCCATTGATAACCTATCTTACTAAATGTTCTTCTGTGGGCTTTGCATTTTCTAACATTCTTCCTTTGCCTTTTGCCTTGGCATGATATTTTGCATTACGAGTTAATTGGGGATTGTGGTTAGAGACATTATTTCATTCGATAAAGCGAATTCAGCGGACATCATTACAAGGTTTGCAAATAGTATCGAATTGAATTAATTACGATCGCCTGGCTAATACTAGAATCAACACGATTCGTTTTATTAACTCAAACTTAAGGTTCCTAGGTTGGTCTTCTACTCTTCCATGCACATTCTTAGCTTGCGAGGTCTGTCATTCCTTGTATTGTCTTGAGACTTTGACACCTTGCTTTAATGTCCTGATTACTCTGTAGAGGAATGGGAACATTAGTTGGTTTCTACTCTTTGCTTCTCTGTTTAGATGTCTTTGGGATCGAACTACAGCAGCACTAAGGTTCACTTCTTAACTTACTATATAAGTCTTTGGGTTTGTAATTCTAGAAGGCACTGAGTTCGCTTTCTTAGCTTTTAGATCGGAATCTGAACTACTTGAAACTAAGGTTCACATTCAAAACATCGGGCATCGAATGGATATTATACTTGGCACTAGGCATGAACCGGAATCAAAGGATTAACTCTCACTAAGGACTTAGGGCATATTGTGATTAAGCATTCTAGAATTTCTTGAGATCGTTTGGCATATAAACATGCATGCCCAATTGCATTGTCAAGTGGTTTCTCAACTTATCTTCAACAATCTTCTTGAGACATTCTAGACAATCCTTAAGGGATGAAAATATGTTTGAATAGCAAGTTTGTTATTCACGAGATGAGGAGGGACATATTTCACAGACAAAGCATATTTATTACAGAGTGAACCTTTGATACACCATTCTCCCCATTGGTCATTGGCATTTTCCTTTTACGACTCTTGATTCTCGATTTCCTTTTGCAATGAAGCTATTTGTTCGTTATTTTTGTTCTGAGTGACCTTTATTGATTCAAATAACTCATTGAAATGACGTTTAATCTTTTCATTTTCTAGAAAACTTTTGTTTTCCTTTTAATGCATTTACTAAGTTTTGAAGATGAAAAGTTTGAAATTCTGAGAATCTAAAGGAGGAGGCATTTGGGGCACATCATATTGTTCTTTTGACCCTTTAATTGAGAGATTTGGGCTTTCAACTTTACGATCGTGTTGCAATGAGCTTGAATCATTCATCACGTTTGTTAATTTGAAAAGCGCATCAAACTACGGAGCATTTGAGGATGTCTTGATATTTGAAGTTTTGACATTTTCTTTAAGATGTTGATATTTTAGTTGTAAATTAAAATGCTCGACCTCTAGTTTAGAAAATGTTTAACCAAATTTTAAGTGATCATCCGTTCAATTTTCTCGATTAGTTTAGAATTAGTCTTGAGCTCAATGCACGATCATGGGAGACTTCGAGACAGATAATTCATGAAATTTGGAAGCATTAATAGAACAATTTGTAGTAGTGAAAAACACATCTTGAGTAACACATTCGGTAATAAAGTCTCATTTAATGTATGTAAGTTCTTCTCAATCTCATTATATTTTAGTGCTTCATGAGTCGCTAACCTCGACAATCATAGCATCAAACTCCTTTCCATTTCTTTAATGTCTAAGTTCATTCTTTTTAAGACTTTCAAACTGATCTTTTAGTTGTTTAAACAAAGGCATGACTTGATTAAATAACATTCTTTTGTTTGCTCAAAACCCCCCCTTGTTATACGGTGGGTATGATCCTTTTCTTACAAGTTTTCTCAAAATCAACAAATAGTTGAAAAATAACATATTGATTAAGGTCTTGATTTTTGTGAAATAGTCCTAGGTACTAAATGCATTGGTGTATTTGGAGGATCTGCGATCGTGAAGGCATTTTCCTAAAGGGAGGTTCGTTACAACAAGATACTGCTTTTTGTATCTAAATCCTTTTCTAGAACACTTGTTAGGGTGTTAACAATGTCGAGGCTTAAACATGTTCAAGAAATCCAATTTTCCTTCTTGTAATCATGGGATGTGATCTTTATTTTCTTCTCTTTACATTTAGGATCATCAATTTCTTGTACATCATTTCCCTAGTGACTTCATCGATTTCTTATCTTCTCGGTGCACTCAACGCAACTAGGTTTATCTAGATTTAAGGATTTCATTGCCATCATAGAGAACCTTATGAGCATTTCTAGCCTTTTAATGACCTCTGGTTTGGTTCCTCAACAAGGGAATGCTATATCACTTAAGACTACATGCTTGTGATTAAGTGATGCGTAGTATTTCCTTGTCACGTACAACTTTTTTCAAGCTTGTTTTTCAAGGTTTTAGATTAGAAAAATCATTCAAAAGTTTTGATTCCTTACTTGAATTCTTGCTTAAGCATTTTAACATTTTCTTGAAGTTCTTGCTTTGTAGCAGTTTTAAAGCTTTTCTTGTAAGGAGTTTAACTCTTGTTTTAATACTTCTTCTCTAAACCTACTTTTCTAATAGTTGTCGCATTTGGTCATCCATTTCACCTTTCACGGTGGTCAACTCAAATTTTGCCGTTGTTCATAAATAGCAACCACGTTCTTTATAGGCATTTAGTTGGAAATTACAAGGATCATCGAGGCACATGCGGTGAATTCATCAAAAACATAATCATTATTGACTAGAAGATGCATCACTTGGTACAATCTAACTTTCACTTTGTATCACATATTGATCATATGGGACAACATTGATATTACCCATTTTCAATATCGATTCAATAAACAGTTGATTGTGCTTATGTATCTTTTGCTCATCAACTCATCGTATAATTTTAATACCTCGAGAGATGAGTTTGTCTTTGGATGGACCTTGTGGTGATGAAGAGACTTTAGGAGAGACCATTGGAGAAATGCTAGCCATGAAGATGGTTTGTGCGATGGGTTCTTCATCAACATCAGTCGTATGCATCACATCGGCTACTTGAAGGCATTCGATGATTATGACCTATCTCTGAATTGGTTGCTCATCCACACCATCATATGTCTTAGCATTTCCTCGACCAAGAACAACAATTCCTCTTCATCAAATTGCACCATTATCCAGGCTTGCAGCAACATCTTATCCACAAGTACTCGGCATTACGAGGCGTTTTGGTGATGTGGAGTTCCTTGCAATGTGTCCTCACCTCCACGATGTAACATATGATTGGCTTTGCTTGACCAGATTTCCATTCCTCCTCATTACGATTGCGCGCATAACCTCTACAGCTCCACCTCTTGCTTGTTACGTCTTGTCGTTCTTGAGCCGGTGCCACCATAACCATCTCCGGCGGTGGCTTGATTATGTGGATTAGGCGATTAAGAGATTGTTGTTGGTGTGTGGAAGAGTTCATGTTTTGACTAATCGGAAGAGCTAGTTGATTAATGAAGTTTCCGTGTGCATCGGCATCGACTTGTTTGAACATAGGATTAGGAATGAGTTTGTGATTACCATTACCCATGGGTATGACTTGTGAGGCTTTGGTTGTGATTAGATGTTTGAGTAGGGCGGTTGAGTCATTTGAAGGCTTGTCTCTCCTGGTTGGTTTTAGGCGATTAAGAATCCTTTTTCAAACATAGCATGTCTCGTTCAAGGAGGAAGGCATAGAGTTGCTCATAGTTTGTATTCTTCAATCCTTCGTGAGCTTCCAGTGACAAACTTGTGCCATTCCGAGTTCATGTTGTTCACAATTTTGAGTTCGGTGAATGTTAGGCATAGTCATTCGATGTTCCTCGTATCATTAACAATTGTGGAATCTAGTACTAATAAACACTCTCATCGGTTTCATCTTGAAGTGTTCAAATTCATCACGAGTTGTGATTCTCTGTCTTCCATAGTTAATTGAACACGAGAAAAGCATTTTGACATTATCATCGCCTTTGCTTGGTGTTGTGATTGATCGACTTGTAGATATCTTTTGGAAGACGCTTGAAGTGCGATGTTAGAAGCCACGATATCGACATCGAATCTCTTTTCTCCTTATCATCGAGCTCATCATATGTCTTTGATGCATCAATTCCATAGATCATTGTTCCATCTTGTTGTATCAATTAAGTCTCTAGTTGTCTCACCCGATATGGTCCTTCATCAATGGATTTGAGAATGTTGACTCCATTTTCCTTTCCAGGCAGTCTGATCGATTCGTTGAGCCCAAGTCGTAGTCGATTCTGTCAAGCATGGGTGGGCAGTGTCTGAACCGGTGCTTGAACATCCTCGACAGCGGTGGAGATGATTGTAGGAGCGTTGGTAGACATGATGACAAATTAAGCGGGATTTATAACTCTATGATTAAGCGGAAATAGATTCTTTCACGAGTTTTCTTGAATCAAGAAAACCGTATTTAAAGGAAACCACTCAAGTCGCTAGAAAGCGTGAACCAAGTCGCTAAGTGCTAAGTCGCTAAAGTTCCAAGTGGTTATATAACAACCACAATCCAAGTCGCTAACAAAATTTTGGCGAAACAGATTCATGCGAGTCGCTAAATATTCAGAGTCGCTAAATAGCAACTCACTGAAACTTCGCTAACACCAAGTCGCTAACAATATAAAGTACAAGTCATTAACTCAAACCAAGTAGCTACTGTGTGGGGAATCCACTAGCTGTACTTTTTGTGGAAACTGTCTCAATGAACAAGTCATTAGCTCACTCGCTAAGGCGTTAAACAACAACTCGCTACCAAATTGTAAAGCGAGTCGCTACCAGAAAACTTTTCGTGGCTCGAGTGCTAGCATGAAAACACATAAACACCACTTTTCAATCCAAAACAACCCAACCACTATGATTCAAACCTTCTAAATCAAAACCTAAACACTTGAGATGATTCTAAACACAAAGTACTACCAAAATCCGGACTTTAACACTAGAAATCAACCAAATGATGCAAAAACCACTAAACTTTTCAAACTCAAAAACCACCTAAAAACCATTAGAAATCCAAAGATATGTGAATATAGATCTAACCATGGCTCTTGATACCAATTGCGGGATATTGGATTTACATACATCAAACCATAACACAAAGTGGGCGTATAAAGGTGAGTTCTAGAGAAAGTTAGAGGTTTAGGAACTTTAGTGAGAGAAATAAAATTATTATTATGAGCTCGAACTCTCTGCCTTGGAAGGTAGAGTATCTAATCTTACAATAAGCATACAGCAGGGGACATGGATCAGGCATCTGAGTGGGTAAAGACCGTCCGTCCTCCAGGTGTTACTAAACTAAAAACTACTTCAACTTAAATGAACTACGTCTGAGCTTTCGCGATTACATATACTTGGGTGAGCTCTTTAATACAGGAATTTCTAATTCCCTAACAGTTTTGTAAGGTCTAGTACCTACATCTTGAGTGTTTAGTCTTCTTAAGTGTTTTAAATGAAAGGAACTTAAATAATCAAGGGATGAGTGATGGTAGCTAATGATTGCCTTTATGGAAGTAAATGGGACTTTATGAGTAACAATGGGTGATCAAAGATGACACTAGGAGATTTGAGAGTGTCAAGTGGTGTTAAATGACCCTAGAGATCAGATGGCAACTTAGAATAAATTTGGAAAATTTCTTAAAAATTATAAGAAATGAAAAACTACTTTTTGACCCATTTTGAGGTAAGGATAACTAAAATCAAATTGCTAAAATTGATAGAATTATAAAACTAGATGTGTTGACATGTGAGAAATGATGTGTGGGTATTGGGCGGAAGGATGATGAGTTTTGGTGAAATGATAAATCAAATAGTACCTTGAGTGTGATCCTAAATTAGCTATGTAGGTGTGAGGCCTCTTGAGCTCGAGGAAGACTTAAATGGTCCTAAGGCATTATGTTTAGCTAGTAAGAAATGGTCTAGTGGAATGGTTTGATGTGTGAGGTCTGCAATTGCATTTATGCCCGGATCCAGATCCCTAAATGGAGGATCCGTCTAGTACAAGATTGAGGGATGGCTCCTGCAATCGGTAGCATTACAAAAGGTGTCTGATTTTGCACTATATTATGCATACTCATTGCTACGAGTTTCTACTGTATGAGAACAACAGAATAAGTAAATATCTCATAATTCATAACACAAACACAAGTAATAATGATAATATCCAAACCAACAAAGTAAATCTTACACAAACATAAACATTCATTGTAACTAGATAAAAGAAATGTCTAAGACAACCTTAATCCTAATGTCTCTTTCTTCAATATCTTCTCTTCCTCTTTCCGGCGTCATGAGGTAGTTAGTTAGGCATTGGATCATACCCTTCAATTGTTTGAATTCTTGGACTCATTTGGAAGAGTTGAAAGTTGTTCAAAAGTAGGTTATGGGGTCCGTATGAGCGTTGCGCGGTTTGAATTTTTCTTCTTCTTCCAGGGATTGTGAGAGCCGAGGCCTTCTTCCATTGATCATGAACCGTTTAGAAGGTTGTTTGGTGAGTGGTACCATGGCGTGATCGGCAAGGAAATGATCATCGTTGATAGGAGAAGGTTGCATTCCACTAACATACTGGGTGTCGTGTTAGGAGCATACCAGGGAAGTACCATGTTGTTGACTTTGAATACACCTACCATTCTTTTCACCATATAATAGGCAAGGTTAAATGGTCTTTGGTGAAAGAGACAATAGATCCTTTGGACAAGACATGCATTGGGATGGTCTTTGTTCGGACCAAACAAATGACATTTTCTATAAAATTTCTTCCACTTTCTATAGATGGGATTCATTTGGGAGAGTTCCATTTGAAAGGGATCACGATGGATGAGCTCTTTGTTGCGATTGGCGAGATTTTTGGCCCTAATTTTGAAGATGGTATCTCGAACAAGAGTGGGGTTATCGAGAGGAGTGCGATAGATTGGTTTTGGGTCTAGAGCAAATGATTGAGTGGATATTGCCCAATCTTGGGAGTACATATAAATACCTTCATGGAATCTGAAGAATTTGTGCAAAGGTGTTGAGGGTAAGGTGATGGTTTGATTGTTGAAAATGAAAGTGATTCGGATGCTTTCATCATTGTTATGAATGATCCTAACACTTTTTAAAATTCAAAGATAAAAACGGACAATTTGTTCATCAATATCTAGGAGACAATCAAAGTTAATTTAGAGAAGATTTGTGAATATCGGTGTTTTCAAGGAAACATTCCTTAATGCGACCTTGGTATTGAATAAATCATTTTCAAGCTTTTGAAAATTTTCGATCGGTTTTAAAGCTCCTATTTTCGATAGTATCTAGAAAGGTAGTGGGCGGTGTCATGGTGGTCTTGTTGGGTAGCTTTGGGTATGGTTGATCATAAAAACAAATATTCAATTAGGTAAAACTTGCGAGATGGGTTTATGGTTTTGATTTGTATTAATAATGCAATACCTAATTTCATCAATTGGTGGTTAATTGAAAATTTAAAAACCGTAAACTCTAGGATGAATATGATGATGAGTAGAACATATGGGTGTAATTACTTACAATGATGTTCAAGAAGGAGATGCTTGAGGATATGAAGCCCTATGGAGATGGAGCGGGGTTTGGTCATTTTGGCGTTTGTGAGGAGAGAGGAAAAGAATTATTTTGGTTTTGAAAGCATTATATCATTCATCACACGGTTCCCGGATCCCTTAATAGGGATCCGGCTAAATCTAACTGGTGATCGGATATTGGAGAGAAAAAGGAGTGTTGGTGTTATTTTTGTAATAAGTTATACAATAGCTTATAGAACAAGAATAACTTTGTAGAGTGGGGTTTACGATTGAATAGGCGTTTTGGTAGCGTGTTTTGATAGGTTAACTATCAAGGATCTATTTTGTGTGCGTTGGTTTGGCGATCTTTAGAAAATCAAGAGGAATACTATTCCGATGATGGGTAAGTAGGAAAAGTGGTGAAGAGACTTTTGAGACTTGTAACTATTAACGTCCTAATTCATGTGTTCATTAAAAGTAAGGTTTTAAATCATAGAAGAAAGACACATATTATCAACATAAGCGTATTATAGATAAAATTAGCTAGTTTTGTGGATAAGTGAACATACCTCTAAACTCTTGATAGAGACCATATATCAAGAAATAATTCATGAGCTTTTAAAGTAATCCATTGTACTTAATATAAGTAAGTTGTGATTACTTTTGGGTTCTTCATAAGAGTTGACTTTATTTTTCTTTGAATAGAAATGAAGACTTTGGAAGAGTCCTAGCAAGAAGATTTCTTAAAGAGAAATTGTTAGAATAATCTATCACTATCGACATAAAAAGAAACAATTTGTTTTAAAAGATTTCCTTCTTTGTAGTTTTCAATCATACACGGATCGTATCAAGTTTTTAAAGTACAACATACTTTAAGAAACTTGTGCAACCTCTGTACCAATTGTGGAAAACTAGAAGGGAGGGGTTGAATAGTTTTATCGATTAAAATCTTCGTTTTAAACTATTTAGATCGACTTATGTCAATCTATTTAAATGTGTGTGTTGGATGTTGATAGATAAGCATATAAATAAATAAAGCAAAGATAAAGGTAGAAGCACAAAACCCATAGCAGTATTTATAGTGGTTCGGCTACAAGGCCTTCCTTGCCTACTCCGCTCCGAGTCACTACTAGAATTCGTAATCACTACACACAAACTCCTTGTGGCGGAGAAGCCTTCTGGCGTCGCCTACTGATTGGTACAAGGCTAGACACGGGTTCTTCCACGAGGTAGAACCAAACCTATCGCGTCGCCTACACTTTATCCGTTACAAGGCTGAATCACAGGTTCCATTACAAGGATGAACTACTATGACACTCACACCTATCCCGAAGGAGACCCATCCTTATGGCAACATCAAGGATATCAATATCCTTTGACCCAATACTAATCTGTCTTGTACATGACACACCATATCGAATGTAAACTCTACGGACCTTTCAATAATGCCTTCGGACGACTTTTAGGCACCGCCAACAATGCCTTCGACACGGACCTTGCACCCTTCACTAATGCCTTAGACACGGATCTTTGGCACCCTTCACTAATTGACTTGGATCTTGGCACCTTTCACTAATGCCTTGACTTGATCCTTTAGACACCTTTCACTATGTCTTGACACAACACCTAATGAGGGAAGAAGAACTATCAACAAGATAACATCGTGGTCTTGATGATGGCGAAGTTTAGCAACCCATGGACTTGAGCTTGCTCGACTTCAGAGGTAGTGATCTAGCCTTTAAGAGGAACCTAGAAATCACACAAACAAAACTACATAGAGATCCTTTGGATCACGAGGTTAGAAAGTTTATAGCACTAAGAGAGAATGTGTGTGAAGGGGTGAGTTACAATGAAGAAATGGCTCACTATTTATAGACAAAAACATACTCTTGTTCCACGGATCCCTTGCTTGAGGGATCAGTCAAGTCTAATACTAGGGATCAGTAGGGCGCTCCCCTAGATGGGTTGTGGGTCATGGATCATGGATCATGGGTTATAGGTTTTGATCCGTGGGTATCGAAATAGATACAATGTATCTAGAAGATGGAATGCATCTAGTCAATAGGTCATGGGTTAGCTCCATGGGTCATGGATAATACCCATTATGACTTATGTGATGTCATGTAATGGGTCATAGGTTATGGATCATGTTCCATGGGTATGGGTCATGGACTTTGGTTTTATGACTACATTCCATGTATTTAGTCAATGGGTCAAATACTTAGATTTCTACCCATTCTATTACCCATTATAATACATACTAAGTATGTATATATCTACCCGTTATGTAAACACTAGTTTTGTACATATGCATTACTAAACCATGAAAGCACTATTACTTGATCGTTTTATGAAAGCGTAAGTGTGTTAGTAAACTATTGTCTCGAACCATTTACGTATTTTATTTGTTTCATTAAAATGATTTTCGTTTGTTATCGACAAAGCATTAGAAGATGTAAAATATAAATAAGCGTTTTCTGACTTATTTGTATTAACCTCCCAAAACCAAATACCATAAACGAAGCGACAACAACCGTTCCAACAACAAAGCCCTAATTTTCAATGAAGCGGGCACTCACCACCTATAATTTTTGTGCTAGTTTATACCAATCACAACATCAACAACCTATTTATGTAAATAATCCGTTTTCTCCTGCATATAATGATGAGGTGTAATTTTATACGTTCTTGAGGGTCATTTAGCCTATAAATTCGTGCATATTCGATCGAGTTATTACCTAAATTGTTTCTATTTGAGTTTTAAGTATTTGGGAAGCAATTCTTTGGAAAATGAAACGTTTATGGCTCGATTGGACAAGAAAGCGAAGAAAGCGACAAAGTAAAGAAAACATCACGAAGGGATTGTGGCGTTAGAAATACTAAGTGGCCGTCATGAAGACTAACAAAGATGATCAAGTTATAAATTTTTCAAGTAGCGCTTGATGTAGGCTGCCTTGTCTTGTGGCGTCATGACGAGGCGAAACGGCGTCGCGATTCATAAGGTGACACCGTCCTAATAAATCGGTGCCAATAACGAAACCCTAATGATGTGTGACGATGTCACACTTTGCAAGTATTATTTGTCTGTAATACTATATATATATTTTTATGTTTTCATTAGAAAGAGTAGAAACTTTGTGTAGGATTAGAGAGATAATTTGAGGTCCAAATTTTACAACTTTTGTAAAGGTTTTAGCCTTATTATTCCATGTTTTATTCAAGATAAGTTATTCAATCCTTAATTATTACAATATGTCTATGGTGTTGTGTGATTATTTGTTTGTCTTCTCTTGATTTAACATGCTTGGCTAAATTAATTAGTGTTTGCTTATTATTATATGAAACCTAGTTGTAGTCTTTACTTTTATTGTTGCTTGTTAGTGGTGTGCATGTGAGGCATTAGAAAACTAGATGTATCCCGTGCAAAGTTAGATGTCTAGTGAAGCGTGATTAAAATAAGGATCCTCTAACGCAATAAGTCATTGAGTAAGATTCTTCCTAATTATTTAGTGCGTTTGATTAATTATTAGGCATGATCGTGCGGGTAACACTTTCCTTGGTTGTCACATAAATAGCGGACTTAACCACCCATTGTTGAATTAGGGAATATTTACACATTCTACTTGAGGGTAACATGGCAATAAGTTAGAGAATTCAACTAGAAAGTGCATGATTAAGTAAGCGTTTGTTTACCTATCTGAGTTTCTATCAATTTTCTTTTCCACATATTTAGTTTATTTTAGTTAATTTAATTTATTTATTAATTATAAAATCAAACTCTTTGAACCAGAATTTTACCTTGCTTTCAATAAAATATAAAATACAAAAATAATCATCCTCACTTAGACTTATTCGTTATACACTTAGAGCCTACCCACTATTCCCTAGAGCGATTTATCACCGTGTCTTACCTACAATATAAGTTAGCTACTCTTGGAGGATTGTAATGCTTTGGTGTTGCAATCCAGCGCATCCTATAACCAACAACAAATTATTATTCCGACCTTATTACCAACGATGTACCAACAACAACCATCTTAATATTATCATCCCGAAATGCCAACACCGATGGACCAAGTTCAAAGTTCCCAAAGATTTTCTTGATTAACACTCTTAATTTTGATGATATAGATCCATTTTGTAGTCAAGATTATTCTCGACCCAAGATTCGGTTGGTCCATACGAACCCGTTGAAGACGAGTCTCTCGTCGAAGAGGTAGCGTCCGTCAAAGGAAGACTAGAAAAGGCGTCAACAAGCCAAGAAGGCGGTGAATGAAACATCCCGAACCATGGGTCCTCGGGAAGAGATAGCCTTGTGCAAAGGCTGCGATAAGCGTGTTCGAGATTAGCATTGAAATAAATGCTAAAAAGGTACAAGGGTTTTAGACGGAAGGACTAACATACTTTGATTAGGAAATAAAGGAATCGAATAAAGGATCGATTCCTTTGTTTTGTGCAAATGGAAAAATAGGCTTCATCCTAAAGTTAACCAATTTTGTGCGACACGATATAGTGAAACAAAGGGATGGGAGCGGGAATGTGACCAAATAATTTTGATAAAGTGGTATCGAGTATCATGTTATCTGAGCATCTTCCGCTGCTGAATCTTTGGAAAATTTTGAAGGAGCATAGCAAATGGAAATTGGTCAAAATGCCAATGTTTTATCAATGATCAGGTAAAGGTTCAAAAAAACCACGTACATAAAAACCACCTCACACTCAGACTCAACACCACATTGGTTTTAATCGAGCAACGAAACAAATGATTAAGAGGTAGAAGTTTAAGAGGTCCGACCAATGGGTGGACAGTCTAAGAAAAGCGTCATCCTCTGCTTTTCGTTCAAAATCTTGAATTTCTTTGGTGCACACTCTTGTTGACCGGTTGGTCGATGAATGGCAAATGTCATTAGTTATATTTTCTTAAAAGGCGGAAGTCATTTGAGAATAAAAGCGGCAAATGAAACTTAAAGAGCGGTAGCGTAGGATCGAAGTGGAATTGGAAAACAGCTTCTTGAGTGAAGAATTGGAATAATAGGGGCTACAAAGGTAAGAAAATTTGAGATGCGTCAAATGTTTCTATTTAAGCAAGAAAAAAGATGGACAAAGACCTCATGTAGTGACCTCGTGTACTCAATGAAGTACCCATTTAAATAGAAAACAACTAGAAGCGGTGTTGGCGATGTGATTGGATCCCAACCGTCAAGTTTATTACACAGTCAACCACTTGTGAATGGTCAACATAATAAAATTCAAGCGGTCTAAAACCAATGCAATTTCCTTGGCATAGTGGATTCGGTCGTTAAGTCCCGGAGGATTAATGGTGCTTAAAAGCGTTCGGATGTCGAATGATCACTAAGGATAATGATCGGTAAGGTTTTGATTGAAAATTACACTCTTGATTGATTGGAATATTTGGATCTGATTATAAAGCACAACAATCAGTTAAACAAACTTAAGCGATCGTTTAAATTTTACGTAAGCGTACAAAATAAAACGATAATTTAAAGATAAAACACCTATGGATATGAAATGATATTTTACAATCCTAATAATAAAAGAAAATTACTAGAAAATTAAAATTATTTTTAAAACTATTTATTTAATTATTATTAATTAAAAACTATTTTAACCATTTAATAATACCCTAAAATATAATAAAATATGAAATAAAGCTAGAAAATTGAAATTATGACTTAGAAAAATCTAAAATATTATAAAACTTATTTTAGAACTAAAAATATATTTATTACACTTTTATATATTTATTATTAATTAATTACTATTTATTATTTATTTAAAATACACTTAAATACAAGAAAATATAAAATTAACCTAGAAAATAAAATTTTAACTCGGAAAATCTAAAATATTATAAAACTAATTTTAAAACTGAAGCTTTTATGAGCTTATATGAACTTATTCGAGATTGAAAATGAGTTGCTAAATGCTTAAACAAGTAAGTTTGAAATTCAAAATCTCAACAATGGACATACATTGTGAAACTTATCATTACTTTGCATTTAAACTTGAAATGAGTTGTACACACTTAAAAGCATTAATTGATACAAAATAAGCTTAGAAATACAGATTGAAGTTATTTAAGACAAATTAAACTACAAACGACATACATTGCAAAAAAATAAAAGCTAACTAACTTCTTCTTGCTTCTCTTGGCTTTTATACATCCAAAGCTCCTTCTCTTACCTCTATGAATAGTTCCGGCACAAAAAGTGGCCATTGATTCTTCGCAATGATCTTGGCCGCTTAAAGTAATTTTGGCGCCAATTTCGCTTAACAAAGGTGGGCGGGGTAGGTATGGGTGCATTTAATGCTTCCTTGGAGTTATGTGAGGTGGAGGGGTGTAGGATGATTTGGTGAAGATGGAGTGTGAAAGAAGGTTTTGCAGATTGGAATGATGGATATGGTGTATCCGTGAATGAGAGAGGAAGGGGTGGGTCAAACCCATTTGACCGGATTTAATAACAGGGGTTGGGTTGGATTCGGGTTGAGGTTTGGGCTGTGATTGGATTGGGTGAAATGTTGGGCCAAGGTAATAAAAGGGGTCCATTTGGATAGTTAACAACACAAGGACCATTTATGCAATTCCAACAAAACCAAGGGACCAAACCTGTAATTTTGCAAAGGTGCTTCAGGGACTGAAATTGACAAGTGTTGACATTACAAGGACCAAAGTTGCCATTTTCAATTTTTCCAGGGGCCATTTCTGTCAATTTGCAAACTTGAAGGACCAATTTGTAATTTTCTCAAACTTTTTTACATTTTTCACCAAAGGACTAAATTTGACAAGTTATGATTTTAAAAGGACCTTTGGCGACTTTTCTTTTGAAATTTTGACTCAGGGACTATTTTTGACAATTTTAGAAACTTGGGGACTGAACTCGCCAATTATGCAAAATTTGCTCATTTTTCATCCGATTTTAAACATTTTGCATCCGAAACATATAAAATGCAATTTTGGAATATTTTCGGTGTTTTGATGCATTTCGAGCATTTTTAGGCGTTTAGCGATTCGATTTGATTAAAAATGATGAGTATTTACACACTCATCAATCCCCACACTAAACTATTGCTAGTCCTAGCAATCTTTTGAGAAAAACTTAATGGATTTGAATCTCTTTACCAAAAGCCATTACTTCGGAGTAGCCAAATCTTTCAGCTCAAGTAAGAACCATGGTACACCGATAACCATGTGATTTTGAGCAAACCACCGACTTCCAACGGATTTGATTTGTCTTTACGGTGTCGCACTTCGGACTAGCCAACTCTTAGATAAATTATCAATATTATCTTTGGTGAGTCGATTACCAATTATGGATTTTCCATCGCCTTTACCACAAGCCATAAACTTGCGGGCTAGCCAACTCTTCACTTTTTAGGATATGGTGAATGAATACCATACAATTTTGGGCAAATTGCAAGTCCGTCGGATTTGAGAAATCTTTACCAAGAGCCGCTTGCTCTGGATTAGCCAATCCTTTTGTCTATTAGACAAGGCGGATCGATAACCAAATGGTGAGTGTAGAACACTTACTCCAAAAAATTTTGGCCAAAAACGGGAATTGGTATAATTATATGATAAAATTCGTGAGAATTCCCCACACTTAGAATTGAATATTGCCCTCAATATTCAAAGTACAGCGGTTATGCCGAAACAAAGAACGAAAAGGGAAATACTACGGCCATTATTTAGAAAGATTTTTTTTTTTTTTTTTTTTTTTTTTGAAACATGCTGGCAACCCCCACACTGTGGTGGTAGAAAGAGGTAAGAAGACGTAAATATGGGTGAAAACCCATATGGCATGCTATGTTTTTGATTACCGAGTCGCTAGCTTGACTCGATCCCGCATTCATTGGTTCATGGGGAAAGTTTGAAGATCCGGACAACCATGGATGGAATGTCCTCCAAAGTAATGCTTCACTCGATGACCATTCACTTTAAAATTAGGACCATCGGGTTGAGATAACTCAATGGTACCATAAGGATAAACCTTAGCGATGGTAAATGGTCCGCACTAACGGGACTTGAGCTTTCGAGAAAATCTTCAATCTTGAATTGAAAAGAAGGACTCGATCACCAACGTTGAAAACGCGGTTCTTGATTTGTGAGTCATGGATCTTCTTTGTCTTTTGTTTATAGATCAAAGAGTTCTCGAGGCTTGATCACGGAGTTCATTTAGTTCATTCATTTGAACTTTCCGATGATCACCACCGTCTCGAATGTCAAAGTTAGCATGCTTCAAGGCCCAAGATGCCTTGTGCTCGAGTTCAACCGGCAGATGACACGCCTTCCGTATACAAGCTTGTATGGAGTGCACCGATGGGTGTTTTGTAAGTCAGACGGAAGGCCCGTGAGCGCCATCTAACCTATCCGACCAAGAGGCACGGTTTTCACCAACCGTCCTCTCAAGAATTCTTTTATCCCCGGTTAGAAACTTCCACTTGCCCACTTGTTTGTGGGTGATACGCAGTAGATAGACGGTGAGTTACACCATACTTTTGCATGACTCTTTCAAATTGGTCATTGCAAAAATGCGTACCACGATCACTAATTATGGCTCGTGGAGTTCCAAACCTAGCAAATAAGGATTTCAAGAATTTCACCACAACTCGGGCATCGTTGGTGGGTAAAGCCTTAGCTTCAACCCATTTTGACAAGTAGTCAACGGCCACGAGTATGTATTTGTTACCACGGGAAGAAGGAAATGGCCCCATAAAGTCAATGCCCCATATGTCAAAAATCTCACACACTTGAATGGCGTTTTGCGGCATTTCATTCCTTTTTGAGATATTCCGTGACGCCGACAAGCGTCATGTGTTTTGACAATTCATGGGCATCCTTGTAGATCGTGGGCCAATAGAATCCGGAATCAAACACCTTCTTGGCGGTGTAGTTTGGGCTATGATGTCCCCAAGAGGGTCCGAATGGCAAGCCTTGAGAATGTCAATGGCTTCGACCATACACACATCGCCGGATGACTTGATCCGCACGTATCTTAAACAAGTAGGGTCGTCCCGTAAATAATGTTTCACGCCTTAAAGAATTTATTTTTACGCTGGGACGACATCCCTTTCACCACAAAGTTACCCGCATGGTAATTTGCAAAGTCGGCAAACCATGGGGTAGAAGAGTCTCCACGAAAAGAAACCACATTGAGTGTTTCGAGAGGAAATGTTTCATTAATCTCCTTTTCTCAAACACATTTTGATGAGGTTCTCTAATCGGGACAGATGATCGCCAGCCTGTGTTCTCGGCTCCTTTTTATCACGAATAATGATATCAAATTCTTGTAGGAGGAGAACCCAACGGAGCAATCTCGACTTTGCATCTTGTTTTGCAAAGAGATATTTGAGTGCCGAGTGATCCGTATACACCACGCATTTTGTCAAGATAAGATATGGCGAAACTTCTCAAACGCATACACCACCGCTAATAATTCTTTTACGTAGTGGTGTAATGGGTTTGAGCTTCACCATTGTTTTGCTCGCGTAGTGGATCTACCGAAAATGCTTAGTTTTGCGTTGCCCCAAGACCGCTACCGATAGCAAAATCACTTGCATCGCACATAAGCTCGAAGGGTAAATCCCGATCGGGGCAACTAGAATGGGTGCTTCCTTAAGCTTTTTCTTTAGTGTTTCAAAAGCTTGATGCACTCGGGAGAAAAGATAAAGGAGCGTCTTTTTCGAGAAGATGGGTCATTGGCGAGCGATTTTAGAGAAATCTTGAATGAATCTACGATAAAACCGGCATGACCTAGAAAACTCCTAATACCTTTGACGGTAGTAGGATGAGGTAGTTTAGCAATGACATCAACTTTTGCTCTATCTACCTCAATCCCGTTCTTAGAAATCTTATGGCCAAGGACTATGCCTTCTTTGACCATAAAGTGGCTCTTCTCCCGCTTTAGACATAGATTGGTGTCTTCACACGCTTAAGCATTTTGTCTAAGTGGGAGAGACATGTCTGAAATGAGTCCCCAATGACCGAGAAGTCATCCATAAACACCTCCATAGTTTCCGATCATGTCGTGGAAAATGGCCATCATACATCTTTGGAACGTGCTGTGAGCATTACATAAGCCAAAAGGCATACGTCAGAGGCAAACGTCCCGTATGGGCGGTGAATGTGGTTTCTCTTGATCCGGCGGATCAATGGGGATCTCAGTAACCCGAGAAACCATCAAGGAAACAATAGTACTGCTCCTCGCTAATCTCTCAAGCATCCGTCCATGAAGGGCGAGGAAAATGGTCTTTACGGGTGGCTTCGTTTAACTTACGATAGTCAATGCACACACGCCATCCAGAACTAATCGAGTCGGAATCAACTCGCTTTCTTCATTCGTGACAACAATAATGCCACCCTTTTTAGAACGCAATGAATTGGGCTAACCCAAGGACTATCGAGATCGGGTAATCGAACGGCATCAAGAAGTTTGAGAACCTCTTGTTTGATAACCTCGTGAATCTTAGGATTCACCCTTCTCCGACTTTGATTGGCGGCTTGAAGTCATCCTCCATTAAGATTTTGTGAGTACAAAACTGTGGTTGATACCCTTTATATCGGGAGTTTCAAGCAATTGCTTGCTTGTGTGACTTCAAGACCTTTATGAGAGCAGCTTTCTCCTCCTCACCAAGTCTTTAGCAATTATGACGGGTAATTTATCATCACCTCCAAGAATGCATACTCGAGATGAGGAGGTAGGTCCTTGAGTTCAACCTCGGAAATTCATCGAGAAGTTTCAGACCGATCCGATTTCCTCAATTGTGATTTCTTTCGGAGGAGTGAAGGTAATGGATCTTCATTAAGCAATTGCTCAAGATAGAGGATATCCTCCGAATCATAAACACCATCAATTCCGGCGGAATTGATTCATCAAGAGCCGAATTCATCGATCTCTTCCAAAGGAAGTCACCTCCCTCAAACGGGTGAGAGAGGGAAGAGTCGGCAATGATAGGTTGAGAGGATGTGGTGGAATTGGAATTTCCACTCACGTAATTATGAAGATAACCAAGAAACTCTCGAGAGTACTCCTCAAGCAATATCAATTAAATCAACTCGATTAATTGATTCAAGATCATAGTTTGAGGAGTACCTCAAGTCCGATCGAGGTTAAAGGTAATGACTTCATTACCCACACGGAGAGTGATCTCTTGCTCAAACACATCGATAAGAGCACGGCCCGTCCTCGTGAATCCCCGCCCAACAATGAGGGGAACTCGAGGATCACCATCGAAATCAACGACCACAAAATCACCGAAATGGAACTTTCCTACTTTGACAAATACATCCTCGCCGATGCCAAGAGGACGCGAGATAGATCGATCCGCAAGCTCCGAGTCATGCGGTAGGAATGAGTTCCTAAGAGAAAGTTTCTTCCACACCGAATACGGCATCGATTGATGCTTGCACCAAGATCGGCGAGTGGCAAAGCATTCAATCATCCCGTGAAAACACAAGGAAGAAGAAATTTTCGGGATCTCCTAGCTTCTGGAAGCTTTAACAAGGCTGCCGAGCAATTCTCATTCAAAGGAGTCTTAGCCATTTCAAATAGCTTTTCTTTGTTGCTCAAAGATATGTTTCGAGTAGATGCAAACTTGGGCATCAACATGATGGCATCCATGAAGCTTATGTCAAAGTGAAGCTCTTGGAAAATTTGAAAGAATTTTTCCATCCGATGACTAGATTTCTCATGAGCTTTTGCTCATGTAAACGTGAGGGGTAAGGAATAAGTTTTGGATTTAGGGTCAACAACCGGAGGTTCAAAACAACTCGTGTTTGGTTTCTGGACAACCCGAGGATGGACATTGTTGTTACTCCTGCTATTAGTAGGGAGTTCCTTGTCCTTTGTCGCCTCGTGCTCACTTTCCACTACCTTCGGAGAGAAGAAGAAGAGGTAGTAGGAACAATGGGTCCAAAGATATGAAGCACCACTACGGGTTGTGATCGCTTTTGCATCGCCTCGGATTAGCGATCGTGTTGCTAGGTAAAGTACCGAGCCCGGTGGTCGATCATTTAAAGACTTCTTGATATCGAAATGGGTGACCAACAACCGATTCATTTCCTCTTGGGATTTCATGAATTGTTTCAACAACTCATCGATGATGGGCAGTTGGAACAATAGCTTGAGTCCGTGATTCGTTGTGAAGTGAGTGGTGAAAACAAACACAATATCAATATATCAAATTAACCGTAAAATTCGACAAATTAACCTTTTAGGAAAAAGGTCAACGTGCCAAACCTCACGGGTGTGATAAAAGTGATACCGGGAAAGTGATTTCCCCGGGTCGTGTCCCAACGAGGTGTGAATGGAAGGATTCGTTGAGTTTCGTGATTTGAACTTGAATTGGATTTTAAAATGATTTGGATTTGATTACGTATTCTACAAATTAATTAACGGAAGAGTAATTAAGGCAAGGGAACCCTAATAAACTAAAAATTAACTACTACTAAGCCTAAGAAATGATAAAACGAAGCTATACTAAGTCCTAGGGTGCAAAAACGCAAAAACGTAAAAACGGTAAAACAACCCGAGCCATAAACGTAAAAGTTTTGAAATTTAAGGGCTACGGGTGTGAAACCAATTTTCCTACGATCTATTCGACTAAAAATGATTTTAGGAAAAAGCGGAATATTTTTTTGACTTTTAAATTAATTTCTACGAATTAAAAACGATTTAACACTAATTAATTAATTAAAAATACTAAACTGATTAAGAAAAATCTGAAATTTTCACTAAAAATACTTAAGGAAATACTGATTCTGAGAAAATTAAAAAAACTAGGTGGTGCTTTGTAAAATAAGCACGAAATAAGCTCAAAAGAGCTTATAAGCAAAACTGCCAAGGAACTCTTTAAATGATTTGTTTGTGCAAGTTTCAACGAGACAAGTCCCAAGGGCGCAATGGTAGGAGTGTTGTGTGTGAGCTGAGTGGCTTGGGTTCGAGTCCCACCACTGTCAGTTTTTTGTGAACTATTTTTTTTCTTCAATTTTCTTTTTGGAAACTGTGAGTCACAATTAAAACAAGCTTTTTTAATGAAAATCTTTTTGTGAAATGGCTATAGAATAAGCAGTTTACACTGCTTAATTCCAAAAGTAACCAAAGCAACTCTTTCTTTTTTCCTTCCTTTTGACAGATTTCAAACAAATCACACTTATTTTTGTTATCTTTCTTTTTGAACTTGTAAACAAGACCAAGCTAAACACTTTTTGTGAAGATGAAACTTTTGAAAAGATGGCAATAAGCAGTTTGGACTGCTTTTTGCTCACTGTTTTGGACAGTGTACAAACAAACACCCTTTTAAGCCAAATACCAAACACTCTTTATAGCTTTAAGAGCACAAATAAGCAGACCAACAGTTGGATGACCAATTCAAAAAGGGAAATAAGCAGTTGGGTAAGAGACTATGCTAGATTCAAAAGGAAATAAGCTAAAGTAAAGAGTAGCAGTTGGCTTTCTAACTTAGACTAGGGAGAATACTAGACTATAAAAATGGAGATAAGCAAATGGCAAGCAAACAACTAAGGGAATAAGCTCTAAACAAACAAAGATTAACTTATACTAAGCTTAAACTAACCTAAGTGTACCTAATAAGCAGTTGACAATACTTGATAAGCAACAAAAAAGAGAAAAGTGACCTGTTGCTTGCTGATGTTGCAGGCTACTGATGCAGGCCAAGGGACTGTTTTAAGCTTATTAATAAGCTGAAATAAAGCTTCCAAGACCAAGCCAAGCTACAGAAACAAAGTTAGCACAGTGGGTTATCAAATTAAGCCAAATGGAGACAACAAAAAGCTTTTCTGACTTCAAAATAAGTCGAGATCGATGGAGCGACACTTTATTTTTATCGATCTCGACAAAAAATGGGTGAAGGACTGAATTTTGACTTCCATTTAAACTAAGCTAAAGAGATCAGAGATGCATATAACTTGGATTAGGATTAAGTTGAGCTTGTGAAGATTCATGAAAAACCAAGTTTACAAGCTTTGAACACCATTTAAACTATGAAATTCGTACATGAATAGCAGCCTAAGGTCTGCTGTTCTGTTCAGTTACAAAGAAAAACAGAAATTCAATTTCTTGTTGCAACCACAAGTGAATTAAGCTTATGCAAACATACTCAAGACTTTGTTACTAGTTTGAGACCAATAACATTAGTTTGACTTGGCAGACAAAACGGGTAAAAAGTAATTTCTTTGACTCTTTTTCATCATGACCCAAACACTCCTTTTGCAAAAGATTTTTGACCCCTGTTTATTTCTTTTCTGAAAACCAAGTATATTAACTTAATAACAAAGATTGATAGTAGCTAGAATTGAAAGAGACAAAGATAACTCAAATAAGCTTTTTCATTGAACTAAATTAAAGATTACAAAGAAACTTAAACTGAAATTTTGACTAAAACTAGGGGTGCCATCATAACTTGGCTACATCAACCTATTTATACTACTAAACCACTCTGGGGTCTTTTTGCAAACAAGTAAAATCCATCCGGGATTGCCATTGATCAATTAGGTACATATGAGAAGATCATCTAAGCCGCATTGGGATGAGGGGAAAATTTGGTAGTGGGTTTGGGAGTTGTGATGTTTCGGTAAAAGCTAGGGCTTGGGTATTGTGAAGTGGAGGGAACAAGGGCACAGGTAAAACATTTTTTTTATTATTTTTTTCTTCTTGTGTTCTGTGTGTGTTTGTTTTGGGCGGGAAGAAAATGGAGAAGAAGGGGCAGAGATGTGGGTGGGTTGTTTGTTATTTCATTGACCGGGTCATGGGTAGGGTTGACCGGGTAGATAATGGACTGGATTGGGTTGATAATTTTGGGCCATGGTTTGTATAATATGGACATAGGATTATTAGTGAAACCCATTTAATATTTAGGGACTAAATGTGTAACATCCGAAAATCCAAGGACCATTCATGTGATTTCTGCAAAGTATTCCAAGGGCCTTTTTTGTGAATCTCAAATAAACCAAGGGTCATTTTTGCCAAAACTGAATTTCCAAGGATTAAATTTGACACTTTTAAAAATCCCGGGATCAAACTGTAATTTCTCAAACTTTTGAAATTTTTCACCAAAGGACTAATTATGACAACTTATGATTTCAAAAGGACCTTTGGTGACTTTTCTTTTTAAATTACGTGCTCAGGGACTATTTACATCAATTTTTGAAAGTCGGGGACCGAAAGCGCCAATTATGCAAACTTTGTTCGCTTTTCATCCGATTTTAAACATTTTGCATCCGAAACATATAAAACACAATTTTGAGATATTTTCAGTATTTTGATGCTTTTGAGTGTTTTAAATGTTTTGCATTTGAGTTGACCTAAAATGATGAGTGAATCGCACTCATCAAATCCCCACACTAAAACATTGCTAGTCCCTAGCAATCTTTTGAGAAAATATAATGGATTTGAGTCTCTTTACCAAAAGCCATTACTTGGAGTAGCCAAATGTTTCAGTTCAAGTAAGAACCATGGTACACCGATAACCATGTGATTTTGAGCAAACCACCAGCTTTCAACGGTTTTGATTTGTCTTTACCAGAAGCCGTTTGCTCTGGACTAGCCAACTCTTAGATAAATTATCAATATTATCTTTGGTGAGTCGATTACCAATTATGGTTTTCCAACTGCCTTTACCACAAGCCATAAACTTGCGGGCTAGCCAACTCTTAATTAATTAAAGATATGGTGAGCTGAACACCATACAATTTTGGGCAAATTGCAAGCCGTCAACGGATTTGATTAATCTTTACCAAGAGCCGTTTGCTCCTGGATTAGCCAATCCTTTTGTCTTACAGACATGGCGGACTGATAACCAAAATAAGTGCAAAACACTTATTCCAAAAAAAAATTTTGGCCAAAACGGGATTAGGTGGTATAATTACATGATAAAATTTATGAGAATCCCCCACACTAGAGATGAATATTGCCCTCAATATTCAAAGTACCCAGTTATGCCGAAACAGAGAACGAAAAGGAAATACTACGGCCATTATTTGAAGATTTTTTATTTTTTATTTTTATTTTTATTTTTATTTTTTTTGAAAACCTTTATACAACAATGGGCAACTCCCCACACTAGGGTGGTAGAAAGTAGAAAGAAATCGTAAATACGGTGAAAACCCATATAGTGCTCTTGTTTTTGTTTCCCGAGTCGCTAGCTTGACTCGATCCCCGCATTCATTGGTTCATGGGGAAAGTTTGTAGATCCGGGACAACCAAGGATGGTATGTCCCCTCCAAAATAATGTTTCAATCTATGTCCATTCACCTTGAAGTTTGGCCCGTCGGTTTGAGATAACTCGACGGTGCCATATGGAAAAACTTTGGCAATGGTGAATGGACCGGTCCAACGGGTCTTAAGTTTCCCCGAGAAGATTTTCAATCTAGAATTGAAAAGAAGGACTCGGTCACCAACGTTGAAAACGCGGTTCTTAATCCTTGAGTCATGGATCTTCTTTGTCTTTTCCTTATAAATCAACGAGTTCTCGTAGGCTTGATCACGGAGTTCATTTAATTCATTGAGTTGAACTTTCCGGTGATCACCCGCGGACTTAAGGTCAAAATTTGCATGCTTCAAGGCCCAATAGGCTTTGTGCTCGAGCTCGATCGGGAGATGACACGCCTTTCCATACACAAGCTTGTAAGGAGTACACCGATGGGTGTTTTGAAAGCGATGCGGAAGGCCCAAAGTGCATCTTCAAGTTTGTCCGACCAAGAGGCACGGTTTTCACCTACGGTCCTCTCCAAGATTCTTTTCAAACCACGATTGAAACTTCCACTTGCCCACTAGTTTGGGGTGATCGCGGTAGAAAGGCGGTGGTGACACCGTGCTTAAGCATGACTTTTGCGAATTGGTCGTTGCAAAGTGCGCACCGCGATCACTAATGATGGCACGGGAGTTCAAAGCGGTAAAGAGAGACTTTAGAAACTTCACAACTACTCGGGCGTCGTTAGTGGGGCGCCTTCGCTTCCACCCATTTGGACAAATAATCGACCGCCATTTAGTATATACTTGTTCCTCGAGAAGACGGAACGGACCCATAAAGTCAATGCCCCATACGTCAAAGATCTCGCACACTTGAATAGCATTTTGAGGCATTTCATCTCTTTTAGAGATGTTGCTATGACGTTGGCAAGAGTCGCAAGATTTGACGAGGTCATGGGCATCTTTGTAAATCGTGGGCCAATAGAAACCGAGTCAAACACCTTTTAGCGGTGTAGTTCGGGCCATGATGTCCCCGTGGGTCCATGATGACAAGCCTTGAGAATATCATCGGCTTCGCCGTGAACACACCGTCGGATGACTTGATCCGCACAAACCTTAAACAAGAAGGGTCGTCCCGAAATAATGCTTAACATCTTTGAAAAATTTGTTCTTTTGTTGGGACGACATCCTTTCACAACAAAGTTACCCGCATGATAGTTTGCAAAGTCGGCAAACCAAGGGGTACTCAATTTTCATGATGAGATACCACATTAAGAGTCTCGAGAGGAAACGTTTCATTTATTTCCTTTTCTCGAGCGCACCTTGATGTGGATTTTCAAGACGAGAGAGATGATCACCGCCAGGTTCTCGCTCCTTTTTATCACGGATAATGATATCAAATTCTTGTAGGAGGAGAACCCATCGAGCAATCTCGGCTTTGCATCTTGCTTAGCAAAAGATATTTGAGAGCCGAGTGATCCGTATACACTATGCTTTTGACAAGATCAAGTATGGCCGAAACTTCGAAAGCATACACCACGGCTAGTAATTCTTTCTCCGTCGTAGTGTAATGTGCTTGAGCTTGGTCAAAGTTTTGCTAGCATAATGTATAGGTCGGAAATGGTTTGATTTTCGTTGCCCCAAAACGGCACCTATGGCGAAATCACTTGCATCGCACATAAGCTCAAATGGTAATTCCCAATCGGGGGCAACTAGAATTGGTGCTTCTGTGAGCTTTTTCTTAAGAATTTGAAAAGCTTCAACGCACTCATTAGAGAAGACGAAAGGAGTGTCTTTCTCAAGAAGTCGGGTCATAGGCCGGGATATTTTCGAAAAGTCTTGAATGAAACGACGATAGAAACCGGCATGACCAAGGAAACTTCTAACTCCTTTGACGGTTGTGGGAGGAGGTAATTTTGAAATGACATCGACTTTAGCTTTGTCAACCTCAATCCCGCTCTTAGAGATCTTATGGCCAAGGACAATGCCCTCTTTGACCATAAAGTGACATTTCTCCCAATTTAGACTAAGATTAGTGTTTTCACAACGTTCAAGCATCTTGTCCAAATGGGAGAGACATGTTTGGAAAGAATCCCCAAAGACCGAAAAATCATCCATAAAGACTTCCATAGTCTTTTCGATCATGTCATGGAAAATGGCCATCATACACCTTTGGAACGCATCGAGCATTACACAAGCCAAAAGGCATGCGTCGGTAAGCAAATGTTCCATAAGGACATGTGAATGTGGTCTTTTCTTGATCTTGTGGGTCAATGGGTATTTGGAAGTAACCCGAGAAACCATCGAGAAAACAATAGTATTCGTTTCCGCTAATCTCTCAAGCATTTGATCCATGAAAGGTAATGGAAAGTGGTCTTTACGGTGGCTTCATTTAACTTTCGATAGTCAATGCAAACACGCCATCCGTAACCAATCGAGTAGGAATCAACTCGTTTTCATCATTTTCAACAACGGTAATGCCACCTTTTTAGGCACACAATGAGCGGGCTAACCCAAGGACTATCCGAGATAGGGTAAATCAATCCGCATCGAAGTTTTATGACTTCCGCTTTGATAACCTCATGAATTTTAGGATTCACCCTTCTTTGGTGTTGAACCGCGGTTTGAAGTCATCTTCCATGAGAATTTTGTGAGTACAAAATCTCGGGTCAATACCCTTGATGTCGGAAAGGTTCCAAGCGATGGCTCGCTTGTGTGACTTCAAAACCTTTATGAGGCGGATTTTTCATCCTCACTCAAGTCTTTAGCAATGATGACGGGCGATTTATTGTCACCCTCCAAAATGCATACTCGAGATGAGGTGGTAAGTCCTTAAGTTCGACCTCGGGAGGATCATTAGATTTTCAATCGCTTTGATTTCCTCTTTATGAAGTTCTTGAGGAGGAGTGATGAAGGATCTTCATTGAGCAACTTCTCGATGAGAAGTATATCTCCTCAATGTCGATGGGAGCGTGATCAATTTCCCATGGAACCGAATCACTAGCCAAGTATGCTTCAATCTCTTCCAAAATAAAGTCACTTCCTCAAACGGAGTGAGGGAGGGAAGAGAGCAACGATAGGATCAACCGTGGGATTGCCACCGAGAATCCAAGAATTTCTTGAGAATACTCCTCCGACACAATGTCAAGGACATCAATTTTGTTGACGGAATTGTCTTCATAATTGGGGAGTATTTCGTAACTTGATTGAGATTGAAAGTAACGGCTTCCTTGTTCACCCTCAAAGTAATTTCCCTTCATCAACGCCGATCAATGCACGACCCGTTTTAAGAAGCACCTCCCAAGGATGAGGGGTACTCGAGGATCGGCATCAAATTCAACAACAACAAAGTCGGTGGGAAATGAAACTTGCCTACTTTACAAATACATCCTCGGCTATTCCTAGCGGACGAGAACTTGTACGGTCCAAGCTCGAGGATCATACATGTAGGTAAGCGGAGGTAATGAAAGCTTCTTCCACATGGGTGTGGCATCAAGTTAATGCTAGCACCAAGATCGCCAAGGCGGAGCATTGAACTATGCCTTGAAAATCACATGGGATGAGAAATTTTCGGGGTCTCCTAACTTTTCGGAAGCTTTTAAGGATAACCCGAACAATTTTCATTCAAAGAAGTTTTAGCCATTTCGAAATCTTTTCTTTGTTATTCAACAAATTTTGATTGTTGGACCGAACTTTGGCATTAGAAGAAGAGCGTCCATGAAACTAATCTCAAGTGCAAATCTTGAAAGATTTGGATAAGCTTCTCCATTTGTTGACTAGTTTTATCACGGAGCCTCTGATCATTAAGCCTTGAAGGATAAGGAAGTGAAGGCTTAGGAGTGGTCATCGGAACAACGGGTTCCGGAATTGGAGGTAAGACCTCCGGATATTGGACTTGTGCGTTACTTCGTGGGCTTGAGTTTTGCACCTTGTCCTTTGAAACCTCGGGGTCTCGTTCCACATCCCTCACCGGAGAAGGATTAGGCATCGAGGGTCCCTCATAAGATTTACCACTTCGGGTGGCAATAGCATTCAATTCACCTTTTGGGTTGGGAATGGTATTACTCGGAAGAGCACCAAGTTGAAGCTTGATTCTTTTGACTCATGAGACTAGCAATCATGCTTTCAATCTTGCTATGAGATTGATCAATCTTGTTACTAGTAGTTCGAGCTCGAAGTGAAATCATTCTTCAAAGTGGTAATTTGATTTTGCATGGACACCATCTTAGCTTCATTGCTTTTGATGTAATTAGCAATGTCAATGGAAGCTTGAGGAGGTTGGGCATGCACATTTTGTTGAGGAGCTTGGAATCGGTTTTGATTGAAATTTCCTTGATTTTGAAAACCTTGATTTTGATTTTGAAAATTCGATTCGACTCGATTTTGATTGAACCGATTATTTCTATTTTGCACATTTTGATTGTTTCGATTTTGATTAAACCCGGTGGTCCAAGGAAATTGTTAGAACGATAGTGAGAAGGTTTCGGTCCCCTGCGGTTGGTAGGAATTACCTCCGTGATTGTAGGAACCGAGCGGCATAAGCGCTCTCTTGAGTGAAGCCACCGGAGGTGGACACTCAAAATAAGGGTGTGGACCACCACAAGTTTCACAACTCTTGTTTACGACATTCACTTGTTGATTGTTATTATTGTGACTCAATTTAAGCACGGCGGTGGATATTTCTTCAATCTTTTGGTTAGAGTCGTGAATTCAAGATGGAAGGGTGGTAGATCTCCTTGACTCACTCCTCGCGGTGAGGAATCCCAATAATTGTGGTGGGCGGTCATGTTTTCAATGAGATCATAGCACTCTTGGTCGCCTTTTCATAAAGGTACCACCGGCAGCAGCATTGATCGTGTCACGATGTCTCAATGTTAACCCGTTATAGAACGTATCTATTTGGGTGACAAGCAACATGTTGTGGTTCGGACATCGATCAATCGAAAGCTTATAGCGTTCCCATGCCTCAAATAAGGACTCATCGGGATGCTGCCGAAAATTACTGATTTCATTCCGTAGTTTCGTCACCATCGACGGTGGAAAATATTTCGCCAAGAATTTGGAGACCATTTCGTCGAAACTATGGATTGAGTGGTGAAAACAAACACAATATCAATATATCAAATTAACCGTAAAATTCGACAAATTAACCTTTTAGGAAAAAGGTCAACGTGCCAAACCTCACGGGTGTGATAAAAGTGATACCGGGAAAGTGATTTCCCCAGGTCGTGTCCCAACGAGGTGTGAATGGAAGGATTCGTTGAGTTTCGTGATTTGAACTTGAATTGGATTTTAAAATGATTTGGATTTGATTACGTATTCTACAAATTAATTAACGGAAGAGTAATTAAGGCAAGGGAACCCTAATAAACTAAAATTAACTACTACTAAGCCTAAGAAATGATAAAGCGAAGCTATACTAAGTCCTAGGGTGCAAAACGCAAAACGTAAAAGCAGTAAAACAACCTTGAGCCATAAACGTAAAAGTTTTGAAATTTAAGGGCTACGGTGTGAAACCAATTTTCCTACGATCTATTCGACTAAAAATGATTTTAGGAAAAAGCGGAATATTTTTTGACTTTTAAATTAATTTCTACAATTAAAAACGATTTAACACTAATTAATTAATTAAAATACTAAGCGATTAAGAAAAATCAAATTTTCACTAAAAATACTTAAGGAAATCTCGATTCGAGAAAATTAAAAAACTAGGTGGTGCTTTGTAAAATAAGCACGAAATAAGCTCAAAAGAGCTTATAAGCAAACCGCCAAGGAACTCTTTAAATGATTTGTTTGTGCAAGTTTCAACGAGACAAGTCCCAAGGGTGCAATGGTAGGAGTGTTGTGTGTGGTGAGTGGCTTGGGTTCGAGTCCGACCACCGCCGGTTTTGTGAACTATTTTTTTCTTCAATTTTCTTTTTGAAAGCGTGAGTCACAATTAAAACAAGCTTTTTATGAAAATCTTTTGTGAAATGGCTATAGAATAAGCGGTTTAATCGCTTAATTCCAAAAGTAACCAAAGCAACTCTTTCTTTTTCCTTCCTTTTGTGATTTCGAACAAATCACACTTATTTTTGTTATCTTTCTTTTTGAACTTGTAAACAAGACCAAGCTAAACACTTTTTGTGAAGATGAAACTTTTGAAAAGATGGCAATAAGCAGTTTGGACTGCTTTTTGCTCACTGTTTTGGATACAAACAAACACCCTTTTAAGCCAAATACCAAACACTCTTTATAGCTTTAAGAGCACAAATAAGCAGACCAACAGTTGGATGACCAATTCAAAAAGGGAAATAAGCAGTTGGGTAAGAGACTATGCTAGATTCAAAAGGAAATAAGCTAAAGTAAAGAGTAGCAGTTGGCTTTCTAACTTAAACTAGGGAGAATACTAGACTATAAAATGGAGATAAGCAAATGGCAAGCAAACAACTAAGGGAATAAGCTCTAAACAAACAAAGATTAACTTATACTAAGCTTAAACTAACCTAAGTGTACCTAATAAGCAGTTGACAATACTTGATAAGCAACAAAAAAGAGAAAAGTGACATTGTTGTCGATGTTCTTGACTCTTGATGCGAGCCAAGGACTGCTTTTAAGCTTATTAATAAGCTGAAATAAAGCTTCCAAGACCAAGCCAAGCTACAGAAACAAAGTTAGCACAGTGGGTTATCAAATTAAGCCAAATGGAGACAACAAAAAGCTGTTTACAGCTTCAAAATAAGCTGAGATCAGATGGAGCAGACCCCTTATTTTTTACTGATGCTGACAAAAAAATGGGTGAAGGACAGAATTTTGACTTCCATTTAAACTAAGCTAAAGAGATCAGAGATGCATATAACTTGGATTAGGATTAAGTTGAGCTTGTGAAGATTCATGAAAAACCAAGTTTACAAGCTTTGAACACCATTTAAACTATGAAATTCGTACATGAATAGCAGCCTAAGGTCTGCTGTTCTGTTCAGTTACAAAGAAAAACAGAAATTCAATTTCTTGTTGCAACCACAAGTGAATTAAGCTTATGCAAACATACTCAAGACTTTGTTACTAGTTTGAGACCAATAACATTAGTTTGACTTGGCAGACAAAACGGGTTAAAAGTAATTTCTTTGACTCTTTTCATCATGACCCAAACACTCCTTTTGCAAAAGATTTTTGACCCCTGTTTATTTCTTTTCTGAAAACCAAGTATATTAACTTAATAACAAAGATTGATAGTAGCTAGAATTGAAAGAGACAAAGATAACTCAAATAAGCTTTTTCATTGAACTAAATTAAAGATTACAAAGAAACTTAAACTGAAATTTTGACTAAAACTAGGGGTGCCATCATAACTTGGCTACATCAACCTATTTATACTACTAAACTACTGGGGTCTTTTGAAGCTGGGATTGCCAGCTTGGCAGTTGGGATGAGGGGGAAAATTTGGTAGTGGGTTTGGGAGTTGTGATGTTTCTGGGTAAAAGCTAGGGCTTCTGGGTATTGTGAAGTGGAGGGAACAAGGGCACAGGTAAAACATTTTTTTTATTATTTTTTTCTTCTTGTGTTCTGTGTGTGTTTGTTTTGGGCGGGAAGAAAATGGAGAAGAAGGGGCAGAGATGTGGGTGGGTTGTTTGTTATTTCATTGACCGGGTCATGGGTAGGGTTGACCGGGTAGATAATGGACTGGATTGGGTTGATAATTTTGGGCCATGGTTTGTATAATATGGACATAGGATTATTAGTGAAACCCATTTAATATTTAGGGACTAAATGTGTAACATCCGAAAATCCAAGGACCATTCATGTGATTTCTGCAAAGTATTCCAAGGGCCTTTTTTGTGAATCTCAAATAAACCAAGGGTCATTTTTGCCAAAACTGAATTTCCAAGGATTAAATTTGACACTTTTAAAAATCCCGGGATCAAACTGTAATTTCTCAAACTTTTGAAATTTTTCACCAAAGGACTAATTATGACAACTTATGATTTCAAAAGGACCTTTGGTGACTTTTCTTTTAAATTACGTGCTCGGGGACTATTTCATCAATTTTTGAAAGTCGGGGACCGAAGCGCCAATTATGCAAACTTTGTTCGTTTTCATCCGATTTTAAACATTTTGCATCCGAAACATATAAAACACAATTTTGAGATATTTTCAGTATTTTGATGCTTTTCGAGTGTTTTAAATGTTTTGCTTTCAGATTGACCTAAAATGATGAGTGAATACGCACTCATCATCTGCTGACAGAAAATTTCGCCTCTATTGTTAGGATTAGGGCCTTGATTTCGAAAATTCCTTGATTATTTCCATGAAAATACCACAGGTTGAAATTTCACGACACTGGTTTCTATTGTAATTTCCTTGTTGTTGGAAATTTTGATTTTGATTCGAAAACCGTTGTTTGGATTGAAATTACCTTGGTTTTGGAAACCTTGGTTAGGTCTGTTCGATTCGATTACGGTTTGATTGAAACCGGAGGTCCAGTAGTGGTTAGGACGGTGGTTCGGGTCTATAGGAGCACGATATTGATTGCCTCCTTGATTAGACATCCCGCCCACAAAGATTGCTTCAAAAGGGTTACCATCGGTGGCCATACGGTTATAGTAAGCATGGGGCCACCACGGGTAACACAGACTTCCACTTTCTTAACTTCGGCAGGAGGTGAAGTTTGTGGAAAAGAGACTTTCTTCCGGTTGGAAAGAACCAAAGCTTGGATAGCTTCCGTGAGTTTATCAATCTTAGCATCGGTGCTAGACCGACTCACGGGCGATGAAGAAGAAGAAGGACCAACACCGACTTGGGAAACAACCGCTTGCTTCGTGCGGGCGGACTTTAGACTTGTTTTCGATTATCGCTAAAGCTTCTTTGACAGCTTTGCTAAGGAAATTTCCTCCGCGGAGGAATTGAGAGAATCTTGATCGATTGACTCACCCATTGTAGAAAGTATCGAGTTGCATCAACTCGAGAAACCGTGGTGAGGACATTTGAAGCAATTCCTTGAAACGATCCCACGATTCATCAAGGATTCATCAAACTTCGAGTGAACTTGATGATTTCATTTTTAAGACTCGTGGTCTTGGAAGGTGGATAGAATTCATTCACAAATTTCTTCACCGGATCTTCCCATGTCTCAATAGATTGAGGGGTTGTTTTTCAAGCCAAACCGGCTTGCCCTCAAGAGAAAATGGGAATGAAGAAGCTTAACAAAGATCGGTAGGGACATTCTTATACTTGATGGTAGATGCAATCTTGTTAAACCATCTTATATGAGCATGAGGATCATCCGCTCAAAACCGTAGAACCGATTTGAAGTTACAAGATTCGATAACCGGTCTTGAGTTCAAAGTTTTCACCACGATGGTCGGCACGGCGATAAGCGTCTCCATACCCGTCGATGGGTGCCCGAGAAGCTCACGCATAGAATTTCATCCGCCATGATGGCGGAAGTAGTGCGAGCGATCCGGATCTCGATCCGACCGATGGAGCGAAAGTCTGTGAACACGCCTTCTTGGAATCTTGACAAGCTCACGAAATGGGCTTACGATCTAGAAGAGCGAAAAGATACACTAGAGTTAACTCTAAGGAAACTCGAGTTAAGGAGAGAAATGGAATTATGAAAATCTTCGGATGAGAATGAGAATTATGAAGACGTTTTATAAAAATCGGTGAGAAGAATCTTTTGGGTTTTCGGTTCTCAAACGTCGATATCACAACAAAATCAATTAACACAAAATCGAGGCAAAACAACAAAGTGAACTTAACCAATAATCCAAGATGAATGGCTTTGAAAAAGGTACACCAATCACAAGGACACAAAGGCAAGTTTTAAATCTTTAGTTCGGGAACTTATTATGGTCGCACCCCGTTAGGTAGTGCAATCGCCTTGGTTTATGGTGGTAATCTTTTAAGTTGTTTATTATTTAAGAAAGCAGCGATTCTTTTTGTATTTTTATTATTTGATACATATATAGAAACAAAAGAAAAATATTTTTGTGTTTTATACGTTTTGGTACATTTTTGGGTTTTGGATTTTTATAAGAAAATATGGATATATATATAGATGGATATGGATGATATAAACAAATGAGTGAGGATTCAAACAACTAATCTGCTAGACGAGGACAAATAGCACTGACTCCCGGCAATGGCGCTTAAAATTTGATCTCAAGAAACCGTCAAGTTTTCTCACGCAAGCAAGAAACTTAAAGCAGTTTTAAGCACGGATGCAATGAAGATCCGAGGAGTATAGGGTCTCCCGGTCGTTATGTCCCAATGAGCTATGCAATGATTTATCAAACGTACAGTGATCGAGGAGTTTGAACGGAAAAAGGATATTGGTTATGATTATAACTACGGAATAAGCCAACAAATTAAAACGGCTTAAATGCAAATTAAAGGAAATTAAAAAGATAAAATCTATTAAATAAACGCTATCACTATAATTAAAATGATGTTTTTGTTTTTATGTTTTTATAAAACTGAATTTAAAATCTACGTGACGTACAAAATAAAAAATGAAACTAAAGCAATATTAACCCTAAAATTATGAAAATGGTATTTTTACAAACCTAATGATAAAAGAAACTTTATAGAAAAGGAAAATTATTTTTATCACTAATTATCTAATTATTATTAATTAAAAACTATTTTTAACTATTTAATAATTAACCAAAATACAAGAAATTAGGAAATAAAGCTAGAAAAACAAAATTATGAAATGGAAAAGTCTAAAATAACAAACTAGAATTTTCAGAACTATTTTGTATTTTTTCGATTATTTTTCTATTTTTATGAATTTTAAACTATTAAAAACTAATTAAATTACTAAAATTACCAAATAAACTATGAAAATCTGGAAAATTACTTTTTCACTTTTTATATTTACCTAAACTTAAGAAAATTGAAAATTATTTTTGAACCTTTTCGAATTTTTTATATTAAAGGCTAATTAAAATGATTAAAAACTACTTTAAATTAGGAAAATAGCAAAACAACTTGGAAAAATCTGAAATTTTCAGGAAAACTCTAAAATGATATGAGGAAGCTAGGAAAATTGAAAAACAAGCACTTGTGTGGAGAAATATGAAACTGCTTTACAAGTGCTTATTGAAATAAGCACTTGAATAAGCTACAGTGACACAACTAGCACCAACTGATTACAGGAACTCAAATATGCTATAAGAACCTTAATGCAACTTAAATCAACAGGTTATAACTTCAGATTAGCAAGCTAGATCAGTTTTGATGATATGAGTTACAAGTTAAAACAACAGATCTGAGTGCTACTTTAAGCTTATGCAGAAGCTTCAAAATAAGCTCAATGTGAAAACTATGACTTGGAACTTGTAAAGGACCTGGGTGAGAGTATGTGTGCCAAAAAGAAGACTATGGTGAGCTCTTATGAGCTCTGTACACCTGCTTCAATATCTGGGAAAAGCTCAGCACCAACTGAGACAGTGGTGCAGGGCACTTTTGCTAAAAAGAAGAACTGATTTGGAGCTTTTATAAAATTTGTAAAATTGAACTAAAATGCTAATAAGATAGAGAACCAGTTGAAGTTTATGAAATGCCAAACCTCATTTGATAAGACCCCAAGGTGAGCTCAAGAAAAATCCTCCTATGTGAGCTCAAAACAGATTTTCTAACTTTTTGACTTTTGACAAAATGAAGAACTTTGACTAAACTGAACTTTAGATCCAATTTTTGATTTGATACTAGTGTTATATGATAAAACAAGTGTAAAGCAAACAATGATGATGATATCTTAACACAAAATAATGGTCTGCTATCCCAAATTCACAACAGTAAGACAGATAGACAGATTAAGGTTGAGATTTGACTTTAGGTTATGCAGACACCAACTCTTTGACTCAATTGAGCTCAAACACACTTAATAAGCATGATCCACTAAAACCTAACTACTGAATACACCATTATGACAGATAAAACAGTAAACCCAAACACCCCTTAATAACCTGATTTTGCAACTTGAGACAAATCCAAACACAGAACCAACCTCTTTTATGATCAAATTAGCTTATTATCACTGAATTACTACTATAAGAACAGGTTTAAACAGATTTGAACTTCAAATACAGATTATGCATGAAGCCTTAATTTTGACTTACAAATAGTCCAAGCCACAATGGCTAGCAAAATGAGAACCAAGGACCTCTAACCTATATAATCCAATCCAACTAGCTACTATTCAACCCAATTCCAAGCCTGCATCAACCCATATCCATTCTGCTTCAATTTTTGTACCCGTGTTGACTTTTGTTGACCAAGGTTCACAAGTGAATGAAACTGAATTGTGAGCTTATGGAAAGCTTTTATGAGCTTATATGAACTTATTTGAGATTGAAAATGAGTTGCTAAATGCTTAAACAAGTAAGTTTGAAATTCAAAATCTCAACAGTGGACATACATTGTGGAAACTTATCATTACTTTGCATTTAAACTTGAAATGAGTTGTACACACTTAAAAACTGTTAATTGATACAAAATAAGCTTAGAAATACAGATTGAAGTTATTTAAGACAAATTAAACTACAAACGACATACATTGCAAAAAAAATAAAAGCTAACTAACTTCTTCTTGCTTCTCTTGGCTTTTTATACATCCAAAGCTCCTTCTCTTACCTCTATGAATAGTTCCCAGCACAAAAAGTGGCCATTGGATTGCTGCAAATGATCTTGGCCGTTTAAAGTAATTTTGGCGCCAATTTTGGCTTAACAGCTGGAGGTGGGCAGGGTAGGTATGGGGTGCATTTAATGCTTCCTTGGAGTTATGTGAGGTGGAGGGGGGTGTAGGGATGATGATGGTGAAGATGGAGTGTGAGTAGAAGGTTTTGCAGGATTGGAATGATGGATATGGTGTATCCGTGAATGAAAGAGGGAAGGGGTGGGTCAAACCCATTTGACCGGATTTTAATAACAGGGGGTTGGGTTGGATTCGGGTTGAGGTTTGGGCCAGGGATTGGATTGGGTGAAATGTTGGGCCAAGGTAATAAAAGGGGTCCATTTGGATAGTTAACAACACAAGGACCATTTATGCAATTCCAACAAAACCAAGGGACCAAACCTGTAATTTTGCAAAGGTGCTTCAGGGACTGAAATTGACAAGTGTTGACATTACAAGGACCAAAGTTGCCATTTTCAATTTTTCCAGGGGCCATTTCTGTCAATTTGCAAACTTGAAGGACCAATTTGTAATTTTCTCAAACTTTTTACATTTTCACCAAAGGACTAAATTTGACAAGTTATGATTTTAAAAGGACCTTTGGCGACTTTTCTTTTGAAATTTTGACTCGTGGACTATTTTGACAATTTTAGAAACTTGGGGACCTAAAGCGCCAATTATGCAAACTTTGCTCATTTTTCATCCGATTTTAAACATTTTGCATCCGAAACATATAAAATGCAATTTTGGAATATTTTCGGTGTTTTGATGCATTCGAGCATTTTAGACGTTTTATAGCTCAGATTTGATTAAAAATGATGAGTATTTACACACTCATCAATGTTCTTGTAGTTTAATGGGAGCTAAAGGTGGTGATGTTTCAAGATCATTTAATATTGTGTTTGGAGAAGTTGGAGGTGTTAAAAAGGCTAATTCTTTTTGCTTTGGTTGTTGAGATCTTGTTGGAGTCGTAAGGAGTTCCAAAAGAGTGATTTTAGGTGGTGAGTGATTTGGTGATGAAGTTGGTGTACTCGTTGGTGATGAAGGAGGTGCTATAATGGAAGCATCTTGTGGTGAGTTATTTGATGGTGATGAGCCATATGATGATTGTTTTCCTAAGCAACAAGATCGGTTGTTAATCCGTGCGGTTATCCTAGAGTTTGATTGTGGTATTTTGGAAGGTGGAAGTACAAAGGTTTGGGTTTCATGAAGATGATTGTTTGTACTAGGTGATTCATCTAAGTTGTAAGAACTTGTGAATGACATGGTGTTGTTTGTTTGTGAAGATGAGATGGATTATGCAAGCATTTTGGGAGTTCTATATATAGAAAAACAAAGCATTGTAATGAATGCTTGACCTAAAATGTGGATTAAAATCTAATGATTAGATATGAATTTAAGGCATGTGATCATGAGAACACAAGCATTAAAGAACATACTCCAAAAAGTAAAACAAATGTGGATTTTTCATCCAAAGTGAGAAAAATAGAAGGTAAAACAACTTCGCCTCACGGATCCCACGAATCCTTCCTCGAGGGATCCGTCCAAAGATAAAGGTGGGATCCGTAGATGCAGTGATCCGAGCAAAGACAAAATTTTATTTTTGCCTAGTGTGTGCCTATATGCAAACTATTTGGAGTTGCGGTTATCTTGACTCCTAATAAAAAAAAAAGCTAGAAATGAAAAAGCATACTATTATGTGAGATAACCCGAAAACACATACTTAGTACTTTGAGTACGTAATTTAGTGTTACCAATGCTCCTAATTCATTGTGGCTTAAATGAATGTACCCGAAAACACATATTAGTTATATGTCTCCTTTAGCATTCAAAAGACATGAGATGCAATGAAAACGGGTTTTTACGTTGTATTAATAATGAAAAAGCGATTTGTCCTAGATGTGAGAAATTGCTTTTGTGAAATTGATACGGGAAGGAGTATCATTTTAGAAAGCATCTTGAAATGCAAAAGTTTTATCCTTTTGAAAGAAGGATGTGTATGTAACTCGTACTTATTTTGAAAGAAAATAAGAAGATTATAAGTGAAAAACTTATCTTGGGTTTTGAAAATTCCCGTATTGTTTGTGATTTGTGAGTGAAATAGAGATTATAGACTCAGAAAGAAGAAGGCTAGTGTTTACATACCTTGTAGAGTCAAAAAGTAAATTACGACGTTTGTTCCATGAGACCAAGACCAAGACGAAGTAGGTTAAATTGTTCTCGTTTCAACGGTTTGGTGAGGACGTCGGCTATGTTGTCTTCGGATGCTACCTTCTCAATAGAGATGTTCCCTTTTTGAACATTGTCTCTTAAGAAGTGATGACGAATCTCTATATGCTTTGTGCGAGAATGTAAAACCGGATTCTTGCTTAGATCTATGGCACCCTTGTTGTCACATAGAATGCCTATGTCACTAAGATGAATGTCGTAGTCGACTAACGCTTGTTTCATCCATAGTGCTTGTTGGCATGCTTTTCCAGCGGAGACGTATTCGGCTTCAGTTATTGATATTGCTAATGCCGTTTGTTTCTTTGAAAACCAAGATGTTAAACAACATCCCATAAAAGTACATACCCCACTTGTACATTTTCAGACAACATAATCACCTGCATGGTCAGAATCTGCATATACAATTGTTTCTACTCCCGTGCCCTTAGGGTACCATAATCCTAATTGTCTTGTACCCTTAATATATCTAAATATTCTTTTTACGGATTCTAGGTGTGAAGGTTTAGGGTCTTCTTGAAACCTAGCACATAAGCAAACACTAAACATGATATCCGGCCTACTTGCCGTGAGGTAGAGAAGACTACCTATCATGCCACGATATTTAGTATTATTGACGGATTCGCCGTCTTCATCTTTTTTGAGTTTGGTGTCGGATGACATTGGTGTCCTAATTGGTTTCGACTCTTCTAGACCGAATTTCTTTAACATCTCCTTTATGTATTTAGATTGATTAAAGAAGATATCATCTTCTACTTGTTTGATTTGTAGACCAAGAAAGAAACTAAGTTCTCCCATCATACTCATCTCGAACTCGTCATGCATGATTTTAGAGAAATCATCACACATGTCTTGACAAGTGGATCCGAATATAATATCATCTACATATATTTGCACTATGATTATATGTGACTCTCTTTTCTTAGTAAAAGTGTGTTGTCAACTAACCCCATGGTATAGTTGTGTTTAATTAAAATGACTTGAGTCTATCATACCAAGCTTTTGGAGCTTGTTTAAGACCATAAAGGGCTTTCTTTAATTTATACACATGTTTAGGTTTTTCAAAATCGATGAAGCCGGAGGTTGAGCTACATATACTTCTTCATTAATGAAACCATTTAGAAAAGCGCTTTTGACATCCATTTGATAAAGCTTTAGATCATTAGCACAAGCATACGCAAGAAGTATTCTTATAGACTCTAATCTAGCCACGGGGGCATAGGTCTCATCAAAGTCTATTCATTCTTGTTGGTTATACCCTTGGGCAACGAGTCTAGCCTTGTTCCTAGACACTACTCCGTTTGCATCTGATTTGTTTTTATAAACCAATTTGGTTCCTATTATGGTTTGATTACTAGGTGGAGGGACAAGTGTCCAAACATCACTAGAAACAAATTGATTTAATTATTCTTGCATAGCCATTACCCAACTCTCATCTTTTATGGCTTCTTGTGTATTCTTAGGTTCTATGGTTGAAACGAAACAAAACAAGCTACTTTGGTTTTGAACTTGAGACCTTAATGTTCTTTCATTTAGCTTTCCTATGACCATATCTATGGGGTGATCTTTGGACTCTTTAATGTTTATGACTTCATCATTTAAAGGTTCTTCTTCTTCATTTATCTTTTTCTTAATTACTATATCTTCACTTTCTACAATCTCGTCAACGACAAGAGGTGGAGAGGGTTTGGGTGGACTTTCATCAAATTTTATATTTAATGACTCTTCTACCTTCATTGTTTTTTGTTTAATATGACGTAAGATTTGCTATTTGGATAGTAACCTAGAAAGATACCTTCGGTTGATTTAGGATCAAATTTTGTAAGGTAATCTTTAGTGTTAAGAATAAAACATTTGCTACCAAAGACTCTAAAGTTATCTAACGTAGGCTTTTTGCCTCGGAGTAACTCGTATGGAGTTTTACCTAAGATTGGTCTAATTAAGACTCGATTTAGTATGTACGTTGAAGTATCAACGGCATTGCACCAAACATTTTGAGGTATGGATTGCTCATTAAGCATGGTTCGACTCATTTCTTGTAGGGTTCTATTCTTTCTTTCAACTACCCCATTCGATTGTGGAGTGCGCGGAGCCGAGAAGTTGTGAGTAATACCATTAGCGTCACAAAAAGCTCCAAATTGCACTTCATTATCGAATTTCCTACCATGATCCGTCCTAATAGACACTATAGGACTTCCTAATTGTCTTTGGATTTTCTTGCTTAATATTTCAAAATAATTAAACGTTTCCGTTTTGTTCTTTAAGAATTTTGTCCATGTGTACCTAGAGTAATCATCCACTATTACCAAAGTGTAGTAGTTGCCTCCATAACTTTGGATAGCGGATGGACCAAATAAATCCATATGTAATAATTCTAGACACTTAGTTGTAGACACCATGTTTTTAGCTATATGACTAGAATTGTTAGGAACATGTTTTAATTATCAAGTGTAGGTCATTTCATTTGTAATAGGTCGTTAATTAACATGGTTTATAAATGTTTGTATTGATTTCACACTCATGTAGTAAGCCCATGAGTGTGATAGAAGGTTCTTCTAGAACCAAGGGAAACACCCTACTTATGTAAACACTATAAATACCCTCCCTAGAAGGGAGAGGGTTGTTAGTTCTAATTACAATTATCATTTTCATTAATCCTTCATTAGTTCCTTCCACTTTCTCTCACTAAAACTTTCTCTCTAGAAATACATATTGTTGTGATAAGATGGTGACCTAACAAGTGGTATCGAGCCAAGGGATAGTTTAGGTTAATATTGATTAGATTTTATAGAAATTGCATCGAAAAACGTGTTTAGACTGAAATTTCTGGAATTAATGGACTGAAATACGTGTTTCTGCAAGTTTGGCGAGTTAGCCTTGAATACTGGCGAGTTTCACTTGCATACTGGCGAGTTTCACTTGAATACTGGCGAGTTTCACTTGAATACTGGCGAGTTTCCTTTGAATTTCTGCGAGTTTGCAGGTTGGCGAATTTCTACTTTAATTTCTGCGAGTTTGCAGTTTGGCGAGTTTCTACTTTAATTTCTGCGAGTTTGCAGTTTGGCGAGTTTCAACTTTAATTTCTGCGAGTTTGCAGTTTGGCGAGTTTCAGCTTTAATTTTTGCGAATTTGCAAATTTGGCGAGTTTCTGAAATTTTGGCGAGTTTCTGAAATTTTGGCGAGTTTCTGACATTTTGGCGAGTTTCTGAAATGTTGGCGAGTTTCTGAAATTTTTGGCGAGTCATTAAGATTTACGCAAGTTTGGTTTGCTTCTACTCATCTACCTAAGTCTAATCAACCTCAACCTTAATTATCTTTCACGATCAATATCAATCAACAAATATGTCTCAACCACCTTCATCTAACTACTTTCCCTACAATTATAATAAACAACCACAACAACAACTCACCACAACATCAACAATGGAATCAACAACAAGCAATTTATCAAGAACAATTTAATCAACAATATACTCCCAACATCTTCAACAAGGTATACAACCAACGCCAACGGTTCCACAAATCCTCAACAACAAACTTGGTTCTCTCAAATGTGTGAAGTCATATAAGTCAACAATCAATTCATGAAGTGGGTGGGATACATCGTCCTCCAATGCTTACACCGTGCAATTATGTTCAATGGTCAAGTCGATTTCTAAGGTATATGGAACTTAAGAAACCTCATGGTAAGTATCTAAAGAAGGTGATATTAGAAGGACCGTTTCAAATGCCAACTGAAACTGTTCCTGAGATCCTACAATTTGCTCCACCGAGACCCGATACTATCACAATTGTTCCACTTAGTCGCTTAACACCGTAACAACTACTTCATCTTGAAGCCGATGAGCTTGCTATGCAACAAATACTTCTTGGAATTCGAATCCGATCTACAAAAGTATTGATGCACGCATAACCGCAAAAGCTATGTGGGAACAAATTCATCCGTTAATGGAAGGCATCGGCGAATAAGGTCGATATGGAGTCTAAGCTATATCACAACTTTGATGTGTTTACCATTGAGCACTGGGAATCACTTGAATCATATTATCATCGTTTCACAAATGTGGTCAATGATTTGCATCGACATAAGATTGATCTTCCAACCATTGCTATTAACACCAAGTTTCGAACTCCTTAGGACCGGATTGGCACAAGTATGTTACTTTTGTTCGACAAGTCAAGGATCTTCATGATGTCAAGCATGGGTTATTGTATGATTATCTCGAGACATCATCAATATGAAGTTCTCAAAGATAAAGAAGCCCGTGGCACACATGGTTTCCTCAACCACCAATTCTCGATCGATTGCTCTCATGGCACATGGTTATCCAACTCCTTACCCAAAGTCAAATCATGCTTTTGATCAACAACAACGTCACTTTAGTTATGCTCCACCTACACCTTCTCATCAACTCACACCGAAGGAGATACTAACACCGCATACCGCTCAAATCAATGATGATCAAGTTGATGCCTTTGAAGCATTAAATCATGGAATGGCCTTTATTGCTAAAGCCTTCTCCAAGTTCTCTACTCATCAAACAATCCTCTTCGCTCATCATCAAATCCCAAAAGTCACGCAGTTATCCAAGGTGGCAAAGTTGAGGTTCGTAATGTAACTAGTGGTCGTCGTATGATTACAAGTGGGTATTCAGCATGCAGGAACGGTCAAACATCGCTAGGGGATCGGGTAATAATAATTTCAAGAGAAATATTCAAGTTGTGGAAACAGGAATTCACCGCCAGGATCTACTATTCGTTGCTATAATTGCAAAAAGCAAGGACATCTTGCTAATGCTTGTCCCGAACCACGAACCGAGAGGAGGAGATTACTATAAGCAAGTCATGCCGATGGCATACAAGGATGAAGGTGAGGGAACTCGGTGAAACTCAACAAGGTTTTATGGCGATACTCTTTCGGATGATGAATATGAAGATTTGGAAGCAAATCTTGCAGCTTGTTTTGATGGCAAATATGCAAGAACATCATATCATCAAACAATGAATGGACGGTCTATGACATGACGGTCTATCTCGTGTACGACAACGATATATGCCTCATAAATGCAATTGTGTCAGATACGCATCGATGAGCGACAATCGTTCAACATGAATCATTATTTAATCATAATGAAGTTGATCAAATTAACCCGTGGTTACATTTGATGATCTAAGTGATGATGAAAATAATGAGCATATTGAACAGTGAAGCAATTCATGGTCCGATTCGAATATCCAATTCATTACTTACGCCATTACAAGCCAAAACCGAAAAATGTAATGAGATAAACCAAAACCTTAGGGTGAGATTACTTCCTTGATCACGAACTTGAGAGTTGTCGAAAACGAATAAATGATTTTGAAACAAAACCATTCGAGAAACAAGTTTTGAAGTGGCCTTTCAAAAATCTTACGTTAACGAACAAAATCTTCAACATCAAATGCATGAAATTGTTGCGTCAAATAACGAAAAGATTTCTAAAATTGAACAAGAAAAGTCGAACTTCGGAAAAACATTGAAAATCTTCAAACGGAACTTTCAAATACTAAACAAGATTTTTCAAAAGTCGGTCAAATTTTTACGAATTCAAGAAGAAATCTAAGAAACGCATTGATGATCAAATCGAGGAAATTCTTCGATTGGAAAGACGGTTAAAAGATTTTGCATACTGTTGTATATAAGATTGGTCACCAAGAAAGCAGTTGAAATGTCAACTTTACTTCGAGTCCCGATGACTCAAAACGTTTTGCTCTTGGGTATAATCACCCACGTTTTCTTCACGACTCTCAAGGACATGCCCAAATTGTATAGTGCTCAATGTCTTTTAGATCCAAGCATGCAACTTGTTGTATTTGATTGTGAGGAACAATGGGCACAAGATGATCAAGTCGCTAAACATGCGACAAAATGGAATTTTACCATATGATTACACAAGAGAAAATGCGTCTTACAAACTAAATGTCATTTCAACACCATCGTATAATCTTTCTCGAATTAAGCGAGGCATCTTGTGTTGAAGGCCCGCTCACAATGTTGCACAAATAAATGGTCCTTACCGTCCTCTTGCAAAAGCAACTCATTGCCAAAACTCCTAAATCTTGTTTAGTATTACGGTACTTTCAAACATTTATGGAAGATATTTCGTTTTAGAAACGGCAATTGAAAAAATTCGAAGTTAAAAGCATCTAATTTTCAATGCGCTTATGCAAGAGAGCAACGACAAATGTTTCAAACCCAAATCTCACCTCATGTCGCACATTTGCGTGCATGTGCAACACATGGGAAAGGAACTCCAACAAGAGGTGACTTCAATGATTGAAGCTTTTAACACACTTGAAAACTCGTTTCACAAGAACAATGCAAAACCAAGATCTTCAAAATGCCTTTGATCAACCTGTTAGAAGATGCTCTTTTCGCTAATATTGCTTCGTGGTTATATCTTGTGAATTTGCTTCGTGAATGATCTTGTGTTAATCACGAGAATCTCAATATGGTTCAAACGTTGGAAATAGACAATCGATGTTAAGACATGAAATTGAGAAATTAAAAGAGGAAAATGAAAAATGTTTTCACAAAATGATGATGTCCAATCTAAACTTTCAATGGAGATTTACGAACTTAAACGAAGACTTCAATGGTGTCGGTCTAAGACAATTGAATCAAATTGCTTTACAAAATCACATGGAAAAGGTGTCTTTGGATCGGTCGCAATTTCAAAAGTCGAATGTCTTGATGATGAAAATGCATCGTTAAAGTGTCAAATTTTCAAATATGAACAAGAGATTGCACAAGTCAAACAGAATATAAAACGATTTTGATTCTCTCAAAATTGTTCGCTCGAGCGTCAAAAGAACTTGATCACCATGTTGAATATACTGACAAATGTTGGGTGACCAAGGAAGATTAAATTCCATAATTAGGGATCAAAACACATCATCATTGAGCTTAAAGAAAAGTTAGCTAAACAAGAAACTAATGTGTCTAGTAAAACAAAAGTGATTGCTCCGGCATGTATATAATTGATAAAACTCGTGGAACTAATTTGCTTTCTTCCACTTCTACAGAATAGTTGCGCCTACTAATGTTAGAAGATCCGAGAATAAGAGACAACAAGAAAATACTAGGATCTCGCAACATAGAAAGAGCACTCGTCCGACATCGTAAGTAGAAGTTCATCTTAGGAAATCGAATAAAATCATGTTCCATCCGCTTTAGATTCAAATTTGGCAAATTGTAATTCTAATGTCGCGTAACGAATGATAAGTCTGTAAACGCTTCAAACGTTAATGCTTCTGTGTTTTTGTCGTAAAAGTATGATGTCCGTAATCATGTAAAATGTGTTGCAAATTCTCTGTTAGCTCGCTCTAAGAAATCATTATTGGCCCTTCCTCTAGGTCACTTGTAGTTGCAAAATCGAATTTAGGAAGGTGCAGTGTAGATTCCGAGAAATCAGAGACACACCCATTCTTGAAAAAACATCTCCTAAGAAAGTGTTCTCACCTAGTGACTTCACTAAGACCAAAGCGAAAAATAATTGGTTATGGCAACAATGGTTGCAGCGTACCTCAAGTTTTAAATGGATTCCTAAATGTGCAAATGTGTGTAACACTAACATAATGGAACCCACTAACTCTTTGGGTTCCATCGCTTCTATCATACCACCCTCTTCGCCTTCTTGTGTTGCGGTGATTCAACTCGCTCGTGGATTGTTGATAGCGGATGTACCCGGCATATGACAGCAATCTAAAGCTATTAGTAAATTTTATTTCAAAGTTCATCAGTCTTGTCGATTCGGAATGATCATTTTGCTGCAATAATGGGATATGGAGATTATGTTAATGGAAACATAGAGATCAGTCGGGTTTATTATGTTGAAGGTCTTGGACACAATCTTTTCTCAGTTGGACAATTCTGTGATGCTGATTTGGAAGTTGCGTTTCGCTCCAACACATGTTACGTACGTGATTTGGAAGGACATGATTTACTCACCGGCAATCGGAGCACAAATCTTTATACGATTCCTATGTCCGATATGATTGCATCTTCACCGATTTGTCTTCTCTCCAAAGCAACTTCAACAAAATCATGGTTATGGCATAAAAGGCTCTCTCATTTAAACTTCAAAACCATGACTGAACTCGCTCGTCATAAGTTAGTTGATGGTCTTCCAAGGTTCCGATACACCAAAGATCATTTATGTTCGGCTTGTGAACAAGGCAAGAGCAAGAGATCTAACTTTCCTTCCAAACCAGAACCAAGTTCTCACCATGTTCTTAATTTGCTTCATATGGATTTATGTGGCCCCATGCGTGTACAAAGTATGAACGGAAAACGTTACATTCTGGTTATTGTTGATGATTATTCACGATGGACTTGGGTCTATTTTCTTGAACTAAAGATCAAGCTCCAACAATGATTATCACCTTTCTCACAAAGATTCAGGTTAAATCAAAAACACCGTCCCCGTTATACCAAACCAGACAATGGAACGGAATTTAAAATCAAACACTTCGTGCATATTTTGAGAAAGTTGGAATCACACATCAGACCTCGATTGCTCGTACTCCTGAACAAAATGGTGTTGTTGAAAGACGAAACCGGACATTAGTGGAGGCTGCGAGAACAATGTTGATTTTTTCACACTTACCGGATTTCTTGTGGGCTGAAGCTGTTTCAACTACATGTTTTACTCAAAACCGTTCCATCATTCATACGCGCCATAATAAAACTCCATATGAGATTGTTCACAACCGCAAACCGATATCGATATTTTCATGTTTTGGTGCACTTTGTTATCCAAAAATGATCGTGATGATATTGGTAAACTTTGAAAGTCGACATTGGAGTGTTCATTGGTTCGTGTGAAAATTCAAAGGATTTAAAATTTGGAATCGTCGAACTCGACAAATGATGGAAACCGCTCATGTTAACTTTGATGAGCTTACGAAATGGCTTCGAGCAAAATCGCTAGGACCCGTGATCCAACCGTCTAAACTTTCCTTCTTCATCATTTGCTCCACCCATGGAATTCACTCGTCAACAATTGGAAACTTTGTTTGCTCCTTTGTTTGATGAGATTCCGAAAGTAGTGCTCCGGATGTATCGATTGCTTCACTGCACACCCCGATCATAATCCAATACCCGATACACCTGCTCCAACAACAACAACTGTTGCACCAGATGCACCTCTGAATGATTCTCAATCAACATAAGAACACATTGCTTCCAACACTGACACAGCTGATGAATCACAAAATCATGAAGTACCCGCACCCGCAGATTATGACCGAAATGCTTTCTTCAATCCATTTGCTCCGGCTCCAACCATTCCTGACATTGGAGAGTCATCATCACGCAATTTGGATCCGTCTAATATGCATGCAACATTCAATCATCATCCTTTGACACATAAATGGACAAAAGATCATCCCTTAGTAAATGTGATTGGTGATCCTTCAAACCCGCCATGACGAGACAACGACTTCATCGATGTCGAAACTTGTGTTTATGCACTCACCGTTTGTCAAGATGAACCACGAAACATTAAAGATGCTATGACATATGACAATTGGATTGAATCAATGCAAGAAGAGTTGAATCGGTTCAAGCGTCTCAAGTCGGGAACTTGTTCCAAGACCGAGATGGGATTTATGTCATTGGACTCAAATGGATCCGAAAACAAACCGGATGTCAAGGCAATGTTATTCGCAACAAATCTCGTCTTGTGGCTAAAGGGTATTCTCAAGAAGAAGGAATCGATTATGAAGAATCGTTTGCACCGTGGCTAGGCTTGAAGTCGCACGGATATTTCGCATATCTTGCACAAGAATATCACGGTTTATCGATGGATGTGAAACGGCGTTTCTTAATGGTCAACTCCGTGAAGAAGTTTATGTGGGTCAACCGGAAGGATTCGTTGATTCAGATCATCCTAACTACGTGTACAAGCTCAAAAGGCTCTTTATGGTCTTAAACAAGCCCCACGGGCATGGTACGACAAAGCGTCAAAATTTCTTCTCGCTAATCGGTTTATCAAAGGCATCGTTGATCCAACATTTTCATTCAACGTCACGGGAGGATATTTTAATTGTTCAAATTTATGTTGATGATATCATTTTGGTTCAACACATAAAAAGTACTCAAACGCTTTTGCAAAATTAATGAAACAAAATTTTGAAATGTCCATGATGGGTGAACTAAAGTTCTTCTTAGGACTTGTGTTCATCAATCTCCCGTGGCATATTTTAAATCACCCAAATATGCTCTTGAAATCTTAAAGAAACATGGAATGACCGGTTGTGATACTTATAACACACCTATGTCTCGCAACGTCACCAAAGTCGGGACGATTTACATGGGAAAGTGATTGACCTACAAAATACCAAGTATTATTGGGTCTCTCATGTATCTAACGACAACAGACCGATATTGTATTTGTCAGATACTGTGCTCCGTTATCGATCAAGACCAACCGAAGACACCTCAATGAGGCTAAACGAATCCTTCGCTACGTAAAGGGAACCATTCACTGGGAACGGTATCAGAAGGATCTCGGTTTTGCACTAATCGCTTTGAGATGTCGATCACGCAGGTGTTTAGATACACGCAAAAGTACATCCGTGGTGTTCGGTTTCTGAGATAAACTTGTGTCTTGCGCAACAAAGAAACAAGATCGTACATCCATGTCATCAATGAAGCATAATCGTTGCCATGTCGAGATGTGTGCTCGGATAATTTGGATGAGATCACAACCGATGGACTACGGCTTTGTATTCAACAAGATACCAATGTATTGTGACTCCAAGAGTGCTATTGCCATCTCCTCGCAACACTGTTCAAAGATTCCAAGTCAAAGCATATCGCTCTCCGATATCATTTCATCAAAGAGCATGTCGAAAAGGGTACAATTGAATTATACTTTGTGGTACTCAATACCAATTGGCGATTTGTTCACCAAAGCTTTGCCACCCGCAAGGTTTCTTGAACTTGTCCATCAAATTGGTATCACGGTGTTTGACTCGGAAGATCGGAGAATTTAATCAAACGTTCTTAAAAGTCAAATATCAAAACATTTTGTAAATACATATTTCAAAATCAAAATACAAAATTATAAAATCTATACAAAACCCAAAAGATTTTTAGTTATCATTTTTTCATTAAAAAAAAAAAAAAAAAAAAAAAAACGTTTTTAATACTTTAGGGACTAAAAGTGTCACTTTTCATTCTTTTCCTATAAAACCTTAATTTTATTCATTCCTTAAAAAAAAAAAAAAAAAAAAAAACCAATTATTCTAAAAACAAAACCCACCGCCGTCAGATCTTTGTTTTGCTCCATTTGATTCATATCACGTTTCCGTTGTTCCAAATTGATTGTAAGCATCTAGCCCCAATTGTTGTGCTATAATCTGTTTTTCTTGAGATTATTTTTCATGTTCTTTATGCCATCATCGATACTAATGTTGTTGTTCTTTCGAATCTGGTCATAAGATTATGTGAATATAATCATCACGATTGTTTATTCATGAAATCAACTATTAGGGATTGCTTGTAATTGATCTGTGTATGGAATACGCGAATAAATTGGGGTTAGGGTTTGTTAGATTAGTTGAATATTTGCAAGTTTGATATGAATCTATGTGTTTTGGCGAATTTGTTAATAGGTTTTATGATTTTTGGCGAGTTTGCCGTAATTGATTTTGAATATTTGATCTTATGAAGTTTGGCGAGTTTGCCATGGCTAATGAATGTTTTGCGAATTTCGTTTTCTAAAGTTAGTGTTTGGCGAGTTTTTGTCTTAGATTTATAACTTGGCGAGTTTGCCTTAAAACCTGAATTTAGCGAGTTTCTAAGGATTAGAATGGCGAGTTTGCCAAGAGGTTCTAAAGTGGCGAGTTTGCTGTCCACTGGCGAGTTTTAATAAGTTTGTATTTTGCGAATTTGCTTAGGTTTAATGTTTGGCGAGTTTGCTTATCACATTTGAATTTTTGGCGAGTTTGCCGTGGGATCTTAAATACTTGCGAATTTTGTATGCACTTAAGAACTTTGGCAAGTTTGCCATGTTTGTTTTGCTTGCAAGTTTATGTAACGCCCTAAGATTGGCGAGTTTGCCACAAGTGTTTTCTTTGCGAGTTTAGTTTGGCGAGTTTGCCACAATTATTTTTGTGAGTTTCACACGATCTTAAATTGGCGAGTTTGCCATGTCTCTTTTGTTTCATGTAGTTTCTTGAATAACATGTTTGGCTTAGTTTGTGTCTTAATGGCGAGTTTGTGGTCTTAATTTGGTGAGTTTGTTCTAACATATCATTACAACTTCTTGGATATCTTGGTAAATGATTTATTTCAGGTCTAAATATGTCTCAAGGATCTCTCACAAGAAAGGATATGTACCCCATTGAAGATGAAAGAAATATTGGGATTACAAATTCTCGCGTTGATTTCGACACAATTCAATGTCCTCCCACATATCAGATCATGGTGGAAATTCTTAAGAGGCACTTCTGTCGGCATCTTCTAACTTTGTCTACTAGTGTCCCTGAGGTCTACTTAAATCAATTCTGGCATACTCTCACGATCAGTCACGATTCAAAAGATATGACAGTTCAGATTGACAACACGCCAATCCAATTTGATGTTAGCGCTCTTCGTCATGTCCTTCAACTTCCTTTTGAAGATACACCGCCTCACACCTCGTTCATGCCATCTCCATCATTTTCACAAATTGTCGCATCTCTTCAAGAATGGGTTATGATGAGTCATCCCAACCTCTCACAACTGACTCGATGTGAACCGTAAATTCATTCCTCAACCATGGTTAACATTGTATTCCATTCTTAGTCGTTACACACGTGCAAGGCAACCGGACATGAACACCCACGCTGGAACTTCTACAAATTATGTGGGAGTGATTAATACACAACATATTGATTATGCATGACTTATTTGGAATGATATGATATATCAACACGGCGGTTTAGCAATAAGAAAGAATATAAAGTTCCATTTGCTCGTTACACTAAGCTTCTTATTGAATACTTCATGCAAAAAGATCCAAGCATCAGCAGACGACTTGAAAGTGGTGACAAGTATCATACTCCTAAAATGGATCATGTGCTTAAAATGTTAAAATTCAAACCACTAGCACAACAAAAGAGGTTTAAGAATTCTGATCGTCTCATGAATGATGGCATCAAGCAAACCATCGCTTACATGATGTATGATCAAGCTAAAAAGGTGAACAGTTGGGATTATTTCTGAAAAACCTAAAGGTAGAGGAACAAGAAAAACTGCCAAACACAAGACCACTTTGCTGCTTGATGAAGTTTTGTCCAATGCAGAACATGTTGCTGAAGAAGAACAGGTTAGTCATCATGCCGAAGATGATAATCCAGCAGAAACTCTCAATATTGTTCAGGTGAAACAAGAAAAAGCTGCAAGACAACGTGGTAAAACCATCAGTAGTCAAACTCAACCATTTCGATCTCCTCGCACTCACAAAGAAGAACAAGCAATTCTGAAGAAAACCTTGGTCATCACCAAACATCATCACCAAGCTAATCTTGAAAGATTGCAGAAGAAGGGTGCAGGATCAGGTTCTAAGGTGCTTTCTGAACAACCTCAACAACCCATAAATGAATCAGAATCTTCCGACTCGGACAACTCAAACTCTGCAACACTCCCTTCATCCAAAGATGAATCTGATCAATTCATTCGTTCTGATCATGAAGCCTCTGTCAACAATGATGAATCTGAGAATGAAGATTTTGATGATGCTTTCACTAATAAACCACATCCAGAAAGTGATGCTCGTCTTCCAACATCACTAACCCAACCACCTCCAACATCCTCAGATCAACAGTCAAAGACGAATGTTCCTTCAAAAACCACGTTTAAGATCAGGTTTCCTTCTCGACAAACATCTGAAGCAACTGAAAAAGATAAATTTCAAGTCTTTCAAGAACAGCTTACTTCTCTTCAAACCCAAGTTAACACACAACAAAAGCAACTTCAAGAACAACATCAACAGATTCAGAAGTTTCCATTGCCTGAGCAGATTGAGGAAATCCTTAAATGTGTTCTTCCTCTGAGGTAAAGAGTTGCATTAATGAAGTACTACCACCGGCATTACGCACATATGTTAATCACAAGATTCAAGGTGTTGTAGCCACTCATCTTCAAACACACCCGATAACCCTTGAAACAAAACCTTCAAATTTGCTCGTCGTTGATCTCAAAAGTCAAGCGCTGAGAAGATAATTGATGATGATGACGAAGAGGAACTTCGAGACGCTATACTCAAATCCATGAAGAAGGGCGATAAGCGTGCATCCGCATCGTGCAAAGATATCCCGCCCGTAAACGCAGATCGGATGATAAAGATGATGAATCACGCTCACGCGATAAACGTACTCAAATTCACTGCGGCGTCATCTTCGGGTTTTCAAACCACTTTCTAATATTTCACCAAGAAGAAATTCAACCACAATCTTCCAATCAACCTCCACAACAGATCGCTTTCAAGTCATATCCAAACCACCATTGAACATGCAACAAGATGATGCCCCGAATGGATTGACTCTTCCACGACTCGGTTTGTTGGTTTGAAGATATGATTGATGCTCATCCGAAGATGATCTTTCAATGAAGCTTCCATTGTGGGTTTCACAAAGAATTTGAAAAAGATCATGAAGGTGCGTAAACTTAAACTGCCTCACATTGCCACTATTCGCGGCGTGGTTTACACAATTTAAGACTTCCACTACTTCAAGGCTTCAATTTGAATACAATCTCGAGGAAGTTGCACGAGCAATGTCCGAGAACATTACTTGGGATGTTTCACGCCTCCAGGTGCTCCCAAAACGCTCAAGTTTCATGACTATTCTCAACCGTTACCACTCATGGGTCATACTTATAATCTCAAGGTACCCACACCTTATTTCTTTAATCATGATCTAGAATATCTGATGTATGGCAACACAGATCCAGAGAAACGGTATGCAACATCACTGTCTAAGTTTCATGCTGCGGTTTACACTCAAGAGGGAATGGAGGAAGAAGTTGGTGAATTGTTTAGTTCTTCGGTTGTTACATATAATGATGAGGCAGAACTTGGCATCTTTCACTGGCCTAATATGCGTAAATGGTTTTACAAATGGCGTCTCACATTCACTTCAAAACACAAAGTGTGTTATAACCACCGGATCTTGTCCATTAAAAGTGCAGAGATTATGGATAAATATGGGTACAATTTTCTGACTAACATAACGGTTCGCCGAGCTGACGATAAAGAATACACTTTCAATGAAGCTGACTACAGGTTTCTGAATCTCAATGATATCAAGATATGTATCTTCTCAAAATTCAAGGAAAACTTGAGCATCTTCACGGTAGCTTACAATATGATATCTTCAACTCAATCCTCATTTTATCCGCATCTTGTCATTAAGTCGAGTTGAAGATCTTCATCTTGGTGTTGAAAGTTATCGAAACGTCTGAATCTTACCAAACCCGATCTCCAACCACCCTAAGATCTATGATAAGCAACCGTACACGCTCACCACAACACCTTTTGGATTATACTTCATCAGAACAAAATCGTTAAATTCATGGGATATGAAGAAATTCACAAGTTCGGTGATGATACGTTGATACCGGTAAAGGTTGAGCTTGTCAACATTCTTGACGATCCGCAAGGTGCGTAAAACAACGTTGGTTGCGGAACATGACATGGAAGAGAAGCGATGTTAAGCAAGCTGAAAAGTTTGTCAAGAAAATTAATTCACGACTCAATTTTCGCGTTCAAATGAGACGACTGGAAAGCTATGTTGGAGGAAGAGCAAGGGTTCCGAACATCTTGACGTTTCGTCGACCTGAATGAAGTACTACAGTTAGTTAGTTTTGTTGAAACATTACTGGAACATTTAAACATCTGTCTGTAATAACTCTAACTCTTTACTTTCATTCGTATGCTTATCTTAATTGATTATGTTTTTCAGTTAAACCTTGAGTTCGAATTTTCATAAGAACAACAAATCTGATAATATGTTTTTCAGCGTATTAATCGATTCAAATTCGCTCAAGAAGGCTATCTCTCAAATATATTTCCGTATTTGAGGGGAGTACTTTTGTTCAACGAAAACAAAATCTAATTCCACGAAAGGACCCGTTGGTACGCTTGGTGCCTCAATCCTAATGAAAGGAGCGGCTTCTTAAGCGCCTTGCAACAAAAATCTTTGTTCGAAATCAAATGTTCTTGAAATCCATTTCTTCCCAAATGAATTTTCAATGCCTCAAAAGCATATTTTAATCAACATGTTTTCAAAACACCATTCATATGCTATTTTTGGGGAGAAATGTGATTAAAATTGATTGATCGAAGTTATGGAATCTCATATCGTGCTCGACTCGAGATATCACCAATGAATTGACGAATTTTGAAATGTCAAGAATCGAGCGATGATGAGTGTCCAAATACTCATCATTTTTACATAATCTAAACCGCAAAATCATCTCGAAAACACTCAAAACACATCAAATGATCAAATTATCACAAATCAGTGTTTTATGTGTTTTAAATGCAAAAATATCAAAATCGATGAAAATGTATCAAGTTTGCAAAATTGGCGCTTTAGTCCCCGAGTTTTAAAAGTTGTCAAATCTAGTCCTCGAAATTCAAAATGTGAAATTTATCATTCAAGGTCCTTGAAGTACTTTAAGTTGTTAAAAATGATCCTTGAATGATTCTTTGGTCAATTGGCAAGAAAGGTCCCTTAACTTTGAAAAATTGCAAAAATAGTCCTTGGACCTTTGAAAATAGATTTTATGCAAAAAGGGTTCTTGTTCTATCAAAAGTTGTCAAGTTTGGTCCTTGTGAGAGCATTGGAAAAATATCAATTTCAGTCCTTGAAGTTTGGCAAATTGGCAAAATTGGTCCTTGTTTATTACTTAAGCCAAACGGACACTTATAACATACTAGGCCCAAAATCCAAATCCAATAATCCAAGCCCAATCCACTGCTTTGGCCCTTGACCCTTGACCCCCAGGTCACAACCTGTTTTTGACCCCAGCCACACCCTTTTGAACCCCAGATATTAACTCGTGGTCAAACCTAAGGTCAAACCCACCAAATGCGCGCCTATATACCACAGTTCATCGCTCATCTCCCACACCACTACATTTACTCAAAACCGATCTGGTTTCACCACAATTTCAACTCTCCCCATTCCATGTCCCTCCTCATCCTCTACACTCCAAAAAGCTTTAATTACATCAACCAAATCCATTAATTGATATAAACTGCTTTGAAGAATTTTGGCGCCAAATCACAAATGGACGGATAAGATTATTCTAGCCAATCCAATGGCTCAAGTTTGGTGGGAAACAATCAGAAGCATGTGGGAAGGTGGAAAAGTCTATAAAGTGGGATGAAGATGCATTGTACAATAGCTATCTAGTGTAAAATTTAAGTATTTGTCGTTTTAGCTTATTTTTGAAGTGAAGTGTATGTTTTTATCTTAAAAACTCTGTATTTCAAGTCCTTTGGTTATAAGAAAGCTTTTGTGAACCTTAATTTCAAGTCTTAATTACTTCTCAAGATTATGCAATTTTTCATTTTTATGCAAAGTTTCATGTTGGATTAAATGTGGTTGTTTGTTGTTTGCATGGATTAGAATAGGCCACATAAGCTCCCAAATAGCTTATAAAAGCTATTAGAAACAATAAAATTAGTTTAGACTAAAAATCAAAATCACCAAAAATCCATATTAAATACTTCAAAATCAAAATCACTTGAACCTGTGTTCACAATTTGGAGCAAGGTACATAATGGATGGCCTTGGGTTAGTAGCTTATTGGTAAGCTTATAGGGGTGTTAGTTGGTCTTGGTTTTCAGTTTGGAGCTTGGAAGCTATTGTAAGTCTTTTTAAGTATTTTGGCATTTCACTGTTGTGGTTAATGAGTTGTTGTATTTTCTTGTTCTTTGTGTTCATTAGTAGTAGTTAAGTGTTTCTAGGTTTTAAAAACAGTAGCTTGTTCACTTAAATTTGTGTTTTGAGAAAATATCATTTTAGCAGTCAAAATGGTTTAAGTCTAAGTCCTTAGTTTTAAGTCATTATCACTGTGGAATCAAGCTTGTTTAGTCTTAGTTAATGATAATACAAGTTCTGAAATCAAGTTCATGTTTTACAAGTGTGATTTGGTGTGAAAAAGTTCTTAACAGTCATCCTAAAGGTGTGTTTGGTTTATTGTGTTTCAAGGTGTTTTGATCTTTGGTTTGGTTGGAAATCATCTAAGTAGTTCTAAACAACTCATACAAGTCAAGTAAACAAGTCTTGTTTCATAGAAAGTCAAAATTTCATGTGAATGTACCTATTGCAGTTACTGTTGACAGTCAAGGAGCCCAAAATCATCATTTTGTGTTGGAAAATTGATAATTTTGCTAAAATCAGTCTTATATCACCTTAACATAACATATTAAGCACTTTAGATCAAATCAAAATCCAACTTAGTCAACTTTTTAGTTTTCTCAAAAAGTCAAATTCTAAAAAGGGTCGTTTTTGAATAAAGTTTGGAATTTCATTGTGGGTTCATTAGTAGGTTTCAGAGTATAAGCTCTTGGGGATTTGTAGTCTAGTTGGTGTAGAAAAATACAAAAATAATAGTTCTTTGTTTCTCAGCTGTTAAAGTGCTTATTTAACTGCTTTTTGAGGACACCCTGTTGGAGAATCTGCCCTGTGCACAGATTTTGGAACCAAATTGATAAGCTTGCATTGAGCTTATTAACTGTCCAAATCTTGTCATTCTTGTTTCTTTGGAAAGCCAACCTGGTCTTCTTGTAATATCAAGTTTCATTTTTCACTTTGGAACTCATTTGGTAGGGCTGCATTAAGCCTAAAGCTTGTCCCACTTCTGTGAATAAGCAAAAGTGCTTATTGCTTATTCTTGGCTTTTCAGTGTGCTTCTTTGCATGATTTAGCTTCAATTCAGTTCATATAGATTGCTTGCATCTATTTTGAGCTTTTGTTTCAAGTTACAAGCTTGTTTGAGCTTATTCATCAAATAAGCTAGTTTAGAATAATTGTTGGGCAAATAAGCCATCAAATTAGCTTATTGTTGTTTTGTAAATTTCTTGTCTTTATTAAAGTTTCATATTATTGTTATATAAGTAGTTTCCAAAATAAAAATCACAAAACATTAATATAAAAATAGTGATAGCGTTTATTTAAGATTTTTAGCTTTTTGATTTTTCTTTTCAACTTATTAATAAGCAAATCTTGTTTTTATAGTTTTCTTAGGTTTCATCATCATATAGGATTTTTAGAAAAAGTTTGATTTTTCTCTATCTTTTAGTATTTATTATAATTATAAATAGTTAATAAATAATAAATAATTAGTAATAAATAATTAAAAAGTCTAAAAAATATATTTTCTGTTTTAAAATTAGTTTTATAGTATTTTAGATTTTTCAAAGTTAAAATTTTATTTTTCCAAGTTTATTTTCTATTTTCTAGTATTTAAGTGTATTTTAAATAGTTATTAATTAGTAATAATTAAATAAAAAGTGTGAAAAATATATTTTAGTTTTAAATTAGTTTTATAGTATTTTAGATTTTCAGAATCATAAGTTTATTTTTCTAGCCTTATTTCCTATTTTCTTTCATTTTGGAGTATTTATTAAATAGTTAAAATAGTTTTTAATTAATAGTAATTAATTAAATAGAGTTAAAAATAATTTTCTTTTTCTAATAATTTTGTTTTATTTTTAGGATTCCAAAATGTTATTTTCATATTTTTAGGCCTTTTCTTTCTTAGTTCTCACTTTTTATTTTGTGCGTCTGCGTAGTTTTAAAACTCACGTTTACGTTTCTTTGATCCGGTTGTTGTGCTTTCCAATTCGTGTCCAATTCTATTCCAAATCAATCAAGAGTGTAATTTCTAATCATAACCTTACTGGATCACTATCCTTAGTGATCATCCATCATCTGAATCGGTGTTTAACACACCATTGAGTCTCCTTGGGACTAAACGACCGGAATTCCTGTATTCTCCGATCTTAATTGCATTTGTGTCCGAGCGGTTTAAGTCTTTTGACTTGACTGCTTGGCGAGATCAAAATTTTGGCGCCATTGCGGGAGGCTTTAGCGTGTGTCTAGCCATTTTCGATCCATTGTTGCACATACCCACCATTTGTAAAAGTTTTGTAAAGTTATAAGAAAATCAAAAAGTCATTAACACTTTTCCTAAAGTGTTAAACACCAAAAAAAAAAAATATATAAAACAACAAAACAATCGGACGTTTTTATTTTGTATTCTCTTTTAAGGTGATTCTTGAAGAGATACGATTTGGTTAAACGGACGATAACAAAATATTGTCCAAAAGTTTTGAACCCATCGCACAAATCTAACCTACGTCTTTTCGGTGGTACTTAATTGAATACATAAAATCAACCACCGCAAATCAAGGCAAAGGCACTACCTAACTGGGGTGCGACCATTAATAAGTTCCCGAACATCGATTTAAAACTTGCCTTTGTGTCACTTGTGATTTGGTGTACCTTTTCAAAGAAGCCATTTCATACGTGATTATTGGTTAAGTTCACTTGTGTTTTGCCCCATTTGTTTTGAAAATTGGTTTTATACATAGTGCATGCGCACTGCTCTTCCATTCTACAAGTCCACTTTCCGAACTTGGAAACATTCCTCGTGAGCGTAGAGGACGTTCGGCTCCTTCACCGTGGATCGAGGAACGTCTACCACCACCACCTCCCGTCGAAATGGCGGAAGACAAACCGATGAATGAGCTTCTCCAAGCACCCATCGAGGGTTACGGAGATGCCATTGTTGTTCCGACCATCGTGGTCGACACTTTCGAGCTCAAAACCGGGTTGCTCAATCTAGTAACCCAAAGCCAATTCTATGGTTTTGAGCGGATGATCCTCATGCACACATTCGATGGTTTAACAAGATAGCATCTACCATCAAATACAAGAATGTCCCATCCGGCTATCAAGCTTCTTCGTTCCCATTTTCTCTAGAGGACAAGCCGGAATTGGCTTGAGAAACAACCCCTCGTTCTATAGAGACATGGGAAGATCTTGTCACCAAGTTCGTTAACGAGTTCTATCCTCCGTCCCGAACCACAAGTCTTAAGAATGAGATAATGAAATTTTCTCGAGATTTGATGAATCATTCGGGAGGCATGGGATCGTTACAAAGAGTTTGCCATGAGTGTCCGCATCACGGTTTTACCGAGTTAATGCAAATGGATACTTTCTACAATGGTCTCAATCGGGCCAATCAAGATTCTTTGAATGCCTCCATGGAGGTAATTTCTGAGCAAGACCACCAAAGAGGCCTTGCGGATCATTGAGAACAAATCTCGGTCCGTCCTTTCGAGCTAAGACATATCGGTCTAATCTTGGACCTTCTTCTTCTTCATCCCGTGAGTACATCTAGCACCGATGCTAAGATTGATAAACTCACGAGACATTGTTCGAGCTTTGGTTCTAGCTAACGGAAGAAAGTCTCCTTCACTCACCACCAACACATCTTCAAGTGAAGAAAGTTGAAGTTGTGTCACTTGTGGTGGTCCTCATGCTTACTACAATTGTACCGCCACCGATGGTAGTCCTTTTGAAGCCAATGCTTTAGCCGGTAGTTCACAACAAGGAGGTAATCAATACCGTCCTCAAAATGAACCACACTACCGTGCTAACACTAATCGTGCACCACCGGTTTCAATCAAAATCACAACATGCACAACCGAATCGAGAACCAACCAAGAATGAACCAAGGTTATCAAAACCAAGGTAATTTCTATCCTGGACCTAATCAAGGTTTCCAACATCAAGGAAACCCTCATCAAAACAATTTCAATCGAGGGAATCAATTTCATGGGAATATGAATCCTAATCAAGGAATTTTGGTCATAATCAAAACATGCGACCTCAAATTGTCCCTCCAGCTCCTCCCGTCATTACTCCTCCGGGACCATCATCGATGAGTTCTTCAAGCGGTTTATGAAATCCCAAGATGAAATGAACCGGTTGTTGGTCGGTCGATTGTCGATCCGAAGAAGTCTTTAAATGATCGACCCTCGGGCTCGGTACTTTACCGAGCAACACGATCGCTAACCCGAGGGGCGATGCCAAGGCGATCACAACCAGTGGTGTTTCATACCTGGACCTGCTGTTCCTACTACCTCTTCTTCTTCTTCTCTTCCTAAGGTAGTGGACGGTGAACCTCCAAAACACAATGGACCTCGACTCCAATGCCACCTCCACGGTGCCAATGAGTCAAGTTACCAAGGAAACAACGGACAAGGTGCATAATTCAAGCCCACGGTACGCGACACGTCCAACCTTGGTAGTCCATCCTCAAGTGGTCCGAAACCCGTCTAATCAAGGAGTTGTTTTGAACCTCCTATAGCTCTGTTGGGAATCAAACCAAATCTTCTATTCCTTACCCATCGCTTGAACGAGCAAAAGCTCATGAGAAAGCTAGTCATCAAATGGATAAATTTTCCAAATTTTCCAAGAGTTACATTTTGACATAAGCTGCGGATGCTATCATCCGATGCCCAAGTTTGCATCTACTCTCAAGCACATGTTAAGCAATAAGGAAAAGTTGTTTGAAATGGCTAAGACTCCTCTTAACGAGAACCGCTCGTGATTATTACGAAAAGCTTCTGAAAAGCTTGGAGATCCCGGAAATTTCTCTTACCTTGTGTATTCTCAGAATGGTTGAATGCTTTGCCCTAGCGAGATCTTGGTGCAAGCATTAATCTTATGCCATATTCGGTGTGGAAGAAACTCTCTTAGGAACTCACTCCTACATGCATGACTCTCGAGCTTGTCGATCGATCCATATCCCGTCCTCTTGGCATTGCCGAGGACGATTTGTGAAAGTAGGAAAGTTCCATTTCCCGGTGACTTCGTGGTTGTTGATTTTGATGCCGATCATCGGGTTCCTCTCATTGTTGGTCGAGGATTCACGAGAACGGGCCGTGCTCTCATAGATGTATTTGAGCAAGAAATCACATTGCGTGTTGGTAATGAAGTCGTCACCTTCAACCTTGACCAAACTTGAGGTACTCCGCAAATTATGATTCGAGTCGGTTAACCGAATAGATATCATTGATGTTGCTTCGATGAGTATTCTCAAGAAGTTCTTGGTTATTCTCATAATTCCGTGAGTGGGATTCCACCACATCTTCTCGACCTATCATAGCCAATTCTACTCCTTCCATTACTCCGTTTGAGGCGACTTCATCTTAGATGAGATTGAAGCATATTTGGCTAGTGATTACGTGCCTTGGGAAATTGATCACGCCCAATTGATATTGAGGGGACATACTTCTTATTGAGAAGTTGCTCAATGATGATCCATCATCAAACCCTCATCCTAGTGATTCAATTCCAGTTGAGATTAATCAAAATGAGATTAATCTGGAAGGAGATATTCTTCTAAAGAAAGTGTCAAATCCGGATACTTCTCCTCCTCTCCCTCCCGTCAAACTTCATAATAAGGAAGTCAAGTCGGTTGAGAAAAGCGAAGAATTTCCGAGGTTGAGCTTAAGGACTTACCTCCTCATCTTGAGTATGCATTCCTTGAGGTGATGATAAATTACCGTCATTATTGCTCGAGATTTGAGTAAAGATGAAAAAGTGCTCTCATTAAAATCTTGAAGTCACACAAGCAAGCAATTGCTTGGAAACTCTCCGACATCAAAGGTATAAACCACGAGTTTTGTACCCATAAAATCTTGATGGAGGATGACTTCAAACCAGCAGTTCAACATCGAGGCGAGTGAATCCAAAAATCCATGATGTTATTAAACAAGAGGTTATCAAACTTCTTGATGCGGGATTGATTTACCCGATCTCGATACGGTCCTTGGGTCACCCAATTCATTGTGTCCCTAAAAGGGTGGCATTATGTTATCACAAATGAAGATAACGAGTTAATTCCAACTCGATTGGTTACGGATGGCGTGTTTGCATCGACTATCGTAAGTTGAATGAGCGCCACTCGTAAAGACCATTTTCCTCTACCCTTCATGGACCGGATGCTTGAGAGATTAGCGGGGAATGAGTACTATTGCTTCCTTGATGGTTTCTCGGGTTACTCAGATCCCTATTGATCCACGGGATCAAGAGAAGACCACATTCACTTGCCCATACGGAACTTTTGCCTACAAACGTATGCCTTTTGGCCTATGTAATGCTCTGGCACATTCCAACGATGTATGATGGCCATATTCCACGACATGATCGGGAAACAATGGAAGTGTTTATGGATGACTTCTCGGTCATTGGGGATTCTTTTCAATCATGTCTCCCATTTAGATAAAATGCTTCAAAGGTGTGAAGACACCAATCTTTGTCTAAAGCGGGAGAAGAGCCACTTTATGGTCAAAGAAGGCATTGTCCTTGGCCATAAGATTTCCAAGAACGGGATTGAGGTAGATAGAGCAAAGGTTGATGTCATTGCTAAGTTACCTCATCCTACTACCGTCAAGGGTATTAGGAGTTTTGGGTCATGCCGGTTTCTATCGTAGATTCATTCAAGATTTTTCCAAAATCGCCTGACCTATGACCCATCTTCTTGAAAAGGATGCTCCTTTTATCTTTTCACCCGAGTGCATCGTAGCTTTTGAAACATTGAAGAAAAAGCTTCTGAAGCACCCATTCTCGTTGCTCCCGATGGGACTTGCCTTTTGAGCTCATGTGCGATGCAAGTGATTTTGCTATCGGTGCGGTCCTAGGGCAACGAAGAAACAAACACTTTCACCTATTCATTACATAAGCAAAACTATGATCGAGGCTCAAACTCATTACACCACCACGTAAAAAGAGCTATTAGCCGTGGTGTATGCTTTTGAGAAGTTTAAGCCGTATCTTATCTTGACCAAATGCGTAGTGTATACGGATCACTCGGCTCTTAAATATCTCTTTGCAAAACAAGATGCAAAGCCGAGATTGCTTCGTTGGATTCTCCTCCTCCAAGAATTTGATATCATTATACGTGATAAAAAGGAGGCGAGAATCTAGCGGTGATCATCTATCCAGTTAGAAAACCCTCACCAAGATGTTTTCGAGAAAAGGATATAAATGAAACATTTCCTCTCGAGACACTCAATGCGGTTTCTTTTCGTGGAAATTCTACCACCCCATGGTTTCTTGACTTTGCAAATTACCATGCGGGTAACTTCATTGTGAAAGGGATGTCGACCCAGAAGAACAAATTCTTCAAAGATGTTAAACATTATTTCGGGACGACCCTTTCTTGTTCAAAATCTGTGCGGATCAAGTCATCCGACGGTGTGTTTATGGACAAGAAGCTCTTGACATTCTCAAAGCTTGCCATCTTTGGACCCACGGGGCCATCATAGTCCAAACTACACCGCCAAAAGGTGTTTGATTCGGGTTCTATTGGCCTACAATCTATAAGGATGCCCACGATTATGTCAAAACTTGTGACGCTTGTCGTCATGGTAATATATCTCAAAGGAATGAAATGCCACAAAATGCCATTCAAGTTTGTGAGATATTTGACATATGGGGTATTGATTTTATGGGCCATTTCCATCTTCTCGTGGTAACAAGTACATACTCGTGGTGTTGACTATCTCGTCAAAATGGGTTGAAGCAAAAGCTTTACCCACCAATGATGCCCGAGTAGTTGTGAAGTTTTGAAATCTCTGTTTGCTGTGTTTGGAACTCGAGAGCGATAATCGGTGATCGTGGTACACATTTTGTAATGACAAATTTGAAAGAGTCATGCAAAGTATGGTGTTACCCATCGCCTCTCATCGCATACCACCCTCAAACAAGTGGGCGGTGGAAGTTTCAAACCGTGGTATTAAAAGGATTCTTGAAAGGACGATGGCGAGAATCGTGCATCACGGTCGGATAAGCTTGATGACGCACTCACGGGCTTTTCGTCTGACCTTACAAAACACCTATTGGGTGTACTCCATACAAGCTAGTGTACGGAAAGGCATGTCATCTTCCGATCGAGTTAGAGCACAAAGCTTCTGGGCCTTAAAGCATGCTAACTTCGACATCTGAGACAGTAGGTGATCATAGAAAAGTTCAAATGAATGAACTAAATGAACTTCGTGATCAAGCTTATGAGAACTCTTTGATCTACAAGCAAAGACAAAGAAGATTCATGACTCCAAGATCAAGAACCGCGTTTTCAACGTTGGTGATCGAGTCCTTGTTTTCAACTCCAGTTGAAGATTTTCTCGGAAAGCTCAAGTCCCTACTGGTGCGGCCCATTCACTATCGCTAAGGTTTATCCTTATGGTACCGTTGAGTTATCTCAACCCGATGGTCCTAATTTTAAAGTGAATGGTCATCGAGTGAAGCATTATTTGGAGAGGACATTCCTCCCTGTGGTTGTCCGGTTACAAACATTCCCCATGAACCAATGAATGCGGGGATCGAGTCAAGCTAGTGACTCGGTAATCAAAAACATTAGCATGTACCATATGGGTTTCACCCATAATGCATCTTCTTATCCCTTTCTACCACCCTAGTGTGGGGAGTTTTCCCCATTGTTGTATATTCTCATTCTTTCTAAAAAAAAAAAAAAAAAAAAAAAAAAAAATCTTCTTAAATAAATGGTAGTAATATTTCCTTTCACGTTCTTTGTTTCGGCATAACCGCGGTACTTTGAATATTGAGGGCAATATTCATTTCTAAGTGTGGGGAATTCTCACTAATTTCATATATTATCTACCCAATTCCCGTTTTGGCCAAAAATTTTTTGGAGTAAGTGTTCTACACTTTCTCAATTGGTTATCGATCCGCCATGTCTCGTAAGACAAAAGGATTGGCTAATCCAGAGCAAACGGCTCTTGGTAAAGATTGCTCAAATCCGTTTATATGGCTTGCAATTTGCCCAAAATTGTATGGTTCTCGACTCCCCATCATCCTCAAAGATAATGAGTGGCTAGCCCGCAAGGTTATGGCTTGTGGTAAAGGCGATGGAAAATCCATAATTGGTATTGACTCACCAAAGATAATTACGATAATTTATCTAAGAGTTGGCTAGTCCGGAAGGGTGCGACACGTAAAGACACATCAAATCCGTTATATGGTTTATGATTTGCCAATAAATCATCGGTTATCGTTGTACCAAGATTCTTACTTGAATCAAAACAATCGGCTACTCGAAGTAATGGCTTTTGGTAAAGAGTTTTCAAATCCATCAAAGTTTTCTCAAATCATTGCTAGGGACTAGCAATATCTCGATGTGGGGATTGATGAGTGTCAAATACTCATCGTTTTACATAATCTAAAGCGCAAAATCATCGAAAACACTCAAAACACATCAAAATGATCAAATTATCACAAATCAGTGTTTTATGTGTTTTAAATGCAAAAATATCAAAATCAGATGAAAAATGTATCAAGTTTGCAAAATTGGCAGTTTTAGTCCCTCGAGTTTTAAAAGTTGTCAAATCTAGTCCCTGGAAATTCAAAAATGTGGAAATTTATCATTCAAGGTCCTTGAAGTACTTTAAGTTGTTAAAAATGATCCTTGAATGATTCTTTGGTCAATTGGCAAGAAAGGTCCCTTAACTTTGAAAAATTGCAAAAATAGTCCTTGGACCTTTGAAAATAGATTTTATGCAAAAAGGGTTCTTGTTCTATCAAAAGTTGTCAAGTTTGGTCCTTGTGAGAGCATTGGAAAAATATCAATTTCAGTCCTTGAAGTTTGGCAAATTGGCAAAATTGGTCCTTGTTTATTACTTAAGCCAAACGGACACTTATAACATACTAGGCCCAAAATCCAAATCCAATAATCCAAGCCCAATCCACTGCTTTGGCCCTTGACCCTTGACCCCCAGGTCACAACCTGTTTTTGACCCCAGCCACACCCTTTTTGAACCCCCGTATTATTAACCTGTGGTCAAACCTAAGGTCAAACCCACCAAATGCGCGCCTATATACCACGGTTACTGTTCATCTCCCACACCACATTTACTCAAAACCGATCTGGTTTCACCACAATTCAACTCTCCCCATTCCATGTCCCTCCTCATCCTCTACACTCCAAAAAGCTTTAATTACATCAACCAAATCCATTAATTGATATAAAGCGCTTTGAAGAATTTTGGCGCCAAATCACAAATGGACGGATAAGATTATTCTAGCCAATCCAATGGCTCAAGTTTGGTGGGAAACAATCGAAGCATGTGGGAAGGTGGAAAAGTCTATAAAGTGGGATGAAGATGCATTGTACAATAGCTATCTAGTGTAAAATTTAAGTATTTGTCGTTTTAGCTTATTTTTGAAGTGAAGTGTATGTTTTATCTTAAAACTCGTATTTCAAGTCCTTTGGTTATAAGAAAGCTTTTGTGAACCTTAATTTCAAGTCTTAATTACTTCTCAAGATTATGCAATTTTTCATTTTTATGCAAAGTTTCATGTTGGATTAAATGTGGTTGTTTGTTGTTTGCATGGATTAGAATAGGCCACATAAGCTCCCAAATAGCTTATAAAAGCTATTAGAAACAATAAAAATTAGTTTAGACTAAAAAATCAAAAATCACCAAAAATCCATATTAAATACTTCAAAATCAAAATCACTTGGCTGGTGTTCACAATGGAGCAAGGTACATAATGGATGGCCTTGGGTTAGTAGCTTATTGGTAAGCTTTAGGGGTGTTAGTTGGTCTTGGTTTTCAGTTTGGAGCTTGGAAGCTATTGTAAGTCTTTTAAGTATTTTGGCATTTCTTTGTTGTGGTTAATGAGTTGTTGTATTTTCTTGTTCTTTGTGTTCATTAGTAGTAGTTAAGTGTTTCTAGGTTTTAAAAGCAGAGCTTGTTCACTTAAATTTGTGTTTTGAGAAAATATCATTTTAGCAGTCAAAATGGTTTAAGTCTAAGTCCTTAGTTTTAAGTCATTATCACTGTGGAATCAAGCTTGTTTAGTCTTAGTTAATGATAATACAAGTTCTGAAATCAAGTTCATGTTTTACAAGTGTGATTTGGTGTGAAAAAGTTCTTAACAGTCATCCTAAAGGTGTGTTTGGTTTATTGTGTTTCAAGGTGTTTTGATCTTTGGTTTGGTTGGAAATCTGTCTAAGTAGTTCTAAACAACTCATACAAGTCAAGTAAACAAGTCTTGTTTCATAGAAAGTCAAAATTTCATGTGAATGTACCTATTGCAGTTACTGTTGACAGTCAAGGAGCCCAAAATCATCATTTTGTGTTGGAAAATTGATAATTTTGCTAAAATCAGTCTTATATCACCTTAACATAACATATTAAGCACTTTAGATCAAATCAAAATCCAACTTAGTCAACTTTTAGTTTTCTCAAAAGTCAAATTCTAAAAGGGTCGTTTTGAATAAAGTTTGGAATTTCATTGTGGGTTCATTAGTAGGTTTCAGTATAAGCTCTTGGGGATTTGTAGTCTAGTTGGTGTAGAAAATACAAAATAATAGTTCTTTGTTTCTCATTTGTTAAAGTGCTTATTTAGCGCTTTTGAGGACACTGTTGGAGAATCGCCTACGTGCCTGATTTTGGAACCAAATTGATAAGCTTGCATTGAGCTTATTAACTGTCCAAATCTTGTCATTCTTGTTTCTTTGGAAAGCCAACTGGTCTTCTTGTAATATCAAGTTTCATTTTCACTTTGGAACTCATTTGGTAGAAATTGCATTAAGCCTAAAGCTTGTCCCACTTCTGTGAATAAGCAAAAGTGCTTATTGCTTATTCTTGGCTTTTCAGTGTGCTTCTTTGCATGATTTAGCTTCAATTCAGTTCATATAGATTGCTTGCATCTATTTTGAGCTTTTGTTTCAAGTTACAAGCTTGTTTGAGCTTATTCAGTCAAATAAGCTAGTTTAGGCCAACTGTTGGGCAAATAAGCCATCAAATTAGCTTATTGTTGTTTTGTAAATTTCTTGTCTTTATTAAAGTTTCATATTATTGTTATATAAGTAGTTTCCAAAAATAAAAATCACAAAAACATTAATATAAAAATAGTGATAGCGTTTATTTAAGATTTTTTAGCTTTTTGATTTTTCTTTTCAACTTATTAATAAGCAAATCTTGTTTTATAGTTTTCTTAGGTTTCGTCATCATATAGGATTTTTAGAAAAGTTTCAGATTTTCTCTATCTTTTAGTATTTATTATAATTATAAATAGTTAATAAATAATAAATAATTAGTAATAAATAATTAAAAAGTCTAAAAATATATTTTCTGTTTTAAAATTAGTTTTATAGTATTTTAGATTTTCAAAGTTAAAATTTTATTTTCCAAGTTTATTTTCTATTTTCTAGTATTTAAGTGTATTTTAAATAGTTATTAATTAGTAATAATTAAATAAAAAGTGTGAAAAATATATTTTTAGTTTTTAAATTAGTTTTATAGTATTTTAGATTTTTCAGAATCATAAGTTTATTTTTCTAGCCTTATTTCCTATTTTCTTTCATTTTGGAGTATTTATTAAATAGTTAAAATAGTTTTTAATTAATAGTAATTAATTAAATAGAGTTAAAAATAATTTTCTTTTTCTAATAATTTTGTTTTATTTTTAGGATTCCAAAAATGTTATTTTCATATTTTTAGGCCTTTTCTTTCTTAGTTCTCACTTTTTATTTTGTGCGTCTGCGTAGTTTTTAAAACTCACGTTTACGTTTCTTTGATCTGGTTGTTGTGCTTTCCAATTCTGTGTCCAATTCTATTCCAAATCAATCAGTAGTGTAATTTCTAATCATAACCTTTACAGATCACTATCCTTAGTGATCATCCCATCATCGAATCGGTGTTTAACACACCATTGAGTCTCCTTGGGACTAAACGACCAGAATCCCTGTATTCTCGATCTTAATTGCATTTGTGTCTCGGCGGTTTAAGTCTTTTGACTTGTTGTTTTACGCAGATCAAGCAGACTTGTTTCCAACGAAACTTGTCTTAGTAGAATGTACCAATTCGAGACACTCTTGATTGACATGAACTTTGTGGGTCAAACCTCCTTCTTCAAGGAGAGTTTACATCTTCAAGATAGTTATTAGAGCTAGTTGTCACCTAAAAGGCGATAATGGAACTCTCTAACTATACAAGCGTAACCGTGTCTACAAGGAATTGTCTATCAAGAGTCGATCAATTTAAAAGTCGAGCTCTACCTCACCATGTGCGATTTGGTCAAAACTCATAAGCACATGTGGAGGGAGTATTCTGAAAACCAAAAACTCTCAAGGTGTTACCAAAACATGTTTTCATCATTAACATCTTGAGAGATTTTCAAGAAAAGGTTTTGTGGCAACATAGGATAGTCGTGGGTTAAAGGTGACTAAGTTTAGGAATAAGCGTCCTATGATCCTTGAGAGGAGGGATCTACCCAAGGACACCACAAATAGTTAGTATTTAGAAGTTCTTAGGTATGATTGAAAAAGGAAAAAATGAGAATCGGAGAAAGAAGGGTTGAAGAATTAAAAGAAAAGTTAAAGAAAAGGGTGAAAAGAAATAGCCCTCAAATTATTCAACTTAGGCGGAACGGGTTCAATTCATATACTCTTGGTTGTCACAAGATGACACCGGTATTGAAGACAAGTCGTCATGGACCCGATGGACGCAATGCACTAAACCTTCTAAGCCACTCAAGTTCTCTCGAAAGAGCTTGTTTCATTCTCAGGGGAACCTACGTAATCTATCGACTATCTCTTAGAGATTGTTGGTATTGAAAGGAGACCCTCTCCTAGTATCCGCTCAGGAAAATCAAAACGCACTAATCGAGTCTAGAGCCATGAGATTCATCAAAAGATCTCTTAGGTATATTAACTAAATTTCCTTTATCATCTTTTGAGGTAGCCTCAAAATCGCCTTCAACAATAATGTACCAAAGATCAATATCTTTAGACTTCAATTTTAAGTAGTGGTGGTCGTTGCATAGACTGCCCTTCCTTGTAATTTTCAGAACCCATAGTGATCGAAAAGTTTTTAAAATACGGTTTACTTTAAAACTTTTATAAACTTAGCTCTTGATGCCAATTGTGGAAAACTAGAAGGAGGGGTTGGATAGTTTTGCCGATTTTAAGTTAGTTTCAAAAAACTTTAGATTCGTTAATAAGTGAGATCTTATGGATGTAGAGAAAGTATAGATCTAATGATAAAGCAAGTAAATAAAGTAAAGTTAAGGGATAGAAATGACACAACCGATTTATAGTGGTTCGGCTACAAGGACACCTTTCTTGTCCTACTCCACTCCCCGAGTCACCTACTCGAGAGTTCAAGCACTATGTCAACAAACTCCTTCACTTGGCGGAGAAGCCTTCACAACGTTGCTTACACCTTTTTCCGGTACAAAGCTAAATACCGAGTCCGTAACACGGTGGACCAAACCAACACGACTATTACACAACAAATATGTGAAATATTAAATACAAGATCTTCGCTACAGAAATCTTGCGGAGGAATAAAACAATCAAGGACCCCTTGCTTGGATGACTTGTAGAATGCTCGTGATCTCGCCTTAGAGAAGGACCTATATATATGAGAATCACTAAAGAAAGAAAGAAGGAAGTACTCTCTAGATCAAGTGATCTTTTGTTAGAAGAGAATGAGAGTATATGACAGAATTAGTAAGAAGAGGGTGAGTTAGAATGAATAAATGGCTCTCATTTATAGGCAATTTACGCCATTGTTCCCGGATCCACGGATCCTCCCACTTGGGATCCGTCTAGTGTAATCCTAGGGATCCGTGGACGCTCCTTTTCCCATGGGTTTTTGGTTATGGGTCATGGGTTATGGGTTGGTCCATGGGTTTTCCTTAGATTCAATGTATCTAATGAATACATTGTATCTAGTCAAATGGATATGGGTCAATGGGTTATGGATATGATCCATGGGTTGTGGGTTTTACCCATCCTAATAAACTATTACAACAAATGATTAATTACAACATTTTGTATTTAAATGGCTATATGTAAATGCTTTACAAAATAACATGTATCCTTATAATTGTACTTAAGATAACATTATATTTGTTATCAACAAAACACAAAGAGATCGCAAAATATTAATAAACGTTTTTACGGTTTATTTGTATTAACAGAGGTTTTGAAACAAAAAGTGGATTTCAAATTGTAATTTAGGTTTTGTATTTATCTTGTCTGGTATTTGGTCGATACAACGTATTAGATGGCTCCAATACGATGTACCGTGGTCTTTTAGCATGGGCTCCACAATTATGATATTATGATAAGTGTACGAACCGCCATTAGATACGGCGTATTGAGTCTTTTGTATACGCCGTATTGGTGTCCTTCCCGTCATGGATGTATTTAGGACTTGTTTATATTACAAACTTTATTTGACAAATATCTAATAGATATCTAGCGTTTTGTTGAATAAAAATATATCACTGAAAATGTCCATCAATTAGATTACGTTATTCATTAGTTCGTCAATTTTCTAAAAAAATACGTTATTTATCAGTTTATCAGTTTTTTATTAAAAAAAAAAATCACAATGTTTATCAGTTAGAAACTTAAAATTGTTCATCAGTTAGTCTTGTTCATTACTTAGTTAACAAATTAATCATCAATTTATAATCATAATTCATCTATTGGTATATTCACATTTACTTATCAATCGTCGCACTGTCTCAGTCATATATTGAAACTAGAAGGGTACCCGCGCAATGCGGCGGTGGGTACCCGGTGTATAATTTTATTGCGAGCAAATGCTTTTCATTTATACGTTTTTTTCTAATAGTAACTTTATGAATGAATGAAAACTTTTAATTAAAATAGCTATAAGCAATAGCAATGCAAACTATTTCATATCCAAATAAAAGTTGTCATTCTATTGCTATAATCCGAGAAGCAAAGCTTATTTATTTCTATTGTAGGTAACCGAGCACCAAGATGAGAGTAGATTTATCTAATTTTGTGTGTGTTTTTTTATCGGTGCTCGAAAAAAGAATAGAGGGTGTGTTTCGTATTGGTGTTTGAGTTTTTAGGTTGGCTTATATACCATTGAGGTTTGGGTTGTTACAAGTCGACACTTAATGGACTGTATAAATATTTGACTTTATTAATGGACTGTATAAATATTTGAAGGCTGTTACAAAGTGTATGAAGGGATGTTACTTTTTATTTATGAAAATTGTCATGGAAGCGATATGGTGAATAACATTAACTAATGGCTTATTAATTTCCTATTAAAGAAATATTTTTGGTCTTAAAAATTTTAAGACTTCTTTATTTAGTAAGTCCTAAACACTTTATAAACTAGTATAGATGATAGAATTTGTTTTAGTCATGTCATACTTATAAGTTATAAGTGACACCTTAAAATTGAGTGAAATCAAAATTTAACTTAAAAGAGCTCGCATGTGAAATATCGATAAATCTAATTTGTTGATCGAAATTCTATTCTATGAGCTCAAAGTAAGCAGTTTTGTACACAATGTGTTTTTTAAACGTATCTCGGTTATGTAAGAGTATGATTGAAGATATGATGGAGATAATTAATTTGATTGATTCCTTTGATTACAATTACATCGATCTTTTAAATAGCAAATATGAAACATTTTAGACACGGGCTTGGGCCCGTTACATAATACGGGCTAACACTCCTTCGCAGTCCGAGCGGCGAAATCGCAAAAGCTTGGACTGGAGATTAAAAACTAATAAACAATAAAGTAAATCAAATAAATAACTGTTGATGAAGATATTCGACAACAAGCAGAAGCACATCTTCAGCAGCAGGCAACAGACCGGATAAACCAAAGTATTCCTACCAAACAGGATAAACCAAAGTATCCTGACCAAACGGGATAAACCAAAATATCCCTTACCAAACAGGATAAACCAAAGTATCCTGACCAAACGGGATAACCCAAAGTATCCCCTACAACTAAAAATGGGATAACCCAAAGTATCCCCTATAACTAAAACAATGAAATTAAAAATTCATGCACTAATATCAAAAAGAAAGATGAGAAAACAAAAGTTGATTCTAAAACTTCAAACTTCAAAGAACCTTTCAAACAAACGGGGCGTGTTTTTTCCCTAGAAAAACATAAAGATCCACCTCACAAATAAACATCAAAACCTGAGTGGGGCTCAGTGTTACCTGAATTTTTTTTTTAAACCTAAAATTATATTCTCAAAAGAGTATAAACAAGAAAATTCAAATGATTATGAGTACAAGACCTACACGTTTTTTGAGTGTTGCCCTATAAGTGACAAAAATTGAAATTAACCACACCACAAAATAATCATACGCCACCATTATTAAAGCAATGACTTATGGCACAGGCCCTACCTCCTTGAAGCATTAATGCTAAGGGGGGTGGCAATGGTTTTGAGCCATACCTCACCATACCTCACAACCAACCAATAATTTCATTCCACATAATCTCATACCTCATCATAGTTTTTTAGTGGCAATGGTCATTTCATACCTCACTCATTTTTTTTATTTTTTAATTTTTTAATTCATAATTAAAGCAAACAATTAAATAAAACATAATATTTCATTAATAATAAAAAAATTACATAATACTTAAAAAAGCGCATAATACTAAAAAAATACGCATCTAAATATCCGTGACCATCCATCTTGCTCCGCGTACTCACGTTTTGGCAATCGTGATCTCTCGATTCTCGGATCAATTATGTGATCGTGAGGTTGGTTATAGAACCTCGGTCCGATGATAAGCCTTTTCTTCAATATTACGGATTTGGGCCGACAACAATTTTTTAAGCCATCCTTTGTAGACCTTTGGTCATTATCGATTCAATATTTGTGTTTTCCTTATCGCGTAGTTGTCGAAGCTCTCGACAATACTTTCATTTGTCGAGTCGGTATCGGCCTTCTTGCCTTTTCTTTTCCGTGTAGGAGTTGTGTCGTCATTCAAGTCCGAATGCAGTCTGAACATTCTCATTGCTACCCGTCTCACGGTAGCTAGATGACGACGATTTTCTTCGTTTTTCTAAGCCTTGCCGAAGCTTGACCACGGATGGTTGTTCCAACCATTTGTCTTCACCCTTAACAACCTCCCATGCTTCAATATGAGTAAAATCTTTGCCTTTTGTTTTCTTTTGATAATCGGCCAAGGCATTTTTCATGACGTCAAGATCGCTACACCCACTTTCACGAAGACGTTTCTACAATTAATACAATTATATAAATTAGTAAAATTATATAAATTAATACAATTATATAGAGTTTAAAAATTATACCGATTGGATGTATAGGCCGTTAAAGATACCCATGGCGGTGTTCATATTTCCCCACTTTGTGTTCAAGCTATGATGAGTTCGAGTAGTATTATTCAAGTTTGTCTTGAAATGCTCTAGAATTCTTTTCCAAAAACCATCTCTCGTTTGTTCATTACCGACTTTTCGACATGTGGAAATATAAACCCACGCTTTTGCCAAAGCAACCTCTTCGTTTGTCGTCCAATTTTTTTTCTCCGCTCTACTCGATGTTTTTTTTTTGGGACTTCTTGAACTACTTGAACTTCTTCATCGCCTAATATATAGTATAACAAATAAAAATATAACAAATAAAATTATAACAAATTTAATTATAACAAATAAAATGTATACCGATTGAATTATCTTGTTGCGTTTAGGAACATACTAAGCGTCATCTTCCTCGTCATCATATATCGGTAGTGGTCGTTTGACACTCGGTTCACGTCGCGTAGGAGCGTCGCGGTGATTCGGCCGAAGCGGGTCGAAATCACTAGTCGTCGACATCATGTACGAGGTGGTTGGGGATAATATTGGTGTTGATGAGATGGATGGTTCATCGGTGGAGGTTGAGGATAATAGTGGCCGAAACGAGGACTCGTTTGGGGATAGTAGGGAGATGGTTGTGATTGAACTTGCGACGAGCGGGTTGTGATCGAGAGCCTCGTCCACGACCTTTGGATGAGGATGAACCATTTTACCTTTCCTAGCATCCATCATTTTTATTAATATAATTTTAGAAGAAGAAGATGAGAAAGATTAGATGAATGTGATTTGATTTTATAGGGGATTTTTTTTTTTTTTTGGTCAACAAATAGCCAACGGCTATACTTTTCAAAATGGAGACACGCTCCTCTTCATACCGCAGCGGCAAACATTGCCGTGAACCACGCCGTGCCGATCAATGTCGCATGGGTGGCAATGGTATGCCTCACCATACCGATCAATGCCTCACCCATACCGAATGTGTTGCCACCCCCTAAGTGCAGCCTCTGTTTGATCAATATTAATAACAACACTGATAATTGAATCGTGAGTTTTTTTTTTTTTTTTTTTTTTAAGGATCGGTGTTTTATTGGAAGAGGAGGGTTTAAAGGGAGCCTTAGAACCTCCGTGTGTGTATTGGGGCCAGCAGCGAAAAAGTTTAGGTTTAGGGTTTTAGGATCAGTTGATTAGACTCGTGATACCATGTAAGAGTATGATTGAAGAAGATATGATGGAGATAATTAATTTGATTGATTTCCCTTGATTACAATTAAATCGATCCTTTAAATAGCAAATACAGAACATTTTAGACACGGGCTTGAGCCCGTTACATAATACGGGCTAACAATGTAAGAGTATGATTGAAGATATGATGGAGATAATTAATTTGATTGATTCCCCTTGATTATAATTACATCGATCCTTTAAATAGCAAATATGGAACATTTTAGACATGGGGTTGGGCCCGTTACATAATACGGGCTAACATGTTATTGTATTTATAATAAGTACATGTATTTCGAACATCGACACTCCTTATATGCTCCAACATTCATATAAAGTACCGCTTCATAAATATTCAATATGACCAGGCGTAACGGAGGCATGCCGCGGTGGGCACCCTCCACGCCGCCCCCATAGCGGTTGTCCACCATCTCGCACCAAGATGAGATTTTTATGTTGTTCGGTGGTGCAAACTATCTAATAGTACACACTTTGTTTGTTTGTTTGTGAGTGTGCGTGGAGTATATTGTGAGTTATGTTTGTATTATGTAAGATAATTTTACGTGTTTGGTTAAGTGGTCATCACTACGGTGTTAGATGATGATCATATGTTATGCTTAAAAACTGACGTGTCGTTAAAGCGAAATGGGTATGGTAGGCATAACTAACACGCTAAACTCATAAATTTCTCCTTACATTTCACTATCTTTTATCCTCACTTATGATATTGACAAGACGAGAAGCATCATTTGTTTGTTTCCAACTTTTGTTTTGTGGTGCCCATCAATTTTGGATGTATATATTTTATCTGTCACTTTGAATATTTCCATATTTGTAATCCTATCTGTAGCATAGCGACGTTTTTGTTCTTTCCTTTTTTGTTTTTATCTTGAGGTCTAACTTAGAGATTTTAGCTAAACTTGTTTACATGTAATTTAGGGGTAAGGTGTTGGTTTAGATGCATAAAAAAGAAAATGTTGAGTTCACTAAACCAAAAATCACATGTAATTAAGGCAATTTGAATGTTTATATAGTGTGTATTAAATGCAATATTCACTTTAGAAAGAAAGTTTGAGTTTATTTAGTAAGATCTAACCAATGCCTAATGAGTACCCGTTGACCGTTAGATAAACCTTTTAATAAATGTTTTTAGCTTAAGCATCTTAAAAGTCTGTAGAAATCTGCGTGACTCGCGTAAAAGATCGTTTATGCATCTTTTATGTGGATTCATGTCTTTTGGTGAGTCTTATGTCTTTTGGTGCTTTTAAGCCAAGCGAGTTAGAAAAACTCTTTTAACAAAAGTTAGATCATTATCTTCTCAACCAATTAAATATCATCTTCAATCACTAAACCTTTTTTTAGTGATAAATATTAAAGTATATCTCAAATGAGACAATAATTTTAGAAAGAAAGGAATATTAAATATTGAGGTTGCAAGACCAACATGAATGTTTCACAATCTTTTTATTTTTTTTGAAAGACTAAGATATCATTAAAAACCCAGCTCTAAGGAGGAGGCCGAGCAAAAGCAACAAATTATATCATTAAAAACCCGGCTCTAAGGATGAGGCCGAGCAAAAGCAACAAACTGTATATACAAAGGAACGAAACAAGAGTTGAACCAAGACAGATCTCAAAAACCAGAAATCCAAAAAACTAAATACAATTACAATCTAAAATCACACCTTAAATAACAGTAACAATTTTAGGCATGGTAAATTCATGTTTTTGGAAACAAGTTGTTTATTTTGCGATGGTCACAGTTCCTAATTATATACTACCTATAGTTGTAATTATATATGGTTTTGTTAATCACAGTACTATGCGTTGTGGTTAAACATTTCATAATCAAAATATTAACACTTAGTGGATTAATATATTTCATAATTAGACACGTTCTATCAATTTAAACATGTAATATGATGTTAAACATGAAAGTTTTGATGTTCATTTACTATTGTTTAATATTTATAGAATGTTTAACTATAATCCATTAGTATGTGGTTAGCGAAACCTTAGTTTGATTTGCTTGTTTTTATTTACAAAAATATATATTTAAAGCAACAATTATGTTTATTTTTTTTGCTTGTGATCGAGGATAGTAACATCATAACACTAAGATGTTTTTTTGTTCAAATCTGATTACCACATTTTACTCTTAAAAGGTATTTGAGAAGTCTGAATCTGAATCATATAATATTGTTTGTTTTTTAATCTAGTAAAATGTCTGAATGATGTCAAATTTTGCAATTTAAATATGAAAAACGTTGCATTTATTTTTATACAACCTCACTAAATGTTTTTGACAACATCAGTCATTTTTATGTGTTCAATCGATAGATGTGTGTAAATGTTTATTATACATATTTTGGTGTATTGAAGTCGCAAACTTGTAACACATTTTTGTTTCATTTTAGTAATTCAGATTCATACACCTCACATGTAGCATAAGTACGTAGAGTAAGGATTAAATGAGAAGTAAAATTAAAATGAGAAAAGTGAGAAGAAACCACAACCGCACATTTCAGATGCATCTAAAGAAATAGATGCATCTCTCCTTGAATTCCTCTTCATTTAAAATGTGTGGCTCAAATTTCTTCTCATTCTTCTTATTTCAATTTCTCTTCTCACTAGATCTACTCCCTAAGTACGTAATCCCTGTCTATCAGGTAGAGCATAAACCTAAAATGAAAAATTGAAGAGTTCCACTTAAGAACATGAAAGTGACATCTCTCAAAGCCTTTGTATCTGTTTGCTAGCTAGAAGAACATCTAATAAGAAAGATCACATCATCTGTGTATCGAAAGACCTTTTGCAATAAGTGATTGCCTCTAAAATAGAGTCCTCAACATCCAACGATGTGTTCTTAGTACAAAACTCTTGCGGGCTTCCAACTTCGGGCTTTTCATGAGAAGAATCACTCGACAAAATACCAACGCACTTCTTTAGTATTTTCTTATAGAAATTCCTCCATCTTCTTAGTGTAGAAAAATTCTTGGGATTTTTTGGTGATTTAGTAGTTGAAGATTGCATACAAATAAAGGGGGTGGATGAATAAGAATAAGCCTTTGAGTTTTGATTAGAAAATGAAGGGACGATTTCTCCATGGAAGAAGATATCACCAGCATCAACAAGAGTATAAGATGATGTTGGTAACAAAATGTCAAAGTCGAAATCTTGAGAAGATGAAGTTAAGCACACCAAAGAAGAAGGAAGTGATTTGTTTACAAGCCAGTTGGATGAGAAGCTTTCGGTTGCAAGAGTTTGAAAGGTTTCCATTTCTCTAGGGTATATAATACCTTGATATGGTGTCAATTAATGATGAAACTACCTCTCTAGGCAAAACTTGCATATCTCTTTAAAAGCAAAACTTGTATATATATACCCCAATATGCAATGGAGAAACAATTGGCATCTGGCTAACCAAGTCCTTACAAGTTACAACTAATTGTGATCGTCATCCTTATACGTCACACTCTATTGAACTGTATACATTGAGAAAAAATATCTCGCGTCGACGAAAAAGCCAACTATTAAGTGTGTACGTGGTCTACGTACTGATTTTGGAGCTTTAGTTAGTAATTGCATTTTATTCTACGCGTAAATATCAGTTCTTATGCATCCATAGAAAATGATACGTTTTAGCTTGAGCCTTAAGCCTTTGGCCACCTATTTCTTCTTATCCTACGATCATAAGTGTACTTAATTAGTGTTATATATATGTTTAAAACTCAAGATTCACATTCAGTTATATTTTATTTTAAATTGGAGTAATAAACAAATGTGTCAGAGTTGGCTAGCTTGGTTCACATGCCACACGAGTTCATCGCATGGCGTTTTTGTTTTGCAACAGCATAGCGGATTCAGTACTGTGAGTATAGAAGTTATGAAGTCATGTATATAGCTAGCGTACTCTAGCTGTTACAACAGTGTTGGCTAATTTAATAGAATGTGACCTATATATATATAAGAGTATCAAATCTGGTCACTGCAGTCAAATATACTCGATCTCACTACAGCCAAATACTGTAATGAAAAACCATATATGAGGTTTTACCCTTTTATGAGAATTGACCTCAAACTAAAAATAAAAAAGTCGTGATTTCAAGTATCAAATATATATACATATTATGAAAGAATTGCTAACATCACTTGTATAAGGCAACCTTTAGATGCCACTTTATGAATATAACTTAAACTCGTTGAAATGAGAAATCGATCAAAGATCACATAACTATGTGCGTACCCAAAGACTTTTTGCAATAAACGATAGCTTCATAAATTGAATCATCGGCATCAAACGGTGTGTTCTTAATAGCATGCGAATCATATACGCTTCCTCCTGCCGAGTCATGCGAAGAATCACTTAGTAATGTCCGGAAACACTTCTTCAATATTTTCTTGGAGGATTTTCTCCATCTTTTTAGAATAGTAAAACGCTTGGAATATGCGGGTGAATCATGAAGTGCATATGAAGAATGCTTATACATATTAATGGGAGTGGAGGGATAAGATGATGCCATTGAATTCGAATAATTATCAAGGGAAGTAACTATTTTTCCGTCGTAAAAGATTTCACTAGCATCGACAAGAGTGTAAGCTGATGTGGTGAATGCAATTTTGAAGTCAAAATCTTGCGAAGATGAAGTTAAACACACTAAAGAAGAAGGAAGCGACTTGTTTACAAGCCAATTATATGAGAAGCTTTCACTTGCTAGGGTTTGAAAGGTCTCCATTATTTTTAGATTATAAACAAATTTGGTAAAACTCATAATGAATCTAGCTAGCCAAAGCTTGTATTTATACACACGACCCGAAAGTGGACAAACAACTCGTGCTTTCTTTTTCTTTTTTTTTTATAGGCAAAGATAACACTTATAATTTCTTGATAGTTTCAAATATGTATGACACTTTTACATTTATGTATAAGTATGGAAAAATTTGAAAATTATCAGACTTTTCGTAACTGTAATTGTTCAAAAATTGTCAAAAATATTAGCGTGTAGAAATATAAATTGTATCTACGCTTAATATTGTAGTGATCAATTTCTAGGTCGTGGCTCTTCACGGAATTGGATGTGTGGAGAAATAGAGTATAACAAAATTGTAAATACACTTTTGAGTGTGATCTCTTTTACATTAATTTGTGCATAGTTATAAGTATGGAGCTTTTTCCTTGCAATTTATGTGCAAAAAATTTGATGATATTTAATACACACTTATGAACGTAAAATTTTTATACACGTTTTAAAAGTGTGAATAATTTACATATATATATGTTCGCATTTTTAGAAACGTGTAAAAATTACTGTTAACATGCAATAATTGACATATCATTCGCAATGGGCAAAGCAAATGACCCATGCAGCAAGCTGTACGAAACAATATTTGTTTGCACAGGGCGAAAATGAGGTTTTGGGTTTATCAGAGGAAAGTAGAAGCGTGCTGCAAACAGCATTGTCGCATGGATGTTGATCAAGCCCCACACAGTATATACAAATAACACTAATACAAGCCTCTTATCTATGTTGCTGATAGAGGTTCATATTAATTTGGTTCTTGAGCCCAACATTCTTATCACTATAGAAATGTAATTAGCAGCAAATGATAAGAATATAGGTCTAGAAAGATAATGGTGTTCGTAGTGCTAAGTTTTTAATATTTTAGAGTGAACGGGTATTGCACCTGCGTGTTGTAACACCATCCTCATATGTCACTTTCCGTAGGAGCATATGTACAAATACAGCTAACGAATCAAAATAAGTCATCCTGATATATAGTAAATAAATTAAGATGATCAATAATGAGTTAATATACACGGAGTATAACTAAGTTTTATGTTTTTGTTCATTTCGATTATTAAATTCTTACTTTACATATGTCAATAAATTTATAAAAATGACATTTGAGCCGTTGAGCTTATTAAAGAGAGACGGACATATCAGTGAAACTTTTAAAGACGGCATTTAAGTTACTTAACTAATCAAAAAATATGTGTTCAAGTCATTAAAGCTGAAATCATTACAAAGTGATATAAATATCATTTCTTATAAGTTCAGTGACTCGCTTGAATAAGCAGTTTATTAACTTAATTAACCCAAAACAAATACTACGTATATTAAACCTACAGTAATCAATATTTCAACTAAGTAGGACTTTAAATAAGCAGGGTGAAGCCAGCTGAACCCCTTTCAACACATAATTTTGTTTTTCAGATTCTGTTTATAAGAATATAGTATATAATTTCAGTTAACTCACTGATTTCATATATATACAAACATTACTAATTAACTTAACTAAGTTAGCAATTCACTTTTAAGTGATCCATTTAAATACCCACACCCTTGTTGTCCCAATATGAGTCGAATAGTGAATTGCAAATAATACTGAATAACTATATTTCGTCTAACATTACATCGTTGCATGTACATACATATATATAGAGAACGAAAAGGTGTGACCCTTCGTTTTGTGTCTATTCGGTTTTTTAAAACCGACATAACTACCAATAACTACCATAACCAACTAACTAACTTAACCGCTTGGCGGTTACTAACTAACTAACTAACGACTTTGGTCCTTCATGTTTCGTTATATGGAGCAATGTCGAGATTATCAGCTCACATTCTCCTCCTTAATCTTGATCGTTGCTTCGTCTTGAGTCTTGAACTCCGAGCATTTGTCGCATAGTCACGAACTTTAGTCTTGGTAAAGCTTTCGTTAGAATATCTGCTCTTTGTAATTCTCCACTGACGTGTTCCACATTGATGTGTCCATTCTCTACGCATTCTCGAATGAAATGATAGCGAATGTCGATGTGCTTGCTTCTTCCATGAAAAACTGGGTTCCTGACGAGTGCTATTGCTGAAATGTTGTCGACTTTCAGCGTTATTCTTTTCTCTTCCCATCCGGTTAATTCACCAAGTAGCCGTTTTAACCATAAGGCTTGACATACTGCTCCAGTAGTTGCCATGAATTCTGATTCACATGATGAGAGCGCCACTGTTGGTTGCTTTTGAGTACACCAAGTAATAGGTGATTCTCCAAAATAAAATACTATCCCAATAGTTCCTTTTCCTTGATCGGTGTTGATTCCATAACTACTGTCGCTGTAACCTATAATCTTTCAGCCGCCTTCTTTCTTGTATACAATGCCATGCTCTTTTGTTCCTTTGATATATCAGATTACTTCTTCACTGCCTTCAGGTGATGATCCTTCGGGTCTTGCATAAATCTGCTGAGTAGTCCGACTGAGTAACTAAGATCTGGTCTTGTATGTAGTAAGTACCTGAGACTTCCAATTAAACTTCGGTAATAAGTTGCGTCAACTGAGTTTCCATCTTCCACCTTGACCAACTTAGTACCGGGATCCATTCGTATCTTCGTATCATTACTGTCTGTCATACTTGTTTCTTTTAAGATCTTGTTAATATATTCTGTTTGCTTGATTGTAATCTCTCCTCCTGTCTGAGTAACTTCTATCCCAGGGTAATAAGCTAACAATCCTAAGTCGCTCATTTCAAATTTTTCTTTCATCTGGGATTTGAACAAGTCGATTTCTTTCTTTGGAGAGCCCGTGATTATCAAGTCATCTACGTATACTCCAACTATAAGTGTAGAAGTCTTGCTTCTCTTCGTGTAAACTGCTTGTTCGAGATTATATTTCTTAAAGTCTAATGACTTCAAGGTTTGTTCAAGTTTCACATTCCAAGCTCGTGGTGCTTGTCTTAGGCCATATAATGCCTTCGTGAGCTTGTAAACTTTTCCTAAATTTCTTTTTTGAATAAATCCTTCAGGTTATGTAACATAGACTTATTCTTTCAAATCTCCATGTAAAAATGCTGATTTGACATCTAGGTTATGTACTTGTCATCCATGATATGCTGCTAGTGCTAAAATCAAACGAACTATCTCGATACGTGCAACTGGCGCATATACTTCATCGAAGTCTATTCCTTGTTCTTGTACATAACCTTTTGCTACTAAGCGTGCCTTGTATTTGATGATCTCTCCTTTTGCATCTCTCTTGGTCTTGAAGACCCATTTAAGTCCTATTGCCTTTTGATTTGTAGGCAAAGTAGTAAGTGTCCATGTATTGTTCTTGTTTATTGAATCTATTTCAATTTCCATGGCCTCGATCCATTTCTTATCTGTTGAAGCCTCCTTGTAGTTACGTGGTTCTTCTTCCGTAAATAGTAGGCTTTGAGGTTCAACTCTACGTGCATACTTATATATTTATATTAAGTCCTTGAGACCTTGTACTGGTGTGTCATCAAATATATCTTCTGAGTTCTTGCTTGAACTAATAGTAGCTTCTTCTTCCTCTTATGAGTGTGGGTTGTAAGTGTATGTTGGTGGGGTGACTGGAGAGTTTGGAACAGTAATCGGTTCCTGTTCTTGGTAGGTGTTTTCATTGTTCTCTGAGTTGACTAATGTAGTGTTTTCATTGTCGACTCCTTCTACCACAAAATTTGCCCAAAATGAGTCTTGTGTACTTGTTTCCTCTCTGTTGTTATCTCAATCCCACGGTTTTGTTTCCATAAACTTTACATCCCTACTAACGTGCTTGCTTTTTTCTTTTGGATCATATAGCCTACATGCTTTCGATCCTTCCTCTACTCCTAAGTAAATCATGGGTATGCTTCTATCATCCAGCTTTTGCATATGAGGTATCGTTACTTTGGAATAAGTTGTGCATCCGAATATCCTTAGGTTTTCTAGATTTGGCTTTCTGTTGTAGAGTGCCTCATATGGTGTTTTATCTACCAGGGCTCTTGTAGGTACCCTGTTTAGTATATAAATGGTGTGTCTGACTGCTTCCGCCCAAAAGTTTAATGGTAACTTCATAGCTTTCATCATACTTCTCGTAGTAGATAGCATTGTTCTGTTTCTCCTCTCCACAACTCCATTTTGTTGAGGTGAGTAAGGTGTTGTCAACTGCCATGCTATTCCATTTTCTTTACAGTATTTGGTAAATTCATTAGATGTGAACTCACCTCCCCTATCCGTTCTTAGCATCCTTAATTTTGTTCTCATTTCCATTTCAACTTGTTGTTTAAACTCCTTGAACGTGTTAAATGCATGATCTTTCGATGTCAGAAACTAGGCCCACATGAAACATGTACAGTCGTCCACTAATAAGAAAATGAGTTTCTTTTCGGAGTGTGTGGCTGGACTTATAGGGCCATAGAGGTCTCCATATACTAAATCCAAAGGTTTCTTTGATCTGAACTTAGCTTGATTTGAAAATGGTGTCCTACTGTGTTTTCCTAATAAACATGCATCACAAATTTGTCCTGCATGGTTTATTCTTGGTATTCCTTCTACTAGACCTTTCCTTGTCATCTTGTTGATGTCATCAAAGTTTAGATGACCTAATCTAGCGTGCCATAACCATACTTGGTCATCTACATTTGCTAAGAGGCATATGGGTGCTTCTATTTTCAATTTAATATTGTAAAGTCTATTCTTCGATCTTTCTATCAACAACTTCTTATTCTTATCATACAAAGTCAGTATATTTCCATCCATGATGATCTTACAACCTATCTCCGTGAGTTTTCCTAAATTTAGTATGTTGCTCTTAAGGTTTGGAATGTAGTATACATCCGATATTATGTTTTGTTTGTGGTTCTTACAACCTAACAGTATAGAGCCTCTTCCCTTTATCTCTACATACGATCCATCTCCAAAACCTACACGTCCTGTTATGTGTTCGTCAATGTCTCTAAAATGACTCTTAATTCCCGTCATATGGTTACTTGCACCGTTATCTAAATACCATATGCTTATGTCTTTTGTAGCATATTTCTGGGGGTGAATCTGTCCTTCATTTAATAGTACTTCTTCGTGTTCAGTTTCGAGTGTAGTCATTAATAGTGATGGTTCTTCGTCTTCTAAGATAAGGTTTGATTGTTCATGAGTTATTGATGGTTCTTTGCAGTCCTTTTTAAAATGTCCAAGTTTTCCACATTTGTGACATTTTACTTTGCCCATATCCCACTCACGCTTATTCCACTTTGTGTTTGATCTTCCTTTGTGAGTTGAGCCTTCCTCCTTTGAGTCATACTTATTCTTATTACGTTGCCAGTTTCCTCGTGAAAAGTTTGATCTACCTCCGCGATTATTAAAATGCCTTCCCCTTTTCGAGTGTTCGCCATGTGCGAATAGTAAGTTTTCCTGGCTTTCTACTTTTCCTCCTTTCCGGAGTTTTATCCTTTCTTCAAATGCCTTGAGTTTTCCAATGATCTCGTCTAAGGTAACGTCATTAGGATCATTTGTTTGTTCTATGGATGCAACTATATGAATGGATCTATCTGGTGTTGAATCTAATAGTTTTCGTACTAAAAGTGATTCATCAAGTGTTTTTCCTAATTCTTTTGCCTTAGTGGCATAGCCGTTTAGTTTAGCCGTAAATGCATCCACCGTGTCATCTTCCTTCATCTGAAGTGTTTGAAATCCAATCATCAATGATTGTAATCGTGCTTGCTGCACTTTCTCTTCTCTAACATGTCTTTTCTTTAACGAATCCCATAATTCTTTCGCTGTTTTACAACCCGCCACTTGTAATATCACATCTTCGGTCAACGCTTGATAAAGAAAGGCGGTCGTTGCCTTATCCTTTTTATCATCTTCTTGCGTATCTTCCTTAGGTTCTATCATTTCCCATAAACCTTGTTCCTCAAGTATAACCTTAATTTGAATTGACCAAACTGTGTAGTTTGTCGATTTCAACTTAGGGCATTGGTAGTGTGTCATAGGTGTTACAGGTTTTGGTGTGACTAAAGAGGTGTTAAGATCGTCGGTAGACATCCTAAGTGTGCGTACGATCTTCACTTTCTTATGTTTGGGATTTTTCTAAATAATGTGAGATATCTAATAGTACGAGAGTAGAAATAGTTTTCGGGTTCCTAATGTCTGTAAAATAATATTTCTATACTAATAAAATGATAGAAATCTAGAAATTTGATTTCTAACTGTGATGCTTGTGTTAAATAAGCATATTCCCCTTTGTGTGTTGGTACTTGAACTTTATACCAACAACGACTTTACGACCTTTTTTCTTTCTCCGCGTTAGTATTACTCCGATTACCAAGTCGATACTTTCTTTCTCGTTATACCCAAATATTATAGCCTTGTTGCTATTTTGATTTGTGTCCAAAGTAAACTCGACTGCTTCCCTTTTTGTCGAATTCGATGTACCCACAAACCAGACGAGACTCTTCTTTTGGTATTCTATACTTATTCCACACGTTGGTGTCGTTTTCTTTTGTGTCGACTTCAAGTCGTCTCCCACAGAAACAGCCCTAGAACTCCTTCGTTCTTCTCGGTATATTTTCGTTGTTGTTTTGTGTATCGTTCCAAACTGTTCTTCCACAAAACTTAGAACCTCTCTTCTGGTTCTTCACGTTAAGCCTCCAAAAACAAGTCAAATGCTTTCGAGTCTTCTTTTTCCTTTGCGTCGTTCCCAGTGTTGTCCACAAAGTTCTTCCACCCGCTTGTACAAAGCGTTGTGTTCTTGTTTTCCTTCTATGTTGCGTTAATATTAGCAATCTCACAGAAGTTCCTTTCGCTAGCCCTTTTCCTTTTCTTCCTTTGTGTCGTTCCTGCAGTCCCACAAAGTTTTTCAAACGTTGCCTTTTTTATTTTTTTCTCTTCCTTTGTTTTTGCGTTCAAAAAGGGCTGTCCCAACAAAGTGTTCTACAACGTTTTCTTTTCCCTTGACGTCGTGTTCTTCTTCCTTGTTTCCTTGTTGTCACGTTATTTCAGTCACCAACAATGGTTGTAACAGTATTGTTCTTCCTTCCTGTTTTGTTGTCGCGTTCCAAAGATTACAACAAAACGTCCACCAATTTCGTTTGATGCTTACGTTTGCAACTCCACACAAGTTCGATCGTGCACTATCTCCCTTGCGTTCCTAGTTATCCAGGCGTCGTTCTTTTACTTTAAAACGTCGTGTTTCCTACTGAAACAGAAAGTTGCAGCGTGTTTTCCTTCTTGGTTGTTCTCGTTCAATGTTTTGGTACCCAACGAGCGTGTGTAACGCTTGCTCTGATGCCAATTGTTGTCCCAATATGAGTCGAATAGTGAATTGCAAATAATACTGGATAACTATATTTCGTCTAACATTACATCGTTGTATGTACATACATATATATAGAGAACGAAAGGGTGTGACCCTTCATTTTGTATCTATTCGGTTTATAACCGACATAACTACCAATAACTACCATAACCAACTAACTAACTTAACGGCTTGGCGGTTACTAACTAACTAACTAACGACTTTGGTCCTTCATGTTTCGTTATATGGAGCAATGTCGAGATTATCAGCTCACAACCCTGAGATAGAGATGAAAATTTGAGCTTTTTAACTTAACTAAGATAGGAATTCACTTTTAACTACTCATTTAATCTGAACAACCAGAGCAAAAAATATTAATCAAATTCTAGTAGCAAGCCGGTAACATCAAGAGAAAATTTAACATTGCAGAGCTTCAGCTCGAACAAGCTGACTTAGTTGTACACACCACTAATCGAAAAACGATACATTAGAATGATGTATATCTATTCTTGATCCATAGAAAAGAGAAATTTTGGACCTCGTCATGATCATTAGCATATAAAATTGATGTACTTAAACCCTAAATATTGATTTATTATCATAAATAAACCATTATCAACCATGAAAATATTTTTTGTATGCATACGTGATGTGGGCGACTTACGAACTATGGGGTATCATACGTTTCTAAAGCATTGATTGTTTGATTGATTGTATATAAGACGACTTTTGCTTGAGTGGACAAGCTTCCATGAACACCTGAAAATCAATACCTACCGTATAAACTCAATCACGTGGTTTCTTTCCTATTTTGTCCAATGGTTAGAAGTACAGAAGCAAAACGAGAACAATTCTTTTTGTCGACACTGACATGTTGTTATCGTAGCTACAAAACAAATGCTCACTAATTGCTGGTGCGTATAAGATTACAATATACAAATTAATATCGTTTTTGGTACCCCAGGCCAACTTTTGGTTTTTTGTTTGTATTGAAAATGGTACTCACCTCACAGTATTCACAGTACAAATTGAGGGAAAAAACCACTCGAGGTGATGTAACGGCTAAAAGTTTTTCAGTATCATGCTAAAATGGGTAAGATCTCAAGTTTAATTCATGCTAAACGCAAACGGCATTAAATTGCTCACGGCAACCTCCTAAAAAGTAACATATAAAACATTTGGAAATCATTGTTATCTAAAATTATATACAAATAATAATAGAAAATAAATTTTTCGGAACATGTTAATTATTACAAAAATAATATTCACGGTTAAAAGTCTTCTCTTTCTCCCCTATGTGTTATACGAGAAATAGAGATTTTGATCCGTCAATTATTACTTTCATATAAATTGATATGTTCCCAAATTCTTTTATTTCTATTTATTATTTTATATATATATTTTCTGGATAATTTTGGTTTTCAAATTTTTTGACCAACTAATCTATGGTATTTGAACCAACCGTCTCACAAATTTAAATCAGGCAAACCCTATTTTTTTAGGAGGTTGGCATGATCACTTCAAATTTGTTTGCAACTAGCATAAATTGAACTTAAAATTTCACATATTTTAATATAATAATCAAAAGACTTTTAGCCGCTAAATCACCACGACTGGTTCATATTCCTTCAATTTGAATTTTTTTACGTCAGTTATTACTTTCATTGACTAATAACCTATTAAAGCACTATAGTTGTCAAGAATGACAGTTATGTGTAGCGAACTAAAAAAATAATTCTTTTAGACATTAATGTTTACATTTTTGTCTTTCTTTAAGTATTATGACCATTTTACCCTTCGGAAAATATTTCAAAAAAAAAAAAGAATTTCGAAAAAAAAATTGAAATTTTTTTAATCTAAAAATAAAATAAAAATCGCATGTCACAAAAAATTATAAAAAATTATTTAGAAAAAAAATTGAAAAAAGTATTTGAAAAAAATTTAGAAAAAAAATTTGGAACAAAATTTAGAAAAAAGTATTTGAAAAAATTCAAAAAATTATTTTGGAAAAAATTTGAAAAGAAAGTATTTGAAAAAATTCGAGAAAGGGTAAAATGGTCATATCTTAAAGAAAAGACAAAATGTAAACATTAATGTCTAAAATAATTATTTTTTAGTTATTACGTGAGCTGCTATTCTTAACAAGTATAGTCTTTAAAGGTTATTAGCTCTACTTTCATATATGTATAAGCGATAAAAGAAATAGGAAATGATTTGGGCACAATTATGTGTGTCAAGACGTGCCAAACATACGATGGCGTTATCACGATGGTTTGTGAAAAATTGGGTCTCTTGTTGCGGTAGTCGGGATGATCGCCACGCAGTTTAAGCGTGAGTTTAAGCGTATCTTTTAAGCGCCCGATCATTCTTCAAACAAATATACGATGACATGACATTGTTGAATGATGCCAAGAAATATGATTGTATTATAGTGCAAATACTACAATGGATTTGTTATTAACGTGCTTTTTTGCACGTTTTAGAAAATACGCTCTAGGCCGCCACACTCATAAATGTGTACATAATTGTGTTAGCGGACGTATTATTATGACCCAATTGTTATGTTGGATTTAGTGGTTTATTATTGTAGTTAGGCCCACTAGAGTATTGTTTATACACAATATTATAACACATGATCATTATGCAATATACTGTTTATATTATATCTGCCTAAAACTGATCCTCTTAAAACCTTGACAACAAAATCGATCCTCCTTTCTCTCCCACCTATTGTCAGAGCTTATTCCCCTCCCCACCATCATAATGACTAATGTGATCAACCTCCACCACCCCCTACACTCACCCTTGTTGAAAAACTCTATGCCTTACACAACATCAACAACTTGGTTCCCATTAAAATTGACATAGACGAGTTAAATTACTCGTCTTGGTGCTATTTTTTCAAGATTCATTGTAACAGCTTTGGTATCTTAAAGCACATCCAAAGTGTTGTCGCGAGCTCTTCCACTTCATCTCCACCAACGGACGAATGGTTAACTGTTGATTCCATCGTGAAGTCGTGGATCTTCCTTACTCTCACTCCTATAGGTAGATTAATCAAAGCAAATCCCCCTACTGCTAAAGATACTTGGGACCAAGTTGAGAAAACATTTCTCGACAATAAACATACACGAACTATTACTTTAAAAGGTGAGTTACATGTAATTCACTTGGGTGATCTTAGTGCCGATGCTTACTTTCGTAAAATTGAGTCCATTGTAACTCTCTTGAATGATCTTGGTTCATCAATGACGGATGACGACATTGTCACATATGCTATCAACGGCTTAAGCGAAAAATATGCAAATCTTGCGACCCTTATTGCTCATAAAGACCCATTTTCTGACCTTGAAACTATGCGGTAAATGGTCACAATCGAAGAGATGCGGCTAAATTTCAAGCCTCCAACGTTGTCCACAAACACTACCCCATTTGCTCAACAGGTCCTTTTAACCGATACTAACAACTCTCGTGGTCAAGACTCAGGTAACAACCGTGACTCTCGTAACAACACACACAACTTTGAACCTCAATTGTGTCGTAATTTTGGTCGTGCTTTTGTCGTTGGGGTAACACTTGTCGATTCATCCATGATTCAATTCGTTCGAGTAACATTCATACCACTCCTTCCAATGGAAACCCTCGCAACACAGGTTCACAAAATAACTCTCGCAACTTAGGCTTACAAAGTCTTGTGCCCACTGGGCTTGGCATGATTGGGCTCAATCCGGAAGGATAGCAGCAATTGATAGCTCTTTTATAGGTCCTAAACACATTGCTAGCCCAATATGGCTTACCGCCCACTTTGGGTCAGCCTAGTCAAATGCCTTTTGGGAACACGGCCCACTCCCCCTCTAGTTTTTCAAATATCATCTCAGTCTTCAGGTTTTACTTCTCAGAAACAAGTGTTGTATGCTCATACAGTTCATGGGTCAGCTCCACAGTCCACTTTACCCGGTCAGGAAATGCTTTTACCACAAGCCTTCAACACCATGACACTCCAAGATCTAGCAAATGCATATTAGAACTTGGACACTGGTGCGTCCTCTCATCTTAACTCCTCTGCTAATAATCTTAATGCTTTTTTAATTCTTGTATTTATCCATCTGTTCTTGTTGGTGATGAGAAATCTATTCCCGTCACCAACACGGGCCATAGCACTTTGACCACTCCACATCGAACCCTTCATTTAAATAATGTTCTCATTACACCTAATATTGTAAAAAATCTAATCTCGGTACGTTAGTTTGTTCCTGATAATAAATATACAATTGATTTTGATGAGTTAGGTTTTTCTGGGAAGGATTTCTGGACCCGTGAAATTCTACTCCGATGTGACAGCACCGATGATTTGTATCCGATCATGACCCCGTCCACCCCTCAAGCTTTTATTGTCAGTCAACATACGTGGCAACAATGTTTTGGTCATCCTGGAAGTGACGTGTTAACTCACCCAATCCCAATCCCATGTCAACTCACCCCATGGTCACTTGCTTTCGTGTTGGTTCCAATCGTTCGACTCAATGTTTCACGTAAAATGTATCAACCATTTCCCCCTCTTCCCAAGTCTTACACCCATACTTTTAATGATCTGAATTGGTGTAGTGCTATGCTTGATGAATATAATGCAATAATTAAAACTAATACTTGGATTCTTGTGTCTCGACCGGTAGACGCGAACATAATTCGTTCCATGTGGCTTTTTAGGCATAATCATAATTCAGATGGTAGTCTTAATTGTTACAAGGCTGACTTTGTTGCAAACAGCACCCAACTTACAAGTATTGATGTTGATGATACATTTAGTCTGGTGGTTAAACCGGCTACTATCCATACTGTCGTTAGTCTTGCCATTTCTAAACCGGGCTGTTCATCGACAGCGTCAAGAATGCATTTTTGCATGAATATTTTTCTGAGACTGTTTATAGGCATCAGCCTCTTGGCTTTCAGGATCCTCAACATCCCAATCATGTTTGTCTCTTGCAGAGATTACTCTATGGGCTTAAACAGACTCCTAGAGCCTGGTTTTAGAGGTTTGCTGCTTATGCAACTCGTATTGGATTCACCATAGTCGGTGTGACTCCTTGCTTTTTAATTTTCGATAGGGGATGGGAATTTCTTAGTTATTATTATATGTTGATGATATAGTTTTGACTGCATCTTCATCTACTCTTCTCCACAGGTTATTGCTTCACTTTATGCAGAATTTTCTATGACTGACCTTGGCCCTCTTAATTACTTTATGGGTATTTTTGTGACGCATAGTACTTCGGGGATGTTTATATCTCAATCTAAGTATGCTTCTGAGGTTCTTAAGAGTGCCAATATGCTCACGTGTAACCCGTGTCAGACTCCTATTAACACAAATACCAAACTTGTAACTGATGGTGATCCAGTTTCTGATCCTACTTTGTATCACACTCTTGTAGGTGCGCTTTAGTACCTTACATTTACTCGGCCAGATAGTTCTTATGCAGTTTAGTAGATTTTTATTTTTATGCATGATCCTCGGGAGCCACATTTCTCGGATCTCAAGCGGATACTTCGTTATGTTCATGGTACTTTAGACTATGGATTACAACTTTATTCGTCTTCGAGATTGTTTGCATATTCCGATGCAGACTAGGTTGGTTGTCCTACTACTTGCCGGTCCATTTCAGGTTATTGTATTTTTCTTGGCAACAATCTTCTGTCTTGGTCATCTAAGCATCAGTTCACGCTTTCCCGATCCATTTCTAATGCTGAGTATCAGGGTGTTGCCAATGCTGTTGTAGAGACATGTTTGTTATGTATTTTATTAAGTGAGCTTCAAACACCATTTACTACGGCTACGATTGTTTATTGTGATAATGTGAGTGTTGTCTATCTCTCATATAATCCAATGCACCATCAACGCACGAAGCATATCGAATTGACATTCACTTTGTTCGTGATTTGGTAGCCACTGGTCATGTACGTATTCTTCATGTTCCATCTCGTTATCAGTATGCATATATCTTCACTAAAGGCTTACCTACTGCATTATTTGATGAGTTTTGCTCCAGCTTGAGTGTTCGTTCCCCTCATGCTCAAACTGTGAGGGGCTGTTAGTGGACATATTATTATGGCCCAATTGTTATGTTGGATTTAGTGGTTTATTATTGTAGTTAGGCCCACTAGAGTGTTATTTATACACAATATTGTAAATCGTTATGCAATATACGGTTTACAAATTGTAATTACCGTTAAAATTATAACTCTAACCTGGAAAATAACTAGAAGGACTGATTTGTCATTTCTCTACTCTCAATTGTAAAGACTCTTGAAGTTTTAGCTGTATTTGTATGGAGATAGAAAACTCAAAGGCTAATGTTGTCAAACCTTGAAAGATGCAAAGATTAGAGTATAAAAGCTGAAGAGATATTAGGGTTCCTCATTCTCTTAACCCAATTTACACACTGTAGGATATTGGTAATCATAACACAAGATATGATTAGATATATGGACGAATTTTTTAGAGAGAGAAATAGAGAGAATGGGATATTCGAGTGAGAGAAATAGAAGTTGTATGATTAAGTGAGAAAGAACATCAAACCCTTTCCCATGGCTGGGAAAGGGTATATATTCAAGACATAAAACGCCCCTACTTGGGCTGTGGAGTAAGCTGACAGTGGGTAAAGATCCAACCTGACTCCATGGGTGATACGCTAACTAGACTAATACTACTCAGCCTACAAGCTAACTTATGTAGACATAACTTGGGGTGATCGAGTTTTTCATATGGATTTTCATAATCCTAACAATATCCCCCTAAGGGAGATCACCCCGGAAATTATAATTAGAATCCTAGCATTCTATTACATGACTTTAATATTCTAGCTCGTAGTCTTTGATTCTTCAATGTCTGCAAACTTTGTATTTTCAGTAGTGATCTTTTGGATGCATATTCCTTTTGTTTGAGTGATCTTTGAGCTTTCTTCAAGATCATCAGCCACCGTGAATCTCTAAATCATCCTTTGTTGTATCGCATTCATGTGATGTTGTGACTTTCAGACCGACATGCTCACACTTTTCTGGATCATGATATTTTGCATCAGACTTGTGGAAGCAGTGTTGTATGTCTTTCAATTATCATGATTTCTTTGATTGTGAGTGTGAAGTGTGAGCATGTGGTTATGAATTGACATCTCATTGGCCATCAGTTGCAACCATCAAGAGTTCCTACAAACAACAGTTGGCAATAAATAAATGAAAGTGCCTTTGTTCACTTTCGTTAAATAGGGTTGCAAGACCCGGTTCCCGTTGATCGATATAAATCTTTGTGATCGGTAGAGTTCAAAGAATCTCCTTGATAGGGTTTCGCGGTTGTACTAGCCGTTCTCAAACCGGAACATCTCAAAGTAGACAACACGGAGTGAGTGAACCAGTGAATTGGGATTTACTGATTAATGAGTAATTTGATTTGAAAAACAGTCGCCTATTGCTGGATAAAGAGTTTTTGCAATACGACGAAAGTTTTATGAGCAACATCAAGTTTCAATCACACCTAAGGACTTCTACACTAACTAGTGGATTGTCCCTAGCTAGATCCCTCCGGCTCCGGCGAGATCGTGGGAACGAATACCTAACCTTACCATCCTTATGAATCCAATAAAGTAAATGCAAGGTCAGTCATGTGGTACTACTCTTTCCGCCTTAAAACCAATTGAAAATCAATCAAGGTACTTGTGATATTTGATATCAAAGCATTTATACCTCAATTGTTTTTTATCTTTCAGAAATGCTCCCCCTTAACATATGCATTGGTATTTGAAATTGTTTAGCACTTGGAGGGAGGAGAGCCTTCTTGAGTCTTAAACAATTACATTTTTATCAGTTTTAATATTTAAATCATATTCTCTCCCCCGATCAAAAATTTCAATCCCTTTGAGATTTGGGATCTCAATTGATTTAAATAAGTTAGAAAATTTGGGAGAAAATGTGGCCTGATTTAATATGTACTGATAATAGAAAATTACAATGCTCCCCCTCAATCTATGAGGGAGAATGTTAGTGTTAGATATGATGAGTTTATAAATGATTTGGAGTTTAACGAGAAACTCATGAAAAATTCATACTCTGACACATAACATTAGATACTACACTACTTAGGAATGTACAAGATATGCACCACAAGATGATATTGACCTTACTACTGGAATGATGAAACATTCTGTTATGTGGAATATTTGAACAATTTGCTAACTCAAGATATGTTGTGCTTTGTAGTGGTGGTGGTGGTGGAAATACAGATGTTGCTTCAGTTGGTGCTGTAAAGATGAAAGAAACATCTGTTGATGCAGTGAGACCTCTGAAGACATATATATCATGCAGGATATCCATAGAGATCTAAAATGTTAGGTTCCTTTGCTTCTTTTGTCGATCCAATATATAGTTACCCTTTCCTATCGGCACCCAATGTTGAAATGGCAGAATCTGATCATCAGATTTTGTGGAAGCAGGAGCGGAAACATTCTTATAAACCATGTTATCTGCATAAGAGGGTTAAAAAAGATAGACATACATACAGATATTTGGTGTTCGACAACACTCAAATAACAATCGACTAACAAAAGTCAATCCAACATCGAAATTCAATCAGTCAGATCATACAAAGGCATGGGGATTATATGTGAACATCAAACTCGAATCATCTAATCCTAGCAATCATATCCCAGCAATTCAAAGTTGGCAGATTTAGTCCTTGGGAATTCAAACTCCTTGTACTTTAATGGGATTATAAGAAGATTAAATAAGCCCGTTAGATGTCATAAATTTGAAAACCCTCTCCCCCTCAATCAATGACCTGTTTCTATTAAAAGAGCTATAATCGTTGATTGAGTGTCAAATTTTATGAAAACTCTAAGTCTGATAGATTATGAAAACAACTCATTTTCCATCATGTGTAACACAAATACTCTCCTGAAGAATCATAGATGTAAAAATATTTGTATAGGAACAGGCGTCTTTTTGGCGACATGCTTTCCTCATTATGAAAAACGTAGGCATGTTTTGAAAACTTTTTAACTTCTATTCGAACTTCATTTAAAGACCCGTGTAACTATTGAATGAGTTTTCTAGGACCGTAAATGTTATCGATACCAGAAGTCATGCCTTGAAAAACTATTTTTGGTATTTTCTATTTTTCTGATTTTTATGGTTTTTGATGGTTTTATATTTTTCTATTTACAATTTGGTATAAGATATGTACAAAATATATTATTCAATTTAAGAAGATGTTGACATGAATACCGAAATGAGGATAGCGTTATGTACATTTTAGTAGTCAATAGTCAACATCTCTTAAACTTTCACCACCAAAGCTTTCGAGGCTCCTGAATAATCATTTGAACTTGAGCCTTCTCAATGTGATGCTTAGGTAGCTTCCCCCCAAACCGACAATCTTATTTTGAGCAGTTTGAAAGCTCTCTTTCAAGCTTGCATTAGTTAATCTTGCATTAGTTAAGTGCACAACGGAATTCGTAGCAAGCCACATCAAATATTGCTTTTCCTATTAAGAATGATCATCGTGATTATCCGTATGGGGGTTCATCAAATAGATCAACATCTTCATCTCACCAAGTGCACACCAGTTATCTTACGTTTAACAAATCAACCCATAATGTACACAAATACCCAAAGAAAGACGAAACGATAACACCAAAGTAATAGGTTGAAGCACTGATCATCTAAACCGGCTATGATGAGATAATTCATTAAGCTCGATCACGTGAACCTGTTGTGCGTCCTTGATGTACACATTTCTCTCCCCTGATGGTTGAGATCTCATCAAAATCAGCATAAAATTGTGTACATAAAGCATCAACCGGAATCACTTTATCATAAATCATATCAGCTCGTGAGAAGATGTCGATAAAGAATATCAAAATCCAACCGCTGACTCAAGCAACGTATCATCTCACGCTTGAATAATTCTTCTCATACTTTTTCCCACTGAAGGCTGAAGTAATGCATACCAAAAGTATCAAGAGACCACTTCCCCCAAGTAGTTGAAGTGATGCAATTAGTCTCATTGTATGAAGCTCAATACCCAACAAAAGAGACGAAATGATAACACCAAAGTAACAGGTTGAAAAACTGATCATCTCTGCAGTTATGAGAGTAAAACTCGATCAACTCCGAAATAAATGATTAAGCCTGATCATGTGAACCTGTAATGCGTCCCCGATGTACACATTTCTCTCCCCTAATGGTTGCGATCTCATCGGAATCATCATACAATTGTGTACCTCTTTTATCATCAGAAACTGTTTCTTACATCTCTTCCCCACTTAGTTGGAATAATACACCAAATTCCATGAGTTAAAACACTGAGTTTCTCTGCGGTTATGACATTTGTATTCCCGGAATAACTTCAATTAAGAAGAAGTATAAAGTTCATCTCGTGTACTCGTTGTGCATTCAGATGTATGTCTCCTTCCCCCTTGCTGGTTTTGATACCTTAGAATCAGCAACACATTATACACACATATACTTGAAATCTTGTTAGAAGAACAAAATTAGTTCAAATGTATTCTGTGAGAATCAACTGCTACAGAAACTCTATCTGACCATCTTTACCAACCCTTATGTAGGCAATTTGAAGTGACCACTGATGGATCAAACCCGATATACCAATCTTGAGACTGAAGTAGAACTCCCCGTTCTTGTGACTTAAGCTTGCACTAATGTTGTAAGAATGGTGTAGAGAATTTATGCTCCAAGGAAATCTCTAAGTACTCAATACCCAACCAAAGTATGAGACATTGACACCTTTTGTGACTATCCACAACGCCATATGCGTGTGACACTGAGTATTACAGCGTAATTCCTTTAAGTGATACCTAACTAGGTCTTCAACCATCCACCCTGACTGCTGGTAACTAGATAAACCAAGACTTCAACTTAAATATTAAGCAGGAGCAAGCTATCATTGAAAGTTATGCATCCAACCAACCTCGACTTCAAGATAAAATAAGAACACACCTTTGTGTAAGTCAACTTTAATCTCAAATAAGTGATACCCGATAAACTTCATAGTCACAATTAGTGTCAAATGCCCAACAAGTGAATGATCCTTGGCCCAACATGTGAATAGAAATACAATCTAATGTCGTCGATCCTTTGAATGGTGAGCGAGCATGAGAAAATATGGAGAATGTTGATGAGAATGGTCATTAACAAGGCGATTTCTCTTCAACCAAAGATAAAGCGCTTCAAGCGTATGCCTTTCTTTTCTATGAGGTGCGGGGCCTGAAGTGTTGCCTGCAGGTGCCATTTTTTTAACATTGAGGAACGAGGCTTGAACTGATGTGTTGAAACGTCATCTTTCATGTTCATCAAGGTTGACTTTCATAAACCCCTAATTTATGAGATATCAGTCTTTTCAGCAACCAAATTCTGAGTCTTTCCTTAATAGGAGTGAACAATGTACCGGCACTTAAGTAAACACTACCTGCACTAACATTAAGAGTTTGTTCGCATTTATATAGGTTAGTGATATCAGCATCTAAACCATTTGGGGTTTCTCTATCAACCTTGGTTTTGCAATCAGTGAACATCTTCCTAGTAGGTATCCATCTAAGACCAGCTGATAACACTCAAATTGTGCATGTTTTTAGTAGCGTTATTCGTGTTTTTATGTATTTTATTTGGTTATAATCATATGCTTTTGTTGCTTAATCGTATCAAAGTGCGTTTGCTAGTTTATTTGTAGCTAAGTACGGAAATTGGAGAAAAGACGGAAAAAGAAGTAAAATCTGAAGATTTCTCCATATATGAAGAATTCCGACCAAAGCAAGACTTGTGGGTATATTCGAGAAGATAAAGTCATCAAGTTAGTGGTCCAAAGACTCAAGAATAAAGTTCAAGAAGGAAAATGAGAATGAAATGAAGAAAGAAGCTTAAGCGAAAAGATATTGGAAGCCTCGTTGTTCGACACACCTTCACCATTTGGCCATATCTTTTGCATACAGACTCCGTTTGACCCCCGGTTTGCGGCCACGGAAAGCTAAGAGAAAGATCTACAACTTTGATGTTTATGACTTTTTGTGATTTTGCTCCAACCGATCGGTCGAGCCCCGCAATCGGATCCGGTTGGAGAATGGTCACGTAGACCAACCGAGCGGTTGGAGCTCAACCGGATCCGGTTGGAGGTCTGTTCACCATTTTTCCATTACTAAGGTTCCAAACTTATTCCAAATGATTCTAGGTCATTCCTACATGTCTTCTAGTCCTTCCAAGCTTCTTGGTGACCAAGAAATGCATTTATAACCCCTAGCCTTGGAAGTAGTATAAATAGAGGCCTTTGCAACCTCATTTCATACACCACAACTTGAGAGATCTTCTCTCACACCTATCTTACCACCACTACTACTCTCTCAAAGCTCAAATTCGTCCATTAAGTTCCAGGAAACTTTGGAGGTCCAAGAAGTCATCATTTGGAGGTCAAACCATCAAGAAGTCATCACCAATACTTGAGGCATCATTACCACATCAGTTGTAATCTCATTTCAATCATTGTAAGACCTTTAATCATGTTTTTTAATGTTCAAATTTCTGAGTTTATGTTTATGTTTGCTATGAGTGGCTAGTTTCTTTATGCACTTGCTTAAATGAGGTTGATTATCATATGATTAGTTAGTGGTTGTGTTAACATGTTTTAACTCAATTTCAAGTTGATTCTAAGATCCAATTGTGCTAAAGTTTTATAGTGACATTTGTTAATCAAGTTTGGCTAATTGATAGTAAACGTTGGAATTCGAAAGAACTTATTGTTATTCAACTAGTCATAATCATTTTGTCTATGGATGATTGTTTTACCCATTATTCTTGATTATACAAAGGAACTAAGGTGTGGTTGTAATAGAAAGCGCTTTTGATTATCAAATTGGGTTGATTGGAAACATCTAAATGGTCGTAAGATTAGTTGTTGAGAATCAATTGTAGCCTTTGTCTATGATCGGTTACCTTTTGTATTGACCATTTCTTAAGCAATTTGATGAACAAATGGATGTTTTGTGTTTAAGTTTATGTATGTAGACTTATGAAACTTGAATTGATCTTGAATTGATTGGTTAAACTTAATGCTTGTTTTATAAACTAAACTCTTGATCATGGTTTAACTTGTAAGAACAATAGATTAGTACACCAACTAATTATCACAACCAACATGTTAAGAGGTTAACACAATCACATTAATCTATGATCCGAAACTAGTTTAAGCAAGTGTAATTTTAATCATCTGAATTTCATTATACCTATTTGCTTTATTATATATTTTGGATAGACTCCGTTAATTCAAACTTGTGTTTAGATTCACTCAAATCCTATGAACGATCGACTTACCTTCATAATCTTGCTATAGCAGACGAGTATACTTGCTCGTATGTGTTATTGGTAATATTGGTAATTCACCTTTTATAAATTTAAAACTTGTACACAACCAGCACATCACCAGCATTGAAAATTCTACCCGTCGGTATCCACCTACGACAAGATTGTTAATACAAATAAATCGTAAAAACGTTTATTAATATTTAGCGATCTCTTTGTGTTTTGTTGATAACAAATATAAAGTTATCATAAGTAAAATTATAAGGATACATGTTATTTTTGTAAAGCATTTATATATATATAATCATTTAACATTAATTGTTGTAATGATTCATTTATTGTAATAGTTTATTAAGATGGGTAAAAACCATAACCCATGACCCATACCCATGGAGCATATCCATAACCCATGGAGCTAACCCATGACCCATTGACTAGATGCATTGCATCTTCTAGATACATTGTATCTGCTTGGATACCCATGGTCCAAAGTCTATGACCCATGACCCATGATCCATGACCCATAACCCATTTAGGGGGAGCGTCCTACGGATCCCTCAGTTTACACTATTTGGATCCCTCATGTAAGGGATCTGTGTGATCCGTGCAACAGTAGCAAGTTTTTGCCTATAAATAGGGAGCCATTTTCTCATTGTAACTCACCCCTATTCTTACAAACTCTCTCATATATTATTTCATTCTTCTAATCTCAGATCTCTTGATCTAGATAGTAGTTCTTCTTTCTTTTGTTGTGATTTTCATATAGGTCCTTCTCTAAGGCGAGATCAAGAGCTTCTACAAGTCATCCAAGCAAGGGGTCCTTGATTGATTTGTTCCTCCACAAGATTTCTGTAGCAAAGATCTTGTATTTCATATTTCACATATTTGTTGTGTTATAGCCGTGTTGGTTTGGTCCTCCATGTTAAGGACTCAGTATTTAGCTTTGTACCAGAAAAAATGTAAGCGACGTTGTGAAGGCTTCTCCGCCGAGTTGAAGGATTTTGTTGACATAGTGCTTGAACTCTCGAGTAGGTGACTCGGGGATTGGAGTAGGGCAAGGAAGGTGTCCTTGTTGCCGAACCACTATAAATCGGTTGTGTCATTTCTATCCTTTACTTTACTTGCTTTCTTTACTTGCATTACTTATAGATCTATATTCTCTATCCATCCATACGATTTCACATAACATCGAATCTAAAGTTTTTGAAACTAAGTTAAAATCGGCAAAGCTATTCAACCCCCCTTCTAGTTTTCCACAATTGGCATCAAGAGCTAAGTTTACAAAAGTTTTAAACAAAATAGTATTTTAAAAACTTTTCGATCACAATGGGTTCTGAAAATTATAAAGAAGGGCAATCTATGCAACGACCTCCACTACTTGAAACTAATGGTTTCATTTATTGGAAAAATCGATTCGAAATGTATGTGAAGTCAAAAGATATTGATATTTGGTGCATCATTATTGAAGGCGATTTTGAAGACACTACAAAAGATGATAAAACCGGAAATTTAGTAAACACACCTCATGATCAACAACGATAATCAAAGAAAAAGCTTTCCAAAATAGTGAAGATAAAATGGTTTTATACAATGCTTTACAAAAAGGAATTGAAAGAATTTCTATGCTTAAAACCTCTAAAGAAATTTGGAATTCTTTAGTTGTAACTCATCAAGAAATCAACAAGTTAAAAACAATAAAATAGATTTGTTTGTTCAACAATATGAACAATTTTCAATATCGGATGAGGATACTATAGATCATTCTTTTGCTAACTTTAATACTATAATTACATCATTACAAGCACTTGATGAGTCTTTCTCTAGTCGTAATCATGTTAGGAGATATCTAAGGGCACTTCCATCCAAGTGGAGATCAAAGGTGGTGGCCATCGAAGAATCAAAAGACTTGTCAATCCTCACCTCGATGAACTCATAGGCAATCTAAAGGTATATGAGCTTATCCTCGCTAAAGATTCGAAGCCTCAAAAGAAAAAAAGCGAAGCACAAATCTCTTGCCTTAAAAGCCAAGAAGGTCTCAGCGATGAAGAAAACTCTTCTTCGGATAGTGATGACGAAGAATATGCTATGGCGGTAAGGGATTTCAAAAGTTCTTTAGAAGAAAGGAAGATATGTCAAGCAACCATATGACAACAAGAAGGGTTCCGGAAGACAAAGAAGACAAGAAAGCAAGGACGACGCAGCATGTTTTAAATGTGGGGACCCTAATCACTTCATTAGTGAGTGTCCCAAACGTGACGAACAAAAAGCGTTCGTGAGTGGTTCGTGGGGAATGAGCGAGGAGGAGGACGAAGAAATTTGTCTTATGGCAAATGACTCAAACGAGGTATGTCCCGAATCTCTCTATTATAGTAGCTCATCATTAGATGATGATTCATTGCATCGTGAATATGATAAACTTTGCAAAATTAGCCTAAAGTAATTAACAAAAGCAAGATTTTGAAAAACCAAAATGAATGTTTAGAAAAGGAAGTCATTGAATTAAAAAGAAAATTAAAACGTTTAGAAAAAGGGAAGATAGCAAGTGGGGAATGTGAGCTTTGTGTTCAACTTCAAACACTAGTTGATAATCTTGATTCCAAGATTGCTAGAATGAGTACTAATACTCTAGATATGATTTTAGATAGTGTTAAAACAGGAAACAACCAAAAAGGTTTAGGTATTCAGCAACTTGATGCATCAACTAGCAAATATAAAGAAACACAATTTGTCAAAGCAATAGAAAAACAAGTCACTGTGGTCACGGATCCCACGGATCCCACTAAAAGGGAACCGACTAGTGTAAAACCAGGGATCCGTGGGTCTGCTGATGCAAACAGTAGAAATAGTGTAGCTACTTCATTTAGAACCGACTTTGTTATCATTAATAAGAAGAAACCAACCCACATTACTGTTAGACAACCACCAATAAAACAAAATCAAAGTTTTATGAGAAACAAAGGTCCATCGTTTTCAAAACCAAACACATTTATAAGGAGACCTAATAATGTTTATCCGAGAAGTAACCACCATCAAATGGGATGGAATCCTAATCTACAAAACGATTTTCCATTTCAAAACTTTGCACCATGGAATGCATACTCACCTTTTCCATATATGCCTAATATGAATGAAATGTATAACACTAATGGACCCATGAACAAATGGGGACCAAAATTTTGAGTTAATTGTTTTCTTAGGTGTGCTTAAAGGTCGACCTAGATCCAGATGAATGGATCAAGGATAGCGGGTACACGAGGCACATGACCGATAATAAAGACTTGTTTTCCACATACGAATCCTTCAATAGAGGGAATGTGGTATTTGGTAATAGCAAGAGCAAAATCATCGGTAAAGGTATAATTTCTCACAAATCTTTAACCATTAACGATGTGTGTCACGTAGAAAACCTAAACTTCAACCTTCTAAGTATAGGACAAATATGTGATAAAAAGTGTAACGTACTTTTTAGTGAAACGGGTAGTAAAATATTGAAAAACGATATTACTATAGGAAGATGCATTAGAAAACATGGAGTCTATGTCATTAAAATTGGTAATGAACCTAAAGACAAACTTTGTCTTACTTCTATGGATGATACTTCGACCTTATGGCATCGAAGATTGGGTCACGACAATATCGACTTATTCGATTCGCTATCATATAAAGAACTAGTAAAGAGATCTACCAAAATTAAAATCTGAACATCATTTTGTGATGCTTGTAACGTAGGAAAGCAAGTCCATGCTAGTCACAAAGCTAAAAATATGGTCTCTACTACTAAGTGTCTTCACATGGATTTATTTGGTCCATCAGCTATTCAAAGTTATGGAAGTGGATGATTACTCTAGGTACACATGGACTAAATTTTTAAAGAATAAAACTGAAATGTTCAATTACTTTGAAATATTAAGTAAAAAAATCCAAAGACAATTAGGAAATCCTATAGTGTCTATTAGAACGGATCATGGTAGGTAATTCGATAATGAAGTGCAATTTGGAGCTTTTTGTGACGCTAATGGTATTACTCATAATTTCTCGGCTCCTCGCACTCCACAATCGAATGGGGTAGTTGAAAGGAAAAATAGAACCCTACAAGAAATGAGTCGCACCATGTTAAATGAGCAATCTATTCCTCAAAAAATTTGGTGCAATGCCGTTGATACATCAACGTACATACTTATCCGAGTCTTAATTAGACCATTCTTAGGTAAAACTCCTTATGAGTTACTTCTAGGCAAAAAGCCCACGTTAGAACATTTTAGAGTCTTTGGTAGCAAATGTTTTCTACTTAACACTAAAGATTACCTAACTAAATTTGATCCTAAATCAACCGAAGGTATCATCTTAGGTTACTCTCCTAATAGTAAAGCTTATGTTATATTAAATAAAGAAACAATGAAGGTTGAAGAGTCATTAAACATAAAATTTGATGAAAGTCCACCTAAACCTACCCAACCTCTTTGTTAATACAAATAAGCCGTAAAAATGTTTTTTTATATTTTACGATCTTCTAATGTTTTGTCGATAACAAACGTAAAATCATTTTAACGTAAAATCATTTTCACATAAAACACTAAAACAAGTATAAGTGATTTTATGATTTTGTAATACATATGTACAACAACTAGTGTTTACATATTGGGCTAATATATACATAACTAGTATGTATTATAATGGGTAATACAACTGGGTAGAAACTTAAGTATTTGACCCATTGACCAAATACATTGAATGTAGTTGGGTACAACCCATGGAGCTTGACCCATAACCCATTGCATGACATCATGCTTATGTCATATATGGATATTATTCATGACCCATGGTTTTAATCCATGGCCCATAGTTTTAATCCATGTACCATGGACTAGATGCATTGCATCTTATAGATACATTGTATCTACCGGATATCCGTGATCCATAACCCATGACCCAAAACCCTTGGGCAAAAGGGAGCGTCCCACGGATCCCCAGTATTACACTGGACAGATCCCTCAAGTGAGGGATCCATGGGATTCGTGAAACAGTAGCTATTTTCTCTCTATAAATATTGAGCCATTTCTCCATGGTTTCTTACCCCTTTCTCACATATTTTCTATTTTAGTTAAAAACTCTCTAACCCCAAATCCAAGTGATCTATGTATGTAGTTTTGTTTTCGTGTGATTCTCTAGGTTCCTCTTAAAGGCGAGATCACCATCTTTTGAAGACGAGCAAGCTCAAGTCCATGAGTTACCATGCCTCGTTATCATCAAGACTACTGAGGTTCTCTTGTTGATAGTTCTTTTCTTTCTCATAAGTAGTGTAGTGTTGAAGACATTTGTGAAAGATGTCTAAAAGAGTCAAGACGAAGACATTAGTGAAGGGTGTCGATCGTCCGTATTGAAAGCACTAGTGAAGGATGCTTAGAAGTCAAGGCTAAAGGCATTAGTGAAAGGTGCCTTGAAGATCGAGTCAAAGGCATTAGTGAAAGGTGCTTTGAAGATCGAATCAAAAGGCATTAGTTAAAGGTGCCTAAGGTGTACATTCGATATGGTGTGATTCAATGTACAAGATAGATTAGTATTGGGTCAAAGGATATTGATATCCTTGTTGATGTTGTGAAAAGGAGTAGATCTCCTTTGGGGTTCGGTGTTTTGTAGTGTTTGGGTAGTAGTTCCTCCATTGTAATGGAACTCGGTATTTAGCCTAATCTTAGGATAAAGGGTGGCGACGTTGTGATAGGTTTGGTTCTACCTCGTGGAAGAACCCGATATCTAGCCTTGTCTGGGATAAAGAGTAGGCAACATTGTGAAGGCTTCTCCGCCATAAGGAGTTGGTGTCGTGTAGTGTTTACAAACTCTCGAGTAGGTGACTCGGGGGTGGAGTAGGGCAAGGAAGGTGTTCTTGTGGCGAACCACTATAAATACTCGCGTTGTGGTTTTGTGCTTCTTACTCCTTATCTTTTCATTACATACTTATATATGCTTGTCTATCAACATTCAACACACATGTTTAATAGATTGACATAAGTGGATCTAAATAGTTTAAAACCAAGTTTTAATCGGTAAAACTATTCAATCCCCCCTTCTAGTTTTCTACAATTGGCATCAGAGCTTCGTTACCAAGTTTCTTAAAGTATATTGTACTTTAAAAACTTGATACGATCCGTGGTTAATTGAAAACTACAAAGAAGGTCTTTTATAAAAACAAATACCATGTTTTTAATTTTTTTTTCTTTTTTGGATGTTGATTAGATGACAACATTTCTTACTATTTAATTGCACTAATCTTCTTTGTCATGTTGCTTAGTTAAAGCTCATACCTACCAAGCCATAGGAATTTCTTGGTAACAAGAATACCTTCCCTAAGAAGGTACCTTAAACACGAAGGAACCAGAATTGTCCATTGACACTTGTTGTGTCATTTGTAAAGACATTCCTAAGTGCATTAGAGTTATGACTTTCCTCTTATCTCTAAATAACATTAGCTTGATAAATAAGTATGCTTACATAGGAATTTATATGATTATCTTTTGTGCATATTTATATATTACACGTAGCTTCGTTAGGAAACTTTTCTCGCATACGTGTTGCTCTTTCGTCTAAAGTCGAGGCTTTTAAAATTTGTGTTTTATTTCATTTAATCCAAAAATCATATCTTTCTAATAATAAAACAAAATAAAAATCTCAAAATTCCTCCTTCCCATAAAAACTCACTCAAGCGTCCACTCCACCAAATTCTCACTTTTCAAATCTTCCACTTTCAAAAATTACCTCTCATTCAAAACTTCATCTTCCTCCTCATCTCATCTCATCTCAAACCACAACCAAGAAGGTTCGTCATCAACATGGTTTACATCGCCCTCGTACTCATCGCCTTAACACTCATCGCTCTCGTGTTTCCTATGATGAAGTTCTCGTATGAAGACATATACTTTGTGTTGTTAATCTACATTGGTGTTATATACCGAATCCTTTGTATCGTTCTTAACATTGAAATGAAATATTACTAATATTCTAGTTTATCTAGTTTATTCTCATAACGTGTTTGTCATTTCTTTTGATTTATATCTTTCGTATTTTTTGTGATACATTAGAAACCATTAATGCATGCTAAAAGAAAATGTAGGCTAATACACATATCTTGGTCTAAAACTATAAAAATGTAAAAACCTATGTTTTTATCAAAAATCTTGTTTCTGCTACTAAAGATCCACGGATCCCTGTAGATATACTAGCCGGATCCTTTATGGAAGGGAATCGTGAGAACAGTCATACGGGTATGATTTTTTCATGCAAAATAAAAACCGTCTTCTTCCTAAAAAATTGTTCCACTAGAATTAAGTGAGTTAATTATCATTGTTAATAAAAATCTTACAAAAACGTTAGGTAATCATTGTTCTGCCCATAATACATCACATCCTATTAACTCTTTTTTTCTATAGGTTTCACTATGTTGCATGAGTATGAGTTCGATTTTTCACTCACTAGCGTTTATACCCCTAACATCTCTCTTGAACCCAACACACCTGGCAATCATGTCCGTGGGTTCAATAATCTCGAAACCCGTCACTTCCGTGAAGGGCGTGTGTCGACACTCCTCTACAATCTGAAGAAGGTATCAATACCTCCTTCGAACCATAGGATGGAATGTCTTCTCGAAATTAACGAGAAAATATGTCCGAGGTTTGTATTGGAATTCTTCCATCAAGTTGAACTTGTTCGTAACGAGGATCGCTCTCTATCTCTTTGGTTTTGGATCAAAAACCAAAATTTTGTTCTAACCCTTGGGCAATTTGCTCACATCCTCCGAATTCCAAATCATGGACAATGTGCCTTCACTGAAGATTGGTCTCTTGATTTTCTCTTCAACTTTCGTGAAGAAAATAGTCCATATTGTTCACACATACCTTCCCCATAAGACTTGACTCGCTTGATATGCAAACCTCGACCCTATTACTCCGATCCAAACATTATCTATACATGGGATATCCTAGAAGAGTACAAGGCTCTCGCACTCATCCTATGTGAAAATGTTTGGAGTCTTAGGGAAATCGAAATCCTTCCCGCTTGTTGTGCTCACATAATGTATTGTTTGCTAACACAACAACCATACAATCTCGCCTACTTCTTCGCATAGGCTAATTGTAAATCTTCAAGGCTCCAAGAACAAACTAATCCCTTATGGAATGTTCTTGACACGCCTTTATCATCACATCATGTACTTCCACCTCAATTTCAAAGTCCGTTATGCGTACTTGTGAACAAGATAATGGAACCTCTAAACACTTCGCTCATGAAGACTTTCTTCATCCACAGATAAACAAACACTCATCAACCATTTGACGATCCATCTAGCGAAAATGCTCAAGAAACTTAGTTTTCTTTTTAAATAGGGTCAATCCTTAGTATTCATGCTTTATCAATGTAATGCAAATTTCTTTCATGAAATAAAACATTTAACATTTGATATCTCTACTATATTAGTGTTTGAACTTCTTAGAAAACACTAACTCTGAAATATGATGCCTTGTACAACCCTTGCATACCTATTGTAAAGATTCTGTTTAGCAGAGAGACGGATCCCAAAGGTTGTGCTAGACGGATCCCTAATCTTAGGGAACCGTGGGATCCGACAAACAGAAATGCAATTGCAATCATTTTATTTCAAAACATGTCTTTAGATCACTTCACACTAAGCTAGACATAGTATCTTAGGACAAATTAAGTCCTTATCAAAGCTGAGCAAAAGTTTCATTCTCATACATAACTCACTTAGATCACACTCAAGGCGCTTGTAGATGCATCGTCTCATCAAAACTCATTACTCTTCCGCTCTTATACTCACACACGATCCCTCACATGTTAATACATCTAGCTTTAGAAAACCTTCAATTTTAGCAAATTGATTGTAGTCATCCTTACCTCAAATAGGTCAAAATGGATCAAACTCTAGCTTTTCAATCTTAAAACTTTTAGGATATCCTCCAAAAGATTACCTTAAGTTACTATCTGATCTCTAGGATCATTTAGCTCCATTTGACACTCTCAAATCTTTAGTGTCATCTTTGGTCACTCATTGGTACTCATGAAAGTTCCAATTTCTTCCATAAAAGGCAATCATTAGCTACATCACTCATTGCCCTTAAGCATTTAAGTACCCTTTCATTTAAGACACTTAGATGGACTGAAACACTCAAGAAGGTATAGGAATTAGACCTTACAAACATCATTGTTATCTTTTCCTAGTTGCTGAGAGACGGATCCCTAGAATTAGCCTAGACAGATCCCTCATTGGAGGGAACCATGGGATCCGTATGACAGATTCATGTCAACTCTAGCTAAAACAATCATTTCAAGCTCATCTTGCTAACTTGAACACTCCATCTCATCTTAATTAAGTTCTTAGATCAGTACAACTCTGAAGTTGACTCTTGTGCATGCTAATCATCACATTCCAAGGAATCTTAGTGGCTTAAGTCTTGAATGCACTTGCCAAATCCCTTGCTTTATAAATCACATTGTTAGGACTCCTAAAGTCATCATCTTCATCCTCATTTTCAGCACTTAAAAACCTTACAAACCTCCTTGAATCATCTCATCATGAGGAAATCTCCAAGTGGTAACTCATCCACCAAAGGACCACCCAAGAAAATTGCTCGTGTTGTACACGAAATTTCTTCAACCGAATCATCTCCGGTCAAATCCACAAATGCTAGGATTTCTCCTACACCAACTCAGCCAATCAAACCAATCCCTAAAAGGATAGTTCCCACCAAACTACCTATGCCAAACACCACCATACCTCTTAAACCAAACAATCCCATTTCTACTAAACCATCACCATTGGTGCATAGAGCCCTATCATTCACCACTCCACTTTCATCACCACACCTCTACAATCTAGAGGACTTGCCTCCTAGGCCATCTCATCCTCCACCACCGGCAACATTGTCCTCATTAGGAGGAATGATGGAACAAAATCAAGGTGTTGAATCAACACTAGCTCCGACTTCCTTTTCACCGTCACCATCAAATAATCCCATTTGGATTATGAGAAATTATCAAAGTCAACCACCCGACCACATGGAAGTTGACACCTCTCTACCACCACCATCATTCTTAGTCGAGCCATCTTCAAATGCGCCTCCACCAATCCCTCCATCGTTTGAGGCTCCTCAACCCGCTTCACTTGATCCTTCACATCAAGAAATTTCCTTTCTTCCATAACCACTACCTAGCCATGACAAAGATTGCTATCATTGTCAAAATGTTGAAAGTTTGATACATGAAGTACGGGAAGATCAACGTTTCATGTTTTATCACCTCCACGAACGTTTCGACGAGATTAAACCTAAAAAAACTTGAGCTAGAGGATTTTAGCAGTGTCCTAGTATCAAGCGTGACTTAGATAGTCTAGTAACTCAAAGTCATGTATCGTTCATTTTCTTAGTTTTTAGAGTCATGTATATCATATCTCTAGTTTTATTAAATGAAATTACATGATATTTGCTATATTTCTTGAGTATATGATTGTTGGTATAGTTCATATCTCATTTTGGTGCCAACTTTTTGGTACATCACATTTTCTCGTATCTTAGTCTAGAGGAGGCGGATCCTACGTTTTGCCTACGGATCCCTCCAAGGAGGGAACCATGGGATCCGTGCAACAGAAGACTAGTTTTCTACTAACTTGAGTGTTATTTGCAGTAAATTATGCATCATATACTTGTCTTCTAATCTTTGTTTTGTAGATTTTCAATTTACGCGAAAAGACTTTGACACTCTAAAGCTAGGGGGAGCTTTGTGTCAAAGCATTACATTGCAAGATCACTTGCAATATTAGGATTACATTTCATGACGTCCCTTTGCAAAATTGCAATCATCGAGGGGAGCATATTCATCAATTAGAGGAAATATTTTGCAAACTTAGTTGCAAATGAATTAGTTTAGTATTCATTTTTTCTTGGCCTAACAAAGGGATGAACTCGTCAAGGGGAGTTAAGACGAGAACTCTTCCGTCACTTGCTCTCTATATTTTTTCCTTCACATGTTTTCTTAAAACAATGTGTTACCTCCTTTCAAAGCTCTTTTGTTTCGACAAAAGGGGAGAAAAAGTAAAACTACAAACTCAAACTTTTACAATTTTAGTTTTTCCTTAAAATAATTTTATGTTTTGTCATCAACAAAAGGGAGATTGTTAATACAAATAAGCCGTAAAAGCGTTTATTTATATTTCATGATCTTCTAATGTTTTGTCGATAACAAACGTAAAATCATTTTAACGAGCCAATAGTTTACTAAAATCATTTTCATATAAAACACTAAAACAAGTATAAGTGATTTTATGATTTTGTAATACATATGTACAACAACTAGTGTTTACATATTGGGCTAATATATACATAACTAGTATGTATTATAATGGGTAATACAATTGGGTAGAAACTTAAGTATTTGACCCATTGACCAAATACATTGAATGTAGTTTGGTACTACCCATGGAGCTTGACCCATAACCCATTGCATGACATCATGCTTATGTCATATATGGATATTATCCATCACCCATGGTTTTAATCCATGGCCCATATTTTTAATCCATGTACCATGGACTAGATGCATTGCATCTTATAGATACATTGTATCTACTTGATATCCATGATCGATAGCCCATGACCCATGACCCAAAACCCATGAGCAAAAGGGAGCGTCCCACGGATCCACAATATTACACTGGACGGATCCCTCAAGTGAGGGATCCGTGGGATCCGTGGAACAGTAGCTATTTTCTCTCTATAAATAGTGAGCCATTTCTCCATGGTTTCTTACCCCTTTCTCACATATTTTCTCTTTGAGTTAAAAACTCTCTAACCCTAGATCCAAGTGATCTATGTATGTAGTTTTGTTTTCGTGTGATTCTCTAGGTTCCTCTTAAAGGCGAGATCACCATCTTTTGAAGACGAGCAAGCTCAAGTCCATGAGTTGCCATGCCTCGTTATCAACAAGACTACTGAGGTTCTCTTGTTGATAGTTCTTTTCTTTCTCATAAGAAGTGTAGTGTTGAAGACATTTATGAAAGATTTCTAAAAGAGTTAAGACGAAGACATTAGTGAAGGGTGTCGATCGTCCGTATTGAAAGTACTAGTGAAGGGTGCTTAGAAGTCAAGGCTAAAGGTATTAGTGAAAGGTGCCTTGAAGATCGAGTCAAATGCATTAGTGAAAGGTGCTTTGAAGATCGAGTCAAAAGGCATTAGTGAAAGGTGTCTAAGGTGTACATTCGATATGGTGTGATTTGATGTACAAGATAGATTAGTATTGGGTCAAAGGATATTGATATCCTTGTTGATGTTGTCAAAAAGGTAGATCACCTTTGGGGTTAGGTGTTTTGTAGTGTTTGGGTAGTAGTTCCTCCATTGTAATGGAACTCGGTATTTAGCCTAGTACGGATAAAGGGTAGGCGACGTTGTGATAGGTTTGGTTCTACCTCGTGGAAGAACCCGGTATCTAGGCTTGTACCGGATAAAGAGTAGGCAACGTTGTGAAGGCTTCTCCTCTATAAGGAGTTGGTGTCGTGTAGTGTTTACGAACTCTCGAGTAGGTGACTCGGGGAGTGGAGTAGGGCAAGGAAGGTGTCCTTGTAGCCGAACCACTATATATACTCGCGTTGTAGTTTTGTGCTTCTTACTCCTTATCTTTTCATTACATACTTATATATGCTTGTCTATCAACATCCAACACACATGTTTAATAGATTGACATAAGTCGATCTAAATAGTTTAAAACCAAGTTTTAATCGGTAAAACTATTCAACCCCCCCCCCCCTTCTAGTTTTCCACACTCTTGTCGATGTCTACCTAAACCTACCCAACCTCTTTTCGAGATAATCAAAAGTGAAGCCATGGAAATCAAGGAAAATATAAACAAAGAAGATGAATCATTAAACAATGAAATCATCAATATTAAAGAGTCTAAAGATCACCCAGTAGATAAGGTCATAGGAAAGTTAAATAAAAGAACCTTAAGATCTCAAGTCCAAAACCAAAATAGTTTATTTTGTTTTGTCTCAACCATAGAACCTAAAAATACACAAGAAACCATAAAAGATGAAAGTTGGGTAATGGCTATGCAAGAAGAGTTAAATCAATTTGTTTCTAACAATGTTTGGACACTTTTCCCTCCACCTAGTAATCAAACCGTAATAGGAACTAAATGGGTATATAAAAACAAGTTAGATGCAAACGGTGTAGTGTCTAGAAACAAAGCTAGACTCGTTGCCCAAGGGTATAATCAACAAGAAGGAATAGACTTTGATGAGACCTATGCTCCCGTGGCTAGATTAGAGTCTATATGAATACTTCTTGCTTATGCTTGTGCTAATGATCTTAAGCTTTTTCAAATGGATGTTAAAAGTGCTTTTCTAAATGGCTTTATTAATGAAGAATTCTATGTAGCTCAACCTCCGGGCTTTATCGATTTCGAAAAACCTAAACATGTGTATAAATTAAAGAAAGCTCTTTACGATCTTAAACAAGCCCCAAAAGCTTAGTATGATAGACTCAAGTCATTTTTAATCAAAAACAATTACACCATGGGGTTAGTTGATAATATACTTTTCACTAAGAAAAAGGAATCACATATAATTGTTGTTCAAATATACGTGGATGATATTATATTCGGATCTACTTGTCAAGACATGTGTAATGATTTCTCAAAAATCATGCATGACGAGTTTGAAATGAGTATGATGGGAGAAATAAGTTTCTTTCTTAGTCTACAAATCAAACAACTAGAAGATGGTATCTTCTTTAATCAATCTAAATACATAAAAGAGATGTTAAAGAAATTTGGTTTAGAAGAGTCAAAACCCATAAGAACACCAATGTCATCCGACACTAAACTTACAAACGATGAAGATGGTGAATCCGTTGATAACACAAAATACTGTGGCCTGATTGGTAGTCTTCTCTATCTTACGGCTAGTCGGCCGGATATCATGTTTAGTGTTTGTCTATGTGCTAGGTTTCAAGGAGACCCTAAAACATCACATCTAGAAGCGGTCAAAAGAATATTTAGATACATTAAAGTGCGACTCAATTAGGATTATGGTATCCTAAAGTGCGGGGTAGAAACTATTGTATATGCAGATTACGAGCATGCAAGTGATTATGTTGACCGAAAGAGTATAAGTGGTGTATGTACTTTTATGGGATGTTGTTTGACATCTTGGTTCTCGAAGAAGCAAACGGCATTGGCCATATCAACAACCGAAGTCGAATATGTCTCCGCCGGCAAAGCATGCCAACAAGCACTATGGATGAAACAAGCGTTAGTTGACTACGACATTCATCTAAGTGACATAGCCATTCTATGCGACTACAAATGTGCCATTGACTTAAGCAAGAATCCGGTGTTTCACTCTCGCACCAAGCACATAGAGTTTCGTCATCACTTCTTAAAAGACAATGTTCAAAAGGGGAACATTTCTATTGAGAAGGTAGCATCCGAAGATAACATAGCCGACGTCCTCACCAAACCGTTGAAGCGGGAACAATTCAACTTGCTTCGTCTTGGTCTTGGTCTCATGGAACAATCGTCATAATTTGCCTCTACAAGGTATGTAAACATTAGCCTTCTTCGTTTTTGAGTCTAGGATCTCTATTTCACATACAACTCACCAAAAATACGGGAATTTTCAAAACCCAAGGTAAACTTTATTTTACAACATGTAATTTCATATCTATTTTTCTTACTAAAAGATGAACTTTAAAACAAGAAACTTTTTCGAAATGCTTTCTAAAAGATACTTCTTCCCATATCATTTTCCTAAAAGCTATTTCTCACGTCTAGGACAAACCTTTTTCATTATTAATACAAAGTAAAAACCCGTTTTCATTGCATCTCATGTCTTTTGAATGCTAAAGGGAACATATAACTAATATATGTTTTCGGGTACATTCATTCAAGCAACAACGAATTTAGGAGCACTCGAGTTATCTCACATAATAGTATGCTTTTTCACTTCGAGTTTATTTTTCTTCTTCTTTTTAGGAGTCGAGATAACCGCAACTCAAAATAGTTTGCATATAGGCACACACTAGGCACAAATGTTTTCAAAGGAAAATTTGAGTTGCACGAGTCACCGGTACCACGGATCCCGGCATTAGCGGCAGCGGTTCCCTCGAGGAAGGATCCGTGGGAACCGTGAGACGAAGCTAAAATTCTCTTCTATTTTTCTCACTTTGGTTCTAAACTTTCATATTTTCATCATTTTACCTCTTTCACTAATGAGTATGTTACTTAATGCTTGTGTTCTCATGATCACATGCCTTAAATTCATATCTAATCATTAGATTTTACTCTATATTTTGGGTCAAGCATTCATTACAATGCACTATTTTCTCTATAAATAAGGTTCCCAAAATGATTGCATATCCATCACTCTCAACCTCACAAACAATCATCATCATGTTATCCAAAAGATCTTCCAACATTGATAAATCACCTAGTGCAAACAATCCTCTTCAAGAAATCCAAAACTTTATCCTACCACCTTCCGTAGTGCCACCACCTAAATCTAGAAAACCGTGCGGATTAGCATCCGCCTTGTTGTTTCGCCAAACCATTGTCAAAAGCTCATCACCAACTAATCATTCACTACCAAATAATTCCATAGTAGCACCTCCCTCATCTCCATCAAGCACACCACCATCATCACCTATCAAGTCTCCACCTAAGATCACTCTATCAGAACTCCTTAAGACTCCGAAAACACTCCAACAAATCAACACAAAAGAAATAGTCTTTTTAACACCACCCACATCTCCAAACACAATTTACAAAGACCTTGTAACTTCACCACCTTTAGCTCCCATTATCTTACAAGAACATCTAGGTTCTTTTCTTCTACCACTTCCAAACATTCCGAACTTTGATCCGTATTTTCCAACTTTTCCACCACATCTTCCGCATCCCACAAATCAAACTAACCCGGAAACCATCCACACACATTACCCACATCATTTACATTGTGAACATTGCCAATCCACTAGGGAACTTGCGATGGAAATTAGGGACGAGATGCGATTCATATTTAACCACATCCTTGATCGCATCAACATCATCACTCACCCAAACTTCCATCAATAACCTTATGCAAGCATGGAAGGAATGATAGTATTATTTTCTCTATTTTTTTAGTCATTTTAAAGAACAAACCTTGTTCTTAGTTTTACATGTTTGTATGTGGCCTATATACCACTACACTTTGTCTTTTTATTACAAGGCTTTGTTTACATACCTTGGCCCTCCATCTTGTTTCTCGTCAATCACAAGATTATATTGCATGTTACTACTAATGTTTTCTTTGTAGGTTCTATATTTTCTCACTTGACGCCCTTTTCTAGGGGGAGCTACCGTCAAAGGGGAGTTAGTGATTCGTGTATTATATTATTTCTCCACACTTTAATTCTTCGTTAGGCTCACTTTTTGTTTCGACAAAAAGGGGGAGAAGAAGTAAAACTTATGGCTTTCAAAACATACATCTAATCTTAAGTTTTACTCATCATAACATTATATTTTGTCATCAACAAAAAGGGGGAGATTGTTAATACAAATAAATCGTAAAAATGTTTATTAATATTTAACGATCTCTTTGTGTTTTGTTGATAACATATATAAAGTTATCATAAGTAAAATTATGAGGATACATGTTATATTTGTAAAGCATTTATATATATATATATATATATATATATATATATATATATATATATATATATATTTATATATATATATATATATAATCATTTAACATTATTGTAATGATTCATTTATTGTAATAGTTTATTAGGATGGGTAAAAACCATAACCCATGACCCATACTCATGGAGCATATCCATAACCCATGAAGCTAACCCATGACCCATTGACTAGATGCATTGCATCTTCTAGATACATTGTATCTACTTGGATACCCATTGTCCAAAGTCTATGACCCATGACCCATAACCCATTTAGGGGGAGCGTTCTACGGATCCCTCAGTTTACACTGGACGGATCCCTCATGTAAGGGATCCGTGGGATCCGTGCTACAGTAGCAAGTTTTTGCCTATAAATAGAGAGCCATTTCCTCATTGTAACTCATCCCTCTTCTTACAAACTCTCTCATATACTCTTTCATTCTTCTAATCTCGGATCTCTTGATCTAGATAGTAGTTCTTCTTTCTTTTGTTGTGATTCTCATATAGGTCCTTCTCAAAGGCGAGATCACGAGCTTCTACAAGTCATCCAAGCAAGGGTCCTTGATTGATTTGTTCCTCCACAAGATTTACGTAGCAAAGATCTTGTATTTCATATTTCACATATTTGTTGTGTTATAGTCGTGTTGGTTTGATCCTCGTGTTAAGGACTCGGTATTTAGCTTTGTCTGGAAAAAGTGTAGCGACGTTGTTAAGACTTCTCCGCCGAGTTGAAGGAGTTTGTTGACATAGTGCTTGAACTCTCGAGTAGGTGACTCGGGGAGTAGAGTAGGGCAAGGAAGGTGTCCTTGTGCGAACCACTATAAATCGGTTGTGTCATTTCTATCCTTTAATTTACTTGCTTTCTTTACTTGCATTACTTATAGATCTATATTCTCTATCCATCCATACGATTTCACATGACATCGAATCTAAAGTTTTTGAAACTAAGTTAAAATCAGCAAAATTATTCAACCCCCCCCCCCTTCTAGTTTTCCACAAAGATCTAGGAGTGTTTGGTTTCTCAAGCACAGTGGAAGACTTGTTTAGAGAAGACCTTTGTCCTATAGAAATCTGCCTACCAGGTTTCTGAGTATAACTCTTTGATTCTATGGGATTGTTGTTGTTTATAGTCTTAGGGGATTGAAACTTAGCATGAGCATTCACTTCCTTCAGGAATTTTGTTATACATTTATCATGAGTTGCATTAGAAACACATTTATGACAAATCGATCAAACAAAGTGTTCTGAGTCAGAAAAAGATCTAGAATTCTTAGAGTCATCTGCTACAGGAATCGCTTTAATTGATACGTAACTACTCTTAGAAACAGGCAAATTCCTAGTCTTTTCATGTGTGTTTTTCTTAGCATCCTCTAGGCTGTTATTCTGAACAATGTCTTTATGTCTAACATGTTCCTTTGGTGTCACAAATGACACACTCTTTAAACTAATCCTAGAAGAACTAGAAGCACTCATATGATGAGGTTTTGCAAACTATGAAGTGACTGGTTTTAACAAAACTTGTTTCGCATCAGCTTGGAGGCAAACCGTGTTTTTGAAAATTTTGGTCATTCAGATCTAAATGCAGTTGGTTGTCTAACAACTGATTGGTTTCTAAGTGGTTGTACAACTAGTTTCCCCAAGATTGATGGTTTTGCAAACTTAGTGTTCACACTATTTCCTGTTAATTTTCTTACCTCATTTTTTAATGCTGCAATTGTAAAACCCTTTTCCTGAAGTTGAGCTTTGAATTCATCATTTTTGGCCATCAAAGAAGTTGTTTGTTCAATAGTCTTAGTTCTTGTTTCTTTGATAGAATCATACATATCTTTGTAATGCTTTTTCAAAGTCTCATTTTCCTTAAGTAATTTAGCCTTATTATGTTTCAATTCGATGTTTCTTGTTGCAATTGCATCAATGTCATGTCTAACCTTGGCTTCATTACTTTTCTCATGCATAATAATTCTTTTTTTTTTCAAATTCTTGATCGTTGAGTTTTTGGCTTGTAGCTGAGCTTTCAAAGTGTTTATTTCAAAAAATTCACGAAATTCAGGAAATTCCGAATTCTTACATGGTTTGTTAGTTTGAAGACTTTCCTCTTTATGTTGTATTGCAATTTCAAGTGAAATGAAATGTTTTTCAAGTTGTGAGAATCTGTTTGAAAGTTCATTATAAACTTTATTTTCAACCATATCATTTTTTTTTGAAAAGCTCAGCCTCAAGCAAAGGACTTTTCTCTAGATCAAGTTCAGCATCCTGATCAATTTCTCCTCTCTTATGATCAATATTTGTTGAATCAAGAGTGGTATTGCTATCAACCTTTTCCAATAGATATGTGTCATAACAAGATTCAATTTGACCAATATGTTGTTGTTCATTAGTAGGGACATCATGTTGAACAGTTAATTGTACCTCAGCAAATGACACATGGTCATTTACTGGTCTGATATCTGCATCCACATCATGTGTGATATGAGTCACTCAACTACCGCTTTTATCATGCTTATCTGACTTTGTCCCTCTGCATTCAGTGACAACTGATCTCGCGTCTGATGCTTTACTCAAATCAACATTAATATCACTTAATTACACCCAACTCTCATTCATCTTGATGTCATACTTGAGTTTGTGTTGTGCTCTCTCTTTAATTTACTCCTTAACATTACCCATGTGTTGTAGTAATGATTCTCTGAACATGTTAACTTCAATTTCAGTGTAATTCGTAAAACACTTTTCTGTCATTTGATTGTCATAATCCCAAGTGTATTGAGAATCGATGAAAGATTGAAGTTGTTCTTCGATCACCAGTGCGACCATGGATCGATTTCATGAAATTCTTCTTTGTCAAGTTGTTGTTCTAGTTTTTCTAAGTTCAAAAACATTGCGCCTGTGAGAGTCTGTACATCTTGACCGAAGAGTGATGCAAATTCTCATTCGAATCCGGATCCAGGTCTTTCTAAGAGAACCTCGAGATGTGAATGAAGTAGTCAAAAATATCTCATGCAACTTTCCTCTGCATTATCTTGCATTTGTTGTAACAGGTGCAACTCTCTCTCTTGTGTATTCGAGCACAAAGATTCCACATTAGCATTATCCGACTCAAACACGTTTATCAGTTGTACATTGTTGGGAATCTTTTTTTGCATGTCGTACAATTTGAGTACCTCAGCTATGACTGAATCCGAAGTGTTTGACATGATATGAATGTACACGGGATTTTACAATTCTATGATTTAAACCGAGAAATAAAATCTTTCGCGTGATTTTACAAATCTAGAAGAAACCGTGAGCCAATGATAATTGATATGTGTTATGATAACTGTTGGATCGGTACAATGATTAGTTCTTATGCAAGTTCTTATGTCAAATCGCAGTGGTCAAACCACAAGAGACAAAACGCAATGGCTCTAGACAAACTACAAGAGACCAAAACGCAATCTTCAGAGGCAAATCGCAGTGATCAAAACGCAATCTTCAAAGGCAAACTGCAATGACCAAAACGCAATGAGCAAACCGCAGGAGACAAACCGCAATCTTATTGGAGACAAACCACAGAAGTCAAACCGCAGTCAGTAGCAGACAAATAGTGGACCACAAGTCGCAATCACCAGTCACTTTTGTCCTTTTTGCCTTTCAAGCAAACAGCCAAAACGCAGTCCTTTAACACAAACCGCAACGAAGAACAAACCTAGTAACCAAACCGCAACCAAGAACAAAAACTCAATCTTCCACGAAAATCACCAAATAAGCCGTAGATCACCAAGAAATGATAATAGAGATTGTTGTGAACACGAAAGTACAAGATTTTAACAAATCAAGCCACAAACAAAAACTCAAATCCTGACCTATCTTGTTATTCAATTCAAAAAAAAAGGCCACAAATCCGAGCACACACAATCAAGCTAATAAAACCATGACTCTTGATACCAATTGTAGGACATTGGATATCATAACACAAGGTCGGATTTGAGTTAGGCCGATTCTAGAGAGAGAAAGTGAGATATTCTAATGAGAAAGTGAAGTTGTATGATTAAGATCAAAGAACATCCAACCCTTTCTCATGGTGGGAAAGGGTATATATACAAGACATAAAACACCCTACTTGAACGTGGGTGGGGCGATAGTGGGTAAATACCCGACCCGACTCTACGGGTGATACGCTAACTAGACTAATACTACTAAGCCTACGAGCTAACTTATGCTAGACATAACTTGGGGTGACCGAGTCTTTCATATGAATTTTCATAATCCTAACACACACACACATTGTTCTCTCTCTCTCTCTCTCTCTCTCTCAATATCAACCAAAGCTTGTATTTGATCTCCATTGGTCTTATTGTTTATCAATTTTAGTATTATTGTAATAGAACTATTGATACTTAGTCAATAGCATTACACCTGATTAGCAATGTTAAGAAATTGGTGGTTTGGTGATTTGTTTTGTAATTCTGATTAAGATCAATATCTGGTTGATATTTGTAGTTTGAGATTTTTGGTTGATATAAAATTTGTCTTGAATTGAGATTCAAGATTTGGTTTCTGGTTTAATTCATAATTTTCTTCATGGTACCAGAGGCTTTCAAATCTTGATCTAAATCGGTTTTTTGGAAAATTAGGGTTTTATAAAAATTTATGTTTTTTTTAAATGCTTTGAATTCTGTCAATTAACCTTGGTTATTTGATAGATCTAGTGTCTAGCTGTTCAGATCTAAGTCTTTTGCAAACGCCTATTTTTTAGAAAATTAAGGTTTGGGTAATAGTTGGGTTTTGATCTCAAAAGCTTTACGGGGTTGATTAAGACACCTTAATTAATAGATTTATGGTTCTTGAGGTGGTTCTGGTACTTTTCCCTAATTCTTGAAACTAGGATTTGGTTATTGATTGGTTATGGGTTTATTGGTCGCTGGTGGGTTGTGTTCTTGACTAAGTGAATCAAGATCATAGCCTGGGTTTGATTCCGCTGCTTTTTCTTAATTGTGTGCATTGTAAATACCTTTCACTCTCTCTCTCTCTCTCTCTTTAATTTCTTATATTTATTTTCTTGCATCAGACTGCTGGAGGATAGGTTGAGAAACATTGGAAGTTGAGGATTTATTGTTGGTGATTATTTGTTACTTGTGGTGTTGTGAGGTTTATCTTTTATTTTGTTTATTTCTGGTTGTTTGTATGATTGTATGCGCCCTTGACCTACCACCTTGAGTGACAAGGAAAGCCTGAGAACTACCTTCTCTCCTTTTTTGTTCTGTTTTTTGTTATTTGTTATTCTTGTCATCATGTTTGTTCATGGTGGTTCTGTACATGATTCAGCAAAAGAGGAACCTACTACTTTGATAAGTAAACTTGAACTTAGTGACCCAATGCATTTGCATCCTAATGGCTCTGCCTTTTGACTGTTGTATGATGCATCTATTAAACTTAAAGGAACAAAAAATTATAATGTTTGGTTATGTGATATGTTATTGGCGTTATAAGGGAAAAATAAAACTTGTTTTATATATCGTAGTTGCAAGAGGTCAAATGTTGATGACGTTTTGGGTAGACAATGAGACAGATTCAAGGCCGTTGTTCTTGGGTGGATTTTAAATTCTATTTCAGAGGCGTTATTTATGGTTCATTTTTTTTTCAAAAAGAGCTTCAGATGCTTGGACTGAATTGCAAGAAACTTTTAATTGAGTTGATGGGTGTGTTACTTTTAACTTACACCATAAAATTAACTCTTTGTCTCAAAATGGTACTTCTATTGCTGAATATTGTAACTTAATTACTCTGTGGAAACAGTTTGATGCTCTGGTGAAGTTGCCCAGATGCACTTGTCATGCATCGATGATTTTAAAAAACATAATCAACTTATGAAATTAATGCAATTTTTAATAGGTTTGAATGATAGTTATATGCAAATAAGGAGTAATATTCTATCTAGAGATCCATTACGTGATGTTAAAGGTGCATTTTCTATTATTTCGAGTGAGGAGTCTCACATAGCTGTTGTTTCTGGTTTAGCTGTTGGGACCTCCTAGAGGTCTCGGTCTTTTTTGTTTAATACCAGTGTGACTAACATATGGAATACTCAGAGGCCTCAAACCTCTGGAAATTCCTTCAGACCTACCAATTAGTCAAGACCAAATAATAATGGAAATAGGAGGACTTGATAAGGTTTTAAAATGTACCTTTTTGAGGGGTCGTTTAAGCTTTTATTTGATCACTTTTGTATCCGTTATTACTTAATATCGTTCCTTTTCACTTTTTAGGTATCTTGAAGGCAAATTGCTGGAATGACACTTATTCGGACGAAAAGGCATGAATATATGAAGAAAATAGCCAAAGTCAAGAATCGAGACACTCAGTCTTTGGGCTGAAGGGACGTCGGGTTATACTGTGGCGCGTCGGAAGATGTTTTAATGACGATCTGATGGCCAAATTGCTTATTTTCAAGTGGCGGCATCGAGGTTTTAAAAGAGTAGGCGTCGCGGCTCGGGCGGCCTAGATTTCATCCAAGCAGCGTCGAGACTCAAGCGGCGACGTCACGGACATAAGGTGGCGCGTCATAATGATAACATGGCTAAGGCGAAACCCTAATAACGACGACCCGGCGTCACAAATTAAAGGGTGGCGTCGTGCATGTGTAATCTTATATATAGAATCCGAATTTTTAGTTTTCGGTGTGTAGTCTTTTGGATTAAAAACCTAAAGCGAACCAAGGTTGTCTTATCTGATATTTTAGGGTTCCATACCTATCTTACATCAAGATAAGTGTTTTACTTCATTAATTTAATTATGTCTTCCTTTGATTATGTATATGCTTGCATGTTCCCATGTCAAGCTAATTTACTTGTGTGTTTGCTTAGGTAATGTTAGGAATTCTACTAAGTATGAATTATCTTGATATTCTTCTTTGAAGGATTCTATTGGAATTGTATGGATTCTCTTGAAGACTTAATTACTGAAGTTAGAAACCGTGTAGATGGTTTACTGCGGATATAGATATTCGTGTATTCTATAGTTAGTTAGGATATGCATGAGCTTTATTAGGAAGTTATAATGTATATCTTATTTAGTTTTATGTTTATATGTTTCTTAGGAAACGGGTTAGGGTTCCTTGTGTATAAAAGGAACACATTAGTATGAGTTATGTACAAGTTGAAAAAAAACAAAGTTTTAGTATTATTAAAAAGATCCATAGAGGATCAAAGTGTTCTTAGTTATTTGTGTTTGTTCTTGTGTTTAAATTCGCTTGAATACAAGTTATAGAGGCTGTCTAATAGTGTGTTTGTGATTACATAAGCATAACTATCGATCTCTGAGTGCTTTAAAGATCTATCAAGGTCTTCGTTTCAACAAGTGGTATCGAGCCTCGGGAGAGTCTCTACGATACTAAACGATCTTTCCTTTACACCCATACAACCAAAACAATTCAACCTTCACCATGCATGGATCGATGATGGTATGGATGTCACCAACAACAATAACAACACCTCAATGCAACAACTCGGCCTCTAACATGACAATGCTAAGTTTCCTTACCTCGAGGAGGAGTGCGATTTGTGGTCAATGAAGATGCGAGGCTGGATCTCAACATTGATTGGAATCTCTAGGAAATTGTAAAGAAGAACAGTTTGAAGAGGACTATCACGGATCACGATGGTAATGTTACTATTGTTCCTCCCAAATCTGCTAAAGAGATATTGGCCGTTCAAAGAGAGCACAAAGTAAGAACTATTCTCCTTCAGGCATTCGCAATTCCTGAAGATCACTTGGGTGATTTTCACTACATGCTGGATGCTAAGGATATATGGATGACCATCAAGGCTAGGTTTGGTGGGAATGAGGAGTCCATGAGAATGAGGAAGTCAATGTTGAAACAACAGTTTCAAGAATTCCAAATCTCTAAAGAAGAAGGAATCCACAAAGGTTATGACAGGTTTCATAAGATACTGAGTCAATTGAATCAGCTGAAGGCAAAGCCAGATAATGATGACTGCAACTCAAAGTTCTTGAGATCCCTACCTTCATCTTGGTTGCGGTAAGCATTGCCCTCAAAGCTAAAGGTGGGTGGATATGCTCACTTTGATGAACTATACAACAGACTTAAATCTCTTGAGCACGATGTGAGAAGTCCTTTTCGTTCATCCACTCCTAGTCATCTGACTTTTTTGGGGCCTCCTCAAATAGGATGACTTATGCTCCAAGTCCAGTTTCCTCAGCATCATCCTCCTACACTACTACTTCATCAAGTTCTCAACCTAAAACCGGTGGTGTTTTGGAGGATGTGATTCACTCTTTTGTTGATGATTATGATACTCAGCAGCAACTAGCCTTTGAGGACTTTGAACAGGTGGATCCATTTGACATGGAGGAGATGAATTTGAAGTGGCAACTGGCTATGCTCTCAATGAACATCAAGAAGTTTGAGAGTAAGTCAGGAAGAAAGTTTGGCTTCCAAGGAAGAGATCCAACTAGGTTTAACAGAGGCAAAGTCAAATGCTTTACTTGTGGTCAGATGGGTCACTTCTCTAGAGAATGCAAGGACAGGAAGGTTGGTGATGAGGTGAGATATACTTCCTGTCGTGATTCGGAAGGAAGCTAGAAATTCAAAGTGGAAACTCCTCGGACTTGTCACATGGATGACCATGTCGATTGGAAGATGCATGAGCATGAGAATGATGATGGTCTGGCTCGGAGAATATTGGATTCTTGGCTAGCTATACTTGAGGATAGGCATCATCAAGTTGCCTTAATGGGCATCTCGGTACATAAGCTGTGTTTTGGTTGTAGTGAGCGTTATAATGAACTTAAAGAAGCCTATGATGAATTGAAACCTAAATATAATGAATGTTATGTTCAAGTTGAGGCTTATAAGCAGGCTTTAAAAACATTAGAAAGACAAAAGGTATGGTTTCAAAAGAATCAATTGGCTTATGATGAGAAAATAAGGCGTTACAAAGTGATTTAGATTGTGCTAAAATTGACTTAAAAGCATCGAGAAAGAAAAAGCTAAGGTAGTTTACGAAAACCAAGTGCTAAAGAGAAACTAGATGAGGAAGTAGCTAGACATAAACAATGGTTAATATCAGGTAACAATCTAGCTAGAGAGATCTATAGTAGTCAATCTGAGACCTCTGCAATAGGTTTAGGGTTTAAAAAGTATGTAGGATTAGAAGCTAGGAATGATGGGCGTAAAACTACACCAGCAGGTTTAGCTAATTATGTCAAAGAAGGTACATTACATGATGTCTATGGACCTATTAGAGGTGAACATATGCCCATTGACCTTTCCCTCACTGTTGACTTTGATGGATCACACCATCTTTATGGCAAAAGTCAAAGACTTGCGGACCACGATTCTTCATCTCTGACTTTGTCTCTTGTTGTGCGGTGACAAGTCCTCGACCAAGGTCTACTTCTACTACGGTGTGATTGAATGATAAGTTAGATGATGCGCGAAATGGCGTCAAGTTCTCTCGCGCAAGCGTAAGAAAACCTAAAACAGCTCAAGCACGAAATCAATGAAGATCGAGGAGTACAATGTTTCCCCGGGTCGTTATGTCCCAGCGAGTTGTGCAATGGATTATCAACCGTACAGTGATTGAGGAGTTTGAACGGAAAAGGGATTTGGATTATGATTATAACTACGGAATAAGCCAACAAATTACAACGGCTTAAATGAAAATTAAAGAAGATTAAAAAGATAAAGTCTATTAAATAAACGCTATCACTATTTTTACAATGATGTTTTGTTTTATGTTTTATAAAGCGAAATTAAAATCTGTGACGTACAAATTAAAAAGTGAAACTAAAGCAATATTAACCCTAAAAATATGAAAAATATATTTTTACAAACCTAATGATATGAGAAAATTTTTAGAAAAAGAAAATTATTTTTATCACTAATTATCTAATTATTATTAATTAAAAACTATTTTTAACTATTTGATAATTATCTAAAATACAAGAAATGAGGAAACAAAGCTAGAAAAATAAAATTATGAAATGAAAAAGTCTAAAATATCAAACTAGAATTTTCAAAACTATTTTTGTATTTTTCTGATTATTTTCTATTTTTATGAATTTTAAACTATTTAAAACTATTTAAATCACTAAAATTACCAAATAAACTAAGAAAAATCTGGAAAATTACTTTTTTCACTTCTTATATTTATCTAAACTTAATAAAATTGAAAAATTATTTTTTTGAACCTTTTTCTAATTTTTTATATTAAAGGCTAATTAAAAATGATTAAAATCTACTTTAAATTAAGAAAAATAGCTAAACAACTTGGAAAAATCTGAAAATTTCAGGAAAAGTCTAAAATTATACTAGGACTCTGAGAAAAATGGAAAAACAGATGCTTGTTTGGAGAAATATGAAGCGCTTAGGAAAGTGCTTATTATTAAGCACTAAAATAAGCTAACGATGACAAACAAGCTACCCACGACTCTGAAGTTCTATACTACTAAAAGTGATCAATTGCAACTAATTTCAATAAACTACAACCACGAAGCAACAAGCTACAAGGATTTGATCTCTATGAAATTTAAGTTCAACACAGTTTCGAGTGCTACTTATAAGCTTATGCACAAGCTTGAAAATAAGCTCAAATGGAAAACTACTAATTAGAACTTGTAAAGGACCTGGTTGAGAGTATTTAGACTAAAAATCGAGACCATGGTGAACTCCATTGAGCCACATGCAAGCTGCACCATTTCGAGAAAATTCTCGATATTAAGCGGCGATGGTGCGAGGATTTTGGCCCCAAAAAACGACTTATTTGGAGCTTTTAAAGAAATCACAAAATTCTACAAAATACCTATAAGAAAGAGGACCTGCTGAGCTTTATGAAATACTAAGATTCATTGAATAAGTCCAAGGAATGAACTCAAAACAATTCTCTCTTTTGACCCCAAAGCAGTTTTCACACTTTTGACTTTTGAAGAACTTGAGAGTGTTGACTTAAATGAACTTCAAATCCAAAATTTTGACTGAGATTAATGTTATGTGATATATTAAGTACAATGAAAGCAAGATTATGGGTTTCTAAACACAAGCGATGGCTGCTAATCCCATTTCCCAACGGTGAGCAGATAAAATGATAATGGTGCAATTTTGACTTTTGGTACATTTCGGACCCAATATATTGACTCAATTTGGTATACTAAGGCTGCACAAACATGAAACAAAGAGTCTAACCCTGAACAAGTCTTTAAGGCAGGTAAAATAGTAATTCCAAACACCCTTTTAGGTCACTAATAAGAGATCAAAGCAGGTTTTAACGGTGAAACAACTTGACAATATGATCAAAATGACTTAAAACAACCTAGATACTCATATTACCACATTTTAACAAACTTAAACTACAATTACATGAATAGCAAAAACTTGTAAAACTACTTACAAGAGTCCAAGGCCACATGGCTTGCTAAATGAGAACCAAGGACTTAACCTATTTATTCCAACCCATAGCTTCCTCATCAACCCATTCCATTATGCGAATCAACCCAAATCCTTTACGCATCATTTATGACCCATTTGACCTTTTGTTGACCAAGGTTCAAAGTTGAATGAAATTGAAGCATAAGCTTATACAAAGCTTTTATGGTGGAATGAACTTATTTGAATGTGAAAATGAGTTGCTAAAAGCTTAAGCAAGTGAGTTTAAGATTTAAAATTCAACGATTAACAATAATGATGGACATTAAACATAATGAAATTATCACTTAAATTAAATTGAAATACCTGAAGAAGTTTACTTGAGTACAATGAAGCTTGAAAATACAAATGTAACTCTAATTTAGACTAAGGAATTAAATTTCGACATTCATTGCTAAAATATTAAAAGCTAACTAACTTTTCTTCATACTTCTCTTGGCCTTTTATAAGCAATCACCTTTCTCTCTCTCTTTGACAAATCCGGCAACAATAATGACCCTAGGATCATCGAGTTTAATCTGGCCGTTTAAAGCATTTTGGCGCCAAAGTTGTTTAAGCGCTTGTGAGGTTGAGTGAGGTTTTGGAGGTGCATTAAATGATCCTTGAGTCTTGTGTTTGGAGGGGTTGTGATGATAGTTGAGTGTGACGGGGAGTATGCGGGGGAGGTGATGATGGCTATGGTGTTATCACGTGAGGGAGGAAATGGTGGGTCAAAGGGTTTGGCCGGGTGTTAATAACTGAGGTTGGGTTGGATCTGGGTTAAACACGGGTAAAGGGTATTAATTTGGGTAAATGGATTGGGCGGTGGTATTAATTAGGGTCCGGTTGGAAGAGTTAACCACAAGGACTATATGTGCCATTTCCACAAAACAAGGGACCAAACTTGTAATTTATGAAAAGTAGTTTCGAGGACGAGAATTTGACAAGTGTTGACATTACAAGGACCAAATTTGCCATTTTCAATTTTTCCAAGGCCAATTCATCGGTTTGCAAACTTGAAGGACCAAATTGTAATTTTCTCAAAACTTTTACATTTTCACCAAAGGACCAAATTTGACAAGTTATGATTTAAAACGGACCTTTGATGATTTTTCTTTTGAAATTTTGGCTCGAGGACTATTTTGACAATTTTGAAACTTGGGGACTAAAGCGCAATTTTGCAAATTTGATATGTTTTCATCGATTTTGATATTTTGCATTTAAAACACATAAAACAACGATTTGTGATATTTTGATCATTTGATGTGTTTACGAGTGTTTTCGGATGAATTTGCGGTTTAAATGGTACAAAAATGATGAGTATTTACACACTCATCAATCCCCACATCGAGATATTGCTAGTCCCTAGCAATGATTTGAGAAAACATAATGGATTTTAAACTCTTTACCAAAAGCCATTACTTACGGAGTAGCCAAATGTTTCGAGTTCAAGTAAGAACCATGGTACACCGATAACCATGTGATTTTGAGCAAACCACCGACTTCAACGGTTTGATTTTGTCTTTACCGAGGCGTTTGCTCTGGACTAGCCAACTCTTAGATAAATTATCAATATTATCTTTGGTGAGTCGATTACCAATTATGGTTTTTCCATCGCCTTTACCACAAGCCATAATCTTGCGGGCTAGCCAACTCTTCACTTTTTAGGATATGGTGAGTTGAGAACCATACAATTTTGGGCAAATTGCAAGCCATATAAGCGGTTTGAGGTATCTTTACCAAGAGCCGTTTGCTCTGGATTAGCCAATCCTTTTGTCTTACAGACATGGCGGATGATAACGGATGAGAAAGTGTAGAACACTTACTCAAAAAAAAATTTTGGCCAAAAGCGGGAATTGGGTAAATAATATATGAAATTAGTGAGAATTCCCCACACTTAGAAATGAATATTGCCTCAATATTCAAAATACCGCGGTTATGCGAAACAAAAAACGTGAAAGGAAATATTAAGGCCATTATTAAGAAAGATGATTTTTTTTTTTTTTTTTTTTTTTTTTTTTTGAAACATGTGGGCAACCCCCCACTAGGGTGGTAGAAAGAGGTGAGAAAGCGAAATATGGGTGAAAACCCATATGGCATGCTCTTGTTTTTGATTACAGAGTCGCTAGCTTGACTCGATCCCGCATTCATTGGTTCATGGGGAAAGTTTGAAGATCGGGACAACCATGGATGGAATGTCCTCGCCAAAATAATGCTTTACTCGATGACCATTCACTTTGAAATTAGGACCATCGGGTTGAGATAACTCAATGGTGCCATAAGGATAAACCTTAGCGATAGTAAATGGACCGGACCGGTAGGACTTGAGCTTTCAGAAAATCTTCAATCTTGAGTTGAAAAGAAGGACTCGATCACCAGCGTTGAAAGCGGTTTTGATTTTGAGTCATGAATCTTCTTTGTCTTTTGTTTATAGATCAAAGAGTTCTCGTAAGCTTGATCACGGAGTTCATTAAGTTCATTCATTTGAACTTTCCTATGATCACCCATTATCGAATGTCAAAGTTAGCATGCTTCAAGGCCAGTATGCCTTGTGCTCGAGCTCAATGGAAGATGACATGCCTTCCGTACACCGACTTGTATGGAGTGCACCGATGGGTGTTTTGTAAATTTGTCACGGAAGGCCCAGTGCGTCATCTAGCTTATCCGACCAAGAGCACGGTTTTCACCAACCGTCCTCTCCAAGATTCTTTAATCCCCGGTTAGAAACTTCCACTTGCCCACTTGTTTGTGGGTGGTGCAGCGAGAGAGTGCGGTGAGTTACACCATACTTTTGCATGACTCTTGCAAATTGGTCATTGCAATCGTACCACGATCGCGATTATGGCTCGTGGGTTCCAAACCTAGCAAATAAGGTTTCAAGAATTTCACCACAACTCGGGCATCGTTGGTGGGTAAAGCCTTAGCTTCAACCCATTTTGACAAGTAGTCAACGGCCACGAGTATGTACTTATTTCCATGAGAAGAAGGAAATGGCCCATAAAGTCAATGCCCGTATGTCAAAGATCTCACACACTTGAATGGCGTTTTGCGGCATTTCATTCCTTTGTGAGATATTCCGTGACGTTGACAAGCGTCACGGTTTTAACAATTCATGGGCATCCTTGTAGATGTGGGCCAATAGAATCCGGAATCAAACACCTTCTTGGCGGTGTAGTTGGGGCTATGATGTCCCCAGTAGGTCGAATGGCAAGCCTTGAGAATGTCAGCGGCTTCGACCATACACACATCGCCGGATGACTTGATCCGCTGATTTTAAACAAGTAGGGTCGTCCCGAAATAATGTTTCACATCTTTAAAGAATTTATTTTTACATTGGGACGACATCCCTTTCACCACAAAGTTACCGCATGGTAGTTTGCAAAGTCGGCAAACCATGGGGTAGAAGAATCTCCGCGAAAAGAAACCACATTGAGTGTTTCGAGAGGAAGCGTTTCATTAATTTCCTTTTCTCGAACACATTTTGGTGAGGGTTCTCTAATCGGGAGAGATGATCGTGACGGGTTCTCGGCTCTTTTTTATCACGAATGATGATATCAAATTCTTGTAGGAGGAGAACCCAACGGAGCAATCTCGGCTTTGCATCTTGTTTTGCAAAGAGATATTTGAGTCCGAGTGATCCGTATACACCACGCATTTGGTCAAGATGAGGTATGGCGAAACTTTTCAAACGCATACACCATGCCTAATAGTTCTTTTCCGTAGTGGTGTAGCGGGTGCGAGCTTGATCATAGTTTTGCTCGCGTAGTGGATTGGTGGAAATGTTTGGTTTTGCGTTGCCCAAGGCGCACCGATTGCAAAATCACTTGCATCGCACATGAGCTCGAAGGGTAAGTCGATCGGGGCAACTAGAATGGGTGCTTAGTAAGCTTTTTCTTAAGTGTTTCAAAAGCTTGATGCACTCGGAGAGAAGATGAAAGGAGCATCTTTTTCGAGAAGATGGGTCATAGGTAGGCGATTTTAGAAATCTGAATAAATCTACGATAAAACCCGGCATGACCTGAAAACTCTAACACCTTTGGCGGTAGTGGGATGAGGCAGTTTAGCAATGACATCAACTTTTGCTCTATCAACCTCAATCCCATTCTTAGAAATCTTATGGCCGAGGACTATGCCCTCTTTGACCATAAAGTGGCTCTTCTCCCAGTTTAGACATAGATTGGTGTCTTCACACCTTTTAAGCATTTTGTCTAGATGGGAGAGACAAGTCTGAAATGAGTCCCCAATGACCGAGAAGTCATCCATAAACACCTCCATAGTTTCCCCGATCATGTCGTGGAAAATAGCCATCATACAACGTTGGAACGTGCCAGGAGCATTGCATAAGCCAAAAGGCATACGTCAGCAGGCAAGCGTCCGTATGGGCGGTGAATGTGGTTTCTCTTGATCCGGCGGATCAATGGGGATCGAAAATAACCCAAGAAACCATCAAGGAAACAATAGTACTCGTTCCCGCTAATCTCTCAAGCATCGGTCCATGAAGGGTAGAGGAAAATGGTCTTTCTGGTGGCATCATTTAACTTTCGATAGTCAATGCATACGCCATCTCGTAACCAATCGAGTCGGAATCAACTCGTTTTCTTCATTCGTGACAACGATGATGCCACCCTTTTTGGAGCGCGATGAATCGGGCTAACCGAGGACTATCGGAGATCGGGTAAATCAATAGGCATCAAGAAGTTTGAGAACCTCTTGTTTGATAACCTCGTGAATCTTAGGATTCACCCTTCTCGACTTTGAATTCTTGGCTTGAAGTCATCCTCCATTAAGATTTTGTGAGTACAAAACTCGGGGTTGATACCCTTTATATCGGAGAGTTTCAAGCAATTGCTTGCTTGTGTGACTTCAAGACCTTTATGAGAGCGGTTTTCTCCTCCTCGGTTAAGTCTTTAGCAATAATGACGGGTAATTTATCATCACCCTCCAAGAATGCATACTCAAGATGGGAGGTAGGTCCTTAAGTTCAACCTCGGAAATTCTTGATAGATGATTGCAGCGATTTGATTTCCTCGATTGAGATTTCCTTCGGAGGAGTGAAGGTAATGGATCTTCATTGAGCAGCTGCTCGAGATAGAGAATATCCCCTCCGAATCATAAACACCATCAATTCCGGCGGAATTGATTCATCGATGCCGAGAATTCATCGATCTCTTCCGGAAGAAGTCACCTCCTCAAAGCGGGTGAGAGAGGGGAAGAGTCGGCAATGATGGGATGAGAAGATGTGGTGGAATCGAATTTCCACTCACGAATTATGAAGATAACCAAGAAACTCTTGAGAGTACTCCTCGAAGCAATATCAATTAAATCGACTCGATTAATTGATTCGGTATCATAATTTGAGGAGTACCTCGAAGTCGATCGAGTTAAAAGTATGACTTCGTTACCCACACGTAGAGTGATTTCTTGCTCAAATACATCTATGAGAGCACGGCCGTCCTCAAAAATCCCCAACAATGAGGGAACTCGAGGATCGACATCGAAATCACGACCACAAAATCGGTGGGAAGTGGAACTTTCCTACTTTGACAAATACATCCTCGGCGATGCCAAGAGGACCGAGATAGATCGATCTGCAAGCTCAAGAGTCATGCGGTAGGAATAAGTTCGGAAGAGCAGTTTCTTCCACTGAGTAAGGCATCAGTTGATGCTTGCACCAAGATCGGCAAGGGCAAAGCATTCAATCATCCGGGAAAACACAAGGAAGAAGAAATTTTCCGGGATCTCCAAGCTTCTCGGGAAGCTTTTTCAACAAAGCTAACGAGCAATTCTCATTCAAAGGAGTCTTAGCCATTTCAAATAGCTTTTCTTTGTTGCTCGACATATGTTTGAGTAGATGCAAATTTGGGCATTAACATGATGGCATCCATGAAGCTTATGTCAAAGTGAAGCTCTTGGAAAATCTGAAAGAACTTTTCCATCGATGACTAGCTTTCTCATGAGCTTTGCTCATGTAACCGTGAGGGATAAGGAATAGAAGTTTTGGATTTAGGGTCAACAAGCGGAGGTTCAAAACAACTCTGGGTTTGGTTTTCGGACAACGAGGATGGACATTGTTGTTACTCCCGTTATTAGTAGGAGTTCCTTGTCCTTCGTCGCCTCGGGTTCGCTTTCCACTACCTTCGGGAGAAGAAGAAGAGGTAGTAAGACAGCGGGTCCGAATAAAGCACCACCGGGTTGTGATCGCTTTAGCATCGCCCCTCGGATTAGCGATCGTGTTGCTAGGTAAAGTACACAGGCAGGGTCGATCATTTAAAGACTTCTTGATCTCGAAATCTGGTGACCAACAACCGATTCATTTCTTCACGGGACTTCATGAACTGTTTCAAAAGCTCATCGGAAGATGGTCAGTTGGAACAATGGCTTGAGTTTGAGCAGAAATTCGCCCCTATTGTTAGGATTAGGGCCTTGATTACGAAAATTCCACGGATTATTGCCATGATAATACCCTTGGTTGAAATTTCCTTGACTGGGTTTCTATTGTAATTTCCTTGATGTTGGAAATTTTGATTACGATTTTGAAAACCGTTGTTTTGATTGAATTGACCTTGGTTTTGAAAACCTTGGTTGGTCTATTCGATTAAGTTACGATTTTGATTACGATTGAAACCGGAGGTCGAGTAGTGGTTAGGGCGGTGGTTGGTCTCTGGAGCACGATATTGATTGCCTCCTTGATTAGACATCCCACGGCATTGGCTTCAAAGGGTTCTTGTCGGTGGCCATACAGTTATAGTAAGCATGGGGCCACCACGGGTAACATGAGACTTCCACTTTCTTAACCCAAAGGAGGTGAAGTTTGTGGAAAAAAACTTTCTTACGGTTGGAAAGAACCAAAGCTTGAATAGCTTCCGTGAGTTTATCAATCTTAGCATCGGTGCTAGGTGACTCACGGGCGATGAAGAAGAAGGACCAACAACGACTTGGGAAACAACCGCTTGCTTCGTGCGGTCACGGACTTTAGACTTGTTTTCGATTATCGCTAAAGCTTCTTTACAGTTTTGCTTAGGAAATTTCCTCCGCGGAGGAATTGAGAGAATCTTGATCAGATTGACTCACTCCATTGTAGAAAGTGTCGAGTTGCATTAACTCGGAGAAACCGTGGTGAGGACATTTGCGAAGCAATTCCTTGAAAGCGATCCACGATTCATGAAGGATTCATCAAACTTACGAGTGAACTTGATGATTTCATTTTAAGACTCGTGGTCTTGGAAGGTGGATAGAATTCATTCACAAATTTCTTCACGGATCTTCCCATGTCTCTATAGGCGGGGGTTGTTTTCAAGCCAAATCGGGCTTGCCCTCAAGAGAAAACGGAATGAAGAAGCTTAACTTGAAGGGACATTCTTATACTTGATGGTAGATGCAATCTTGTTAAACCATCGAATATGAGCATGAGGATCGTCCCGCTCAAAACCAAAGAATTGATTTGAGGTCACAAGATTGATAACCGGTCTTGAGTTCAAAGTTTTCACCGCGATGGGTGGAACAACGATAACATCTCCATACCGTCGATGGGTGCTGGAGAAGCTCACGCATAGGAATCTCATCCGCCATGGCAGTGAGTAGTATGAACAGTCCGGATCTCGGATCCGATGATGGAAGCGAAACGTCTGCGAACACGCCTTCTTGGAATCTTGATAAGCTCACGAAATGGGCTTACGGATCTAGAAGCGAGTGCGCATACTAGAGTTAACTCTAAGGAAACTCGAGTTAAGGAGAAATGGAATTATGAAAATCTTTCAGATGAGAATGAGAATTATGAAGACGGTTTATAAAAATCGGGGTGAGAAGAATCTTTATGGGTTTTACGGTTACGAAGCGTCGATACCACAACAAAATCAATTAACACAAGATCGAGGCAAAACAACGATGAACTTAACCAATAATCCAGGTGAATGGCTTCTTTGAAAAAGGTACACCAATCTCAATGGACACAAAGGCAAGTTTTATATCTTTAGTTCGGGAACTTATTATGGTCGCACCCCAGGTTAGGTAGTGCCTTTGCCTTGGTTTTCGTGGTAATCTTTTAAGTTGTTAATTATTAGAAAGCGACGATTCTTTTGTATTTTATTTTTGATACATATATAGAAACAAAAGAAAAATATTTTTGTGTTTTATACGTTTTGCTTGTTTTGGGTTTTGGATTTTTAGAAGAAAATATGGATATATATATATCTGAGAGATGGATGATATAAACAATGAGTGAGGATTCAAACAACTAATCGCTAAAGCGGAGATAAATCAAGACTGACTCCCGGCGGCGCCAAAATTTGATGCGCGCAAGCCATCAAGTTCTCTCGCATAGCGTAAGAAAACCTAAAACAGCTCAAGCACGAAATCAATGAAGATCTGAGGAGTACAATGTTTCCCGGTCGTTATGTCCCGTGAGTTGTGCAATGGATTATCAACGTTTGATGATTGAGGAGTTTGAGCGGAAAAGGATTTGGATTATGATTATAACTACGGAATAAGCCAACAAATTACAACGGCTTAAATGAAAATTAAAGAAGATTAAAAGATAAAGTCTATTAAATAAACGCTATCACTATTTTTACAATGATGTTTTGTTTTATGTTTTATAAAGCGAAATTAAAATCTCTGTGACGTCTAAATTAAAAAGTGAAACTAAAGCAATATTAACCCTAAAAATATGAAAAATATATTTTACAAACCTAATGATATGAGAAAATTTTAGAAAAAGAAAATTATTTTTATCACTAATTATCTAATTATTATTAATTAAAACTATTTTAACTATTTGATAATTATCTAAAATACAAGAAATGAGGAAACAAAGCTAGAAAAATAAAATTATGAAATGAAAAAGTCTAAAATATCAAACTAGAATTTTCAAAACTATTTTGTATTTTTCGATTATTTTCTATTTTTATGAATTTTAATCTATTTAAAACTATTTAAATCACTAAAATTACCAAATAAACTAAGAAAAATCTGGAAAATTACTTTTTCACTTCTTATATTTATCTAAACTTAATAAAATTGAAAAATTATTTTTTGAACCTTTTCTAATTTTTTATATTAAAGGCTAATTAAAAATGATTAAAATCTACTTTAAATTAAGAAAAATAGCTAAACAACTTGGAAAAATCTGAAAATTTCAGGAAAAGTCTAAAATTATACTAGGACTCGAGAAAATGGAAAAACAGATGCTTGTTTGGAGAAATATGAAGCCTTAGGAAAGTGCTTATTATTAAGCACTAAAATAAGCTAACGGTGACAAACAAGCTACCTCACGACTCTGAAGTTCTATACTACTAAAAGTGATCAATTGCAACTAATTTCAATAAACTACAACCACGAAGCAACAAGCTACAAGGATTTGATCTCTATGAAATTTAAGTTCAACACAGTTTCGAGTGCTACTTATAAGCTTATGCACAAGCTTGAAAATAAGCTCAAATGGAAAACTACTAATTAGAACTTGTAAAGGACCTGGTTGAGAGTATTTAGACTAAAAATCAGACCATGGTGAACTCCATTGAGCTCTGTGCAAGCTGCACCAATTCGAGAAAATTCTCGGTGATTAATCGAGCGATGGTGCAGGGATTTTGGCCCCAAAAGAACGACTTATTTGGAGCTTTTAAAGAAATCACAAAATTCTACAAAAATACCTATAAGAAAGAGGACCTTGAGCTTTATGAAATACTAAGATTCATTGAATAAGTCCAAGGAATGAACTCAAAACAATTCTCTTTTTGACCCCAAAGCAGATTTTCACACTTTTGACTTTTGAAGAACTTGAGAGTGTTGACTTAAATGAACTTCAAATCCAAAATTTTTGACTGAGATTAATGTTATGTGATATATTAAGTACAATGAAAGCAAGATTATGGGTTTCTAAACACAAAGCGATGGCTGCTAATCCCATTTCCCAACGGTGAGCAGATAAAATGATAATGGTGCAATTTTGACTTTTGGTATTTGGACCCAATATATTGACTCAATTTGGTATACTAAGGCTGCACAAACATGAAACAAAAGTCTAACCCCTGAACAAGTCTTTAAGACGGGTAAAATAGTAATTCCAAACACCCTTTTAGGTCACTAATAAGAGATCAAAGCAGGTTTTAACGGTGAAACAACTTGACAATATGATCAAACCGACTTAAAACAACCTAGATACTCATATTACCTGATTTTAACAAACTTAAACTACAATTACATGAATAGCAAAACTTGTAAAACTACTTACAAGAGTCCAAGGCCATGTGGCTTGCTAAATGAGAACCAAGGACTTAACCTATTTATTCCAACCCATAGCTTCCTCATCAACCCATTCCATTATACGAATCAACCCAAATCCTTTACGCATCATTTATGACCCATTTTGACCTTTTGTTGACCAAGGTTCAAAGTTGAATGAAATTGAAGCATGCTTATACAAAGCTTTTATGAGTGGAATGAACTTATTTGAATGTGAAAATGAGTTGCTAAAAGCTTAAGCAAGTGAGTTTAAGATTTAAAATTCAACAGTTAACAATAATGATGGACATTAAACATAAACTGAAATTATCACTTAAATTAAATTGAAATACACTGAAGAAGTTTACTTGAGTACAATGAAGCTTGAAAATACAAATGTAACTCTAATTTAGACTAAGGAATTAAATTTCGACATTCATTGCTAAAATATTAAAAGCTAACTAACTTTTCTTCATACTTCTCTTGGCCTTTTATAAGCTTAATCCTGCTTTTCTCTCTCTCTTTGACAAATCCCAGCAACAATAATGACCCTAGGATCACTGAGTTTAATCCTAGCCGTTTAAAGCATTTTGGCGCCAAAAGTTGTTTAACTGCTTGTGAGGTTGAGTGAGGTTTTGGAGGTGCATTAAATGATCCCTTGGAGTCTTGTGTTTGGAGGGGGGGGGTTGTGATGATAGTTGAGTGTGACAGGGAGTATGCAGGGGGAGGTGATGATGGCTATGGTGTTATCACGTGAAGAGGGAGGGAAATGGTGGGTCAAAGGGGTTTGACCGGGTTTTAATAACACAGGGTTGGGTTGGATACGGGTTAAACACGGGTAAAGGGTATTGGATTTGGGTAAATGGATTGGGCCGATGGTATTAATTAGGGTCGGTTGGAAGAGTTAAACACAAGGACTATATGTGCCATTTCCACAAAACAAGGGACCAAACTTGTAATTTATGAAAAGTAGTTTCGAGGGATGAATTTGACAAGTGTTGACATTACAAGGACCAAATTTGCCATTTTCAATTTTCCAGGGCCAATTCATCGGTTTGCAAACTTGAAGGACCAAATTGTAATTTTCTCAAAACTTTTACATTTTCACCAAAGGACCAAATTTGACAAGTTATGATTTAAAACGGACCTTTGATGATTTTTCTTTTGAAATTTTGGCTCGAGGACTATTTTGACAATTTTGAAACTTGGGGACTAAAGCGCAATTTTGCAAATTTGATATGTTTTTCATCGATTTTGATATTTTGCATTTAAAACACATAAAACACGATTTGTGATATTTTGATCATTTTGATGTGTTTACGAGTGTTTTCGGATGAATTTGCAGTTTAAATGGTACAAAATGATGAGTATTTACACACTCGTCATTAGACCTTCCCAGACCTTGCCCAAGCCTACACCCAAGGCGCTTACAAGACTTTTCTTCTTTGAGGAATCAACTTCCAAGCCGGTTTCTTACGAAGACTTGTCTTTTAATTCTTTGAACAATAATGCTTTTAAGTTTACTAAAAACAATTCTGTTAATTCTTGTGGTTTGAATGCTTTTGCATGTAATAGAACATCTTTTCCATTGAATAAATCTTCTAAAAAGAAGACATGTTTTGTTTGTGGAAGCAAATTTCATTTAATTAAGGATTGTAATTTTCATGAGCAAAGAATGGGTGCAGGTGCTGGTCAAAAGAAATCTAGACCAATGTGGACAAATATTAATGATATACCACCTTTTATTCCACAAGCAACTAATAAACCTTCTCCTTGGAGAAGATCATTGCTAGACCTTATGTGAAACCAACAAGTTCATATTTTCAAAAGGTTATTGGCACGGATGTGTTGACTCAATGTATGATGGGATGGGAACTTGGGGTGCTTGCTATGAAGCCCTCAAGAGTTGTTACAGGACTAGAAAGGGACCAAATTTTCAATGGAGGTCCAAGAACAATGGTGGATCTTTTGTTTCTACATGGCCTAAATCTTGTGATCCACAAGGCGGGCTCAATCGATAATGACTTGAGTCTCCATAGTACTTATATTTTGTATATTTTTGTTGTTGTTGTAGGATCATCTCTTAAGCATAAGGACGTTGGCATTGTTGATAGTGGTTGTTCCGAAGCATGTCGGAAACAGAGAAATGATGCATAATTTCATACCCATTAACGAAGGAGGCAATGTCACTTTTGGTGGAAGTGATGGTAGAATCACGGGAAAGGAACCATCAAAACACCTCAACTGGATTTTAAGAATGTGTACTATGTTAAGGAACGCAACACTTCAACTTGTTCTCGGCCTCACAAATTTGTGACACCAAGAACAAAGTATTCTTCTACAGGATGAATGTCGTGTGCTTTCTAAAGACTTCAAACTACGGAAGATCGGCAATTCTCTTGAGAGTTCCTAGAAATCACAATCTATACACATTCAACTTGAATGATGTTCAACCGAAGGTGATCTAACTTGCTTGGTGGTTAAAGCATCCTGGATGAGTCTACAAAATGGCATAGAAGGATGGCTCATGTGAACTTCAAGACCATAAACAAGCTTTCTAAAGCTGGGTCTTGTTCAAGGACTTCCTTCCAAAGTTTTCACCAATGAACATAAGCGTGTTGTTTGCAACAAAGGAAAGCAACATAGAGCCTCATACAAAGCCATTCTTCTTTGTGAGCATTATTTCGAACCTCTTGATTCTTTGCATATGGATCTCTTTGGTCCAACCCAAGTCGGGAGTATTGATCATAAGTATTTTTGTCGGTAATCGCGATGACTATAGCGATTTTGTTGGGTATTCTTTTCGAGGACTAAAGATGAAACATCTCAAGTGTTGAAAGAGTTCATTACCCTTGTTGAAAACCAGTTGAACAAAAGGTTAAAGGAATTTGGTGTGATAATGGGACGAGTTCAAGAATCTTGTATTAATAGAACTACAGACGTCTAAAGGGATAAAAGGGACTATAGCACTTCAAGAACCCCACAACAAAATAGGGTAGGTGAAAGAAAGAATAGGACCTTAATAGGCGGCAAGATCAATGTTTGCGGACTCTAAATTACCCACTATGTTACGGATCAAGCGGTTTATGCGACTTGCTATGTACTCAGCGGGGTATCCATTACTAGACCTCATTTCAAGACACCTTATGAACTTCTCTTTGGGAAAGTTCTGCTATACATTACCTCAAACCGTTTGGATGTCAAGTGACCATTACGAACACCGATGATCCATTGGGGAAATTTGATGAGAAAGGCGATGAGGGGTATATTGTGGGTTATTCAACTCATAGTAAGGCTTATAGGTATACAATTTATATGCTAAGAAGATTGAAGAGACTACGAACACGAGATTTCTAGAAGATAAGCCTAATGTTCAAGGACAAGGTCATGTTTGGTCTTTTGATCTTGATTATAGCGATTACTTGGGTTATTCTAGACATGTGGCTAACCAAAATGCGGTATACAAGAATCTCAACCGACATTGCGGTACCATGGATCTTGACTACGATTGTGAGTTTGAGGATGATGAACATCTTATTATTGTACCTTCCTTCTCCCTAACCATTTTGCGGTGATACTCCTAAAGTTACATCGATGAGAGTGAAGATGAGTCGCACTATCTGAGAGGACCTTGCTAGGCTTAAGAAACAAGAGTATCATTAACCTTGAAGTGAGAAGTTTGATGGGAAGGTTAGCGATCGGTGGAAACTATGATTCTCGATGGTGATCCTGTTTCTCCTATCATCACCAAATCTGGCGATGGTCATGTTGTTACTACTCCCATTTCTACTAAAGTGTCCACAGACTTTGGAGAACCTTATACACGATTTCCAAGTCCTTGATTTTGGTAATCATCAACCCAAAGTGGCATCTTCACCTCACCTTCCTATGCGATGATTTTGAGACAAGCGTGACTAATCTTGATACATCTATTGAAGTCAACCCCACGCTACAAAAAGGATCAACATTGCTCATCCTCAATCTAATGTAATTGGTAATCTTTTAGCACATGTTAGAACTAGAAGGGTGTGACAAGTTCTAAATATGGACGGAGTTGCTTTTCTTTCCTATGTCTCAAACCGACAAAGGGACAATCATACAAACTTTAAGCATTATCATTTGCTTGTTTTCTTTCTCAAGTGGAACCAACCGGTGTTACTCAAGCTCTTGAAGATTCAAGTTGGCTTGAAGCAATGCAAGAAGAGATGCAACAATTCCAAAATCGTGGGTTTGGATCTTGGTACCACTACGATGGTAAGTATGCAATTGGGACAAAATGGATTTTGAAGAATAAAAGAGATGCAAGGGGTTGTGATTAAAACAAAGCAAGATTAGTGGCTCGGGGTTCGAGACAAGAGGAAGAATTGATTATGATGAAGTGTTTGCACTGTTGATAGAGTTGAGGCCATTCAAATATTCTTGGCCTATGCATCCTACATGGGGTTTATGGTATATCGGATGGATGTCAAAGGTGCTTTCTGTATGGTGAAATAGAAGAGGAGGTTTATGTCACTAAACCCAAAGGTTTGAAGACCGGATCATCCTAAACATGTTTACAAGGTTTTAAAAGCTCTCTATGGACTACATCGGGCACCAAGAGCATGGTATGCTAGGCTTTCGGCATTTCTGTGAAGCATGGTTATAGAAGAGGTGCCATTGACAAAACACTTTTCTAAAGAAGAATTCCACCGACATCATACTTGTGAAAGTTTATGTGGATGACATTATATTTGGCTCCACTAAAGAAGCTTGGTGCAAGGAGTTTGAGGAGCTTATGAAGGAGAGTTTCGGATGAGTGCTATGGGGAGCTTACTTTCTTTTGGGTCTCAAGTTCTGCAGAAACGATGGTATTTTTATCGGTCGGGATAAATATGTGAGGACATTTTGAAGAAATTTGGTATGGAAAATGTCGGTGCTACTACACCTTATGAAGCTCCAAAACCTAAGAACAACATTGAACGGATCCAACTGTGAATGTTCACTTATCTGAGATCTATGATTGGTTCATTGATGTATTTAACGACTTCTAGGCACGATATTACATTTCTTGTGAGTGTTTGTTCTAGACATCAAGTCACTCCACTTGTTTCCCATCCGAATGCGATCAAGAAGATCTTTAAGTACCTCAAGGCCAACCACATTTAGGTCTTTGGTACCCAAAAGAGTCTCCTTTTAAGTTGGAAGTATATAGTGATAGTGATTATCTTTGGTGCAAATCGGATAGGAGATCCACAACCGGAGGTTGCTAATTCCTTGGAAGAGATTGATTTCTTGGCAATGCAAGAAACAAACTATTGTGGCTACCTCAACTCTTCAAGCGAGTATGTTCTTTGCGCTAATTGTTGTGGTCGGTACTATGGACACAAAATCAATTGTTGGATTATGGGTTTAACTTCATGAACACAACAATTTTATTGATAATCAAAGTACCATATGCATTGTTAAAAATCAGTTTTCACGGTCGAACTAAGCATATTGAAATCAGGCACCACTTTATAAGAGATGCATATGAAAAATATTTGATAAAAGTGGTTAAGATTCACACTGATGATAATGTGGCAGATTTATTGACAAAGGCTTTTGATGGACCAAGGTTTCAACACCTAGTGGTCAATATTGGGATGCTTAACCCTTAACTGCAAAGTTTAAGGGGAGGCATAGGCCTCAGGGGAGGATTCATGTTGTAAACTTTATAAATTATAGTTTATATTTTAGTTTGCTAACACTAACCAGCTAATGTTCTTTTAGTTTTGTACATTTTGGTTTGGTTTGTGTGTTTCTCTGTATGCATTTTGCGAATGCCTATATAAGTTGAAGTTCACCATGTTTAGTTAATTGGGCGGTCAAGTAAGCTTAAAGCTTGTTTCTCGAAAGAGAAGTACTAAAGTGATCTTATTATTTCTCTTGAAGAGAAATCGAAGTTTAATTGTTCATTCATTCAAGAAAGCAGTTTCTGTTTTACGACTTCGACTTACAATCAACTTCAAATGAAAATACAAGATCTACTAAATCTATACTAGCTCTATCATCTACTAGCTCATATCATCTATTCCAAACGCTGGATTTGCATGACGAAGACGAAGAAGGCGAAGACAAAAATGGGAAGGATGGATTGATGAAAAGCGAAGATGAAAGTGGTGGAAATGGTAGATGGATGTGTGATATGACAATCTTGATGGTTCCATCTACTCGTTCCACCATAAAGCAACCACTCCATATTCCTTTTTCCCTTTCCCTTAAATGATATGAGATGAAGCACCAAAACATGGCACAGGAAGAGCTAACACCACCTCTCTTCAGGCACGTGGCCTTGGTTGAGGTTGTGGTGTTGAAGGTTGGGGGTGTGATGTCCTCTTCTTGTTGAAGAGTGGCACTAGACGATCTGAGTCATCAGAATCACCAGAAGACTCACTTGGATCCACTACACTATCATCTTCAAAAGAAGGGAGAAATGGGGACTTCAAAGGTCGAGGTTCATTTTGATAAGAAGATCGCAAAAATAGGCGAAAATCATCACTGGATGATGATGATGGAGAGGAGGTTGGATCAATGACCTCTGGTTTGGTAGACATGGTTTTGTTGATGATTGTGGTATTTTTGGAGAACTTAGGGTTTGTGAAGATAATTGGGGGTAAATGATTTGTGGTAAGTGTGCATTGGGACTATCTTATAGGCGGATTCAAGGCTTTATGATAATGTCTGAGTTGGGTGTCACGGTAAAAGATATTCTTGAAGAATACTTAGCCACTTGAGCCGTTTCTGTTGAGTGACCTTCTTCAGTAGTTTGACCTGTTTCTGCTGAAGTGTTAAGTTTGAAATTGGGTGAAGTTATTTTCCACGTAAGATATGGTCAACATGAGTTCCGATATATTTGACCATCAATTGGGTAACTTCCATTATTAACAAATTTGCATATCTTCGCTCAAAATACCTGATTCCCACCTCATTTTAATTAAAAAACACTTCCAGTTGCGTGAATCATAAACTCTTATCATGATTTCTCATATGGCGCTTCACTTTAAGAAAGATCATAACAAAGTGGCTTTTACGAGAGCAGAAAGGGTCATGAATTATATGAACCAATGGTGGATTTCTTGATGCGATCAAAGATTCATTATGCTTTAACGCATTCTCCAAGTGTGATATATGAATCATGGTTATACAATTTTGGGCATCTGCTACAAAGCGGGTGATCTTGAGATTCTTTTCTGATTGATGGAATAAAGTATGTTGTGGTGAGGAGTTGATTGAAGAAAGCTTCGTTTGGATGATGTAGGTGGGGTGTATCATTCTAATTACGTGGAGATACTTGTTGGGCTAAGAGCTTTTGGTTATCAAAGTACTAGAAACAGTTGTGGCGAGAAAAACAAGCTTTGCCCATGTGGAGGTTTTTGGTACATACTTTACTTCAATGTATTAGTAATAAGTCGGGGATGGGATCAATTTTCTACTCAATTGGGTTGTGGGATTGTATATACATCACGAGGGGTTAACTTATAATTTTCTAAATATATTTTGAGAACATGGTTGAAAATGTTTAGAGGAAAAAGCATAAGTTTTAATGTACCCTAGGTTTTTGAAAATGATTTTAGACATTACAACCCAAGTCCAAGCCTTTTGTCCATAGTTGCTACGGTGCTAAACTATTTGCTTCAATGAAAACTCATTTGAGTGGGAACATCATCCTTTGCTAGCGACTATGTTGCCTCATGGCAATGAGGTTGCTGATGAGGGTAATGTTGTTGGTTCTTCACCCTCTACTACTATTGCTGCTGATGGTACTCCATTAGTTGCCATGGATAAGGGCCCTTCCAATACTGCTGAAGCAGCACATGTTACTCCTGACCAACCTCCACCTACACCTTTGCCTATACCTAGTTCTTGTCCACCACCTGCTCATGATAATCTTGATGAGTTTGGGCATGGGTTTATAGACAGCCCACACCTAGTCCTGTAAGAGAACCATTTGTTGAAAGCTCTCCTATCATTGAGCATGTTATTATTTCTCCTGAGAGGTCCAATGATGCTCCCATTACAACCGAGCAATCTGCTGGTGGGTCGAGGACCTATTACTCTCGCATCTCAGATATGTTTTGCTCAACGGGACTATGAAAGAAGTTGCGGATCTCAAAAGGATCTTGATGAGACTAAATCTACACTTGGTGGTGAGATTGTGGGTTTAAAGAGTAAGGTTAAGGATTTTGAGGATCAACTTGGGAAAAGTAGCAAAGGAGGTTTGGATTCTTGATGAGGAGCAAGAGGTTACTCGATTTAAGTCACTTGATATTTTGGGCGATGTGGCTCGGAAGACTCATGTTCCTTCACCGTTGTTCTTTGAATCTTCAAAGAACAAGGAACCTATTACGCTTACTAGAAGAAGGAGAAGAAAGTATTTAAACAAAGGATTCCTTTGAAGCTACAAAGGAACCAAGTGTTGAAAATGTTACAACTGCTGAAAACAATATTGATGATGCACAAATGGTAGATGTTGATTATGCACATGGTAAAGATACATCTGTACCAGAAACATCTTGTCCTACACCTTCAGCAGATGAACATGTAGTATTTCTTGCTGAAAGGAGTTTTAATATGGATCCGAATGCTGATGTCTTTTCTACACCTGTTGAAGATTTATCTCAACATGTTTCTTCTGATGCTCCAAAGGCAAAGAGACCTAAGACAGTTGAGATTGTGGATTCTTTTGATGATATTGCACCTAAGATGATTTCTCCGGTGTTATACGAAGCATCTACCGATTCTTGACAAGGTTCAATCGATGAACCTCATGTTGTTTCTTCTGAAGTAATATCCAGTGTTGCACCTGTTGATAAAGTAGGAGAAAAGTTGGGTAATGGAGTGAAAAGCGTTGCTAATGCTAAGAGGGCGAGAGAGGTGCTTGAGAGAATGTATGAATTGCGTGGTGTTGCTTCACTTAAGTCTCGTCTACTTCTTCCATTCACGCTAAAGATGTTCATGATAAGATATCATCTTACGTCTCTATGGAGATGTATATACAGTAGGAGGAAGAAAAGAATGTTTAAAAGATGACATATTCCTCAAGGAGATCGTGAGATCGGATGGGACATACACTTCTAGGATTCATAAGTCTCTCGGAGGTAGTTCTTTGGATCCGAAAAGTGGCGATTCAACTTTCATTAAAGAAGGATCTGCGATATTTTTCTTGAAGGGTCTCATGATGTGTTATGACTTGGACTTTGGTGATGGACAACTTAACACCATTTTAGGCGGATAATTCTTATGCGGTTTAACTTCTTGAACAAATCTTTCATATGGTGGATAGACAAGATTTGAATACTACGTATGGTCTTGTCACTAAGTATTATGCTAATCATTCACCACAAGGTTCGGTTTATACTTGTTGGGTGATCTTCAAGTTCTGTTTGACTCTCGATCTCCGGATGGTAAAGGGTTTCTATTTGGAAGAAGTCACATAAGTGGAAGGTTGAGACTTGGAGATTTTATCCTATGTCTGTGTGCATGTGGTGGAGACAAAGTGTGGAATATTTGTGTGTATGTTCTCGAGATAAGATTTATCCTTTATGCATGTCATTGATGGAAAGCATGCGTGAAAGAAGTTGGAAGTTCCACGATCCGGTTGGAATGATAAGCTGCATCTTGAACAATTGGTTGGATTGATTAAGAATCGACACGCAACATCAAGTGTCATCTTGATTATGGTATTTTGTATTATTTGTAATATTTGTTTTCTTTGATTCTTTGTTTTATTCTTAGTTAAAAAAAAAAAAAAAAAAAAAAAAAAAAAAAACTATGTATATTACGTGTTTGTCTAACTATTCTTGCGGTTTGTTGTACATTGTTGATGATTATCGACTCACCATTTGTGCCTTGTGTACATCAAAGAGTTGGCTAGTCAAAGGGTACATCTTTGGTAAAGACACATCAAATCTGTTGATAGTTGTAATGGTTTGCTCAAAATCATAGGGTTCTGCAACCACCCATGCTTAATTCTTGGGTTGTATGGTCATCAATTCACCATGGTTTATTCCTTTTGGAATCTAAGAATTGGCTAGCCCACAAGTATATGGCTTGTGGTAAAGGCGATGGAATACCATATTTGGTAATCAATTCACCAAGGGATTCTTTCAACTAAAATTGACTAGTCTGAGCAAGCGGCTACGGTAAAGACATTTCAAATCCGTTGATGGTTCTTGATTTGCTAATAAATTAGATGGTTATCGGTGTACCATAGTTTTGAACTTAAACATATGGCTACTCCGGTAGTAATGGCTATTGGTAAAGACATCAAATCCATTATTTTCAATGATTCACCTCTCACGGGAGTTAACACACCGGATGTGATGAGAATATTATGAAACTAATATGTTTTGATGTACATTATGTCATTGTTCTTTGCAAAGATCTGGTGTTTCAAAGTTTTATCATCATAGAGATGTAATTGTTTTGGTTCTTTGTTGTTGTTGTTAGTCTACAATCCTCTTATGTTCTTGTGTTAAAGATATATCAAAGCTGAACTTAACCTAGTCAAATTCAGTTTAGGGAGGATTGTTGGGAATTCTACTAAGTATTAATTATCTTGATATTCTTCTTTGAAGGATTACTGTTTCAAGTGTATGGATTCTACTAAAGACTTAATTACTGTGAAGTTAGGAAACCGTGTAGATGGTTTCTGCGGATATAGATATTCCGTGTATTCTATAGTTAGTTAGGATATGCACTTGTTAACCGTGTAGATGGTTTCTGCGGATATAGATATTCCGTGTATTCTATAGTTAGTTAGGATATGCATGAGCTTTATTAGGAAGTTATAATGTATATCTTATTTAGTTTTATGTTTATACGTTTCTTGGGAAACGGGTTAGGGTTCCTTGTGTATAAAAGGAACACATTAGTATGAGTTATGTACAAGTTGAAAAAAAACAAAGTTTTAGTATTATTAAAAAGATCCATAGAGGATCAAAGTGTTCTTAGTTATTTGTGTTTGTTCTTATGTTTAAATTCCGCTTGAATACAAGTTATAGAGACTGTCTAAAAGTGTGTTTGTGATTACATAAGCATAACTATCGATCTACGAGTGCTTTAAAGATCTATCAAGGTCTTCGTTTCAACAAGTAATATGAAACTTAGTTATTGAATATTGATTGATTGTCTATTATCTTAATTGTGATTGACCTAGTATTGCGATAGGTCATTCGTTGTGTTTGTAATGCTTGATTGATCTTTGATGAACCTTAGCTTATAATCGCCTAGAGTAATTGTAGACAAGTCATTCAAAGAATACCTTAGAGTTAAAGTTTATGAATCCTTGAGATTTTGTAGTCATTAACCTTTGGTAGCTTTAAAGAGTTAGGGATAAGCATACCCTACGACCTTAGAGACACAACGCAATTAAGAATAAGGACGTGACAATTCAACCACCAATAGGAGATAACTAGGGAGTAATAAAGCCTAAGCAAATACATTTTAACTATCATACGAGCACACAACAATAGACATAGACTACATACACCTTAGTTTAGATAATTAGATAAGTAGAAGTAATCGGTAGAAATACCAAACCCCAAATCAAACCTCGAGATTCGTACCTTTCCATTTCCTAAAACATCAAAGATAAAAAATAATCTTCCTCAACCCCAACCTTAGCGTAGTAGCTTCTCACTAGCATTCCTATTCCCCAGAGAACGATATCAATTCCGTGGCTTACCCTAATACTACACTACAGCGATTAGGTTCCTTGCCTAGGGTGTTGAAAAACTTGCTCGACAAAAGGAAGTTCCTTTGACCCCGAGCAGCGTGTAGCGTTATCAAGTTTTTGGCGCATTTGTCGGGGAATAGAATAGCTAGTTAGGAGTCCACCTCGTTGGGTTTCCTTGCTTGATTCCTATCAAGTAAGTTTTTCCCATTTTAGCTTCCTCGTAGTCTATCCCCTTCTTCGTGACCTTTGTTCGTAACCCCATCACTTTTCATCATGGAAGGTGATAACCAACCACCATTCATCAACCTACCACCAAATGACCCGCCAAGAGGCCGTACTCTTGGTGAATACTCGAGACCAAGCCACCTATGCTATAGGAACACCATTGAGCTTCGACCAAGCCCAAACTACGGCCTGCGATCCGACACCATCGGTTGGTGCAAAATGGATGTACATTCCATGGACTTCGTTCGAAGATCTAATCGACATCTTAAGGATTTCCTTAAAATTGTCGATTCCATCGACCTCGATGCTACTACTCGGGAAACCAGCGTCTGCGTCTCTTCCAATTCTCTACGGGACCAAGCTAGTAATTGGCTTGAGCGACTTCTCATGGCTCCATCTCAAGTTGGGATGATCTCACCTCTCGCTTCCTTGCTCAATTTTTCCACCGGGAGAACCACTAAGCTTAGGAATGATATCTTGATGTTCCAACAACGTCAAGGTGAATCTCTCTGAAGCATGGACTCGATTCAGGACTTACTCCATAAAGTCCTCATCACGGCATTGATCTTTGGCTTCAAATCCAACTCTTCTATGATCATGTCAACTTCCCACCAAGCGATCCATTGACCAAGCGGCGGTGGAAAACTTAGTGATCTCACCGCGGAAGAATCATGGGGTATCATAGAAGACCTTGCTCTCTATGACAATGAAAGTTGGAATGACCCCGTGAGTTGCCCAAAACCGTAAAGGCAATCTCTTGCCTCCCTTGACTCACAACTTTCCGGCCGTAGGATGCTCGAGCTTGAAGATCAAGTTAAATTCCTAATGAGCTCCTACGAAAATACTAAGTCTTCCGACCAGTGAACAAAGTTTCTTCCTCGTGTGAGTCGTGTAATGGTCCTCATAACACACGTACTTATTCCATAACAAGCTTCCGTTGACTCGCATCCTCGCGTACTAATGGAGCAGGAGGAAGATTCTACCACACGGGACCTAGGACTTTAATGGCCTTGAGAAGCATGGAAGGGCAAGCCGACTTTTATTGGGGACAAACCAAAGAATTCACATCAATGATTTCTCATGGCCCCATCTCATGGCCTAACCAACAAAACATTGAGGGATGTTGCAACACCTAGTCGCATCCCGAAGCTCAAATAGCTAAGCTCTCGGACCGTTTTAACCAACAACAAGCCGAGATGGATAGAAAGATAGATAACCTCTTGAAAGCCATGACCAATAGTGATAGGAAGGCTAATGCTATCTCAACTCCCGAAACTCCCAGTGTAGAGATTGAGGACCCAAGTAAGCTAGCTAAGCACATTCAATTCGTCAATACCATAACCTTTGTGAAACCTAATAGAACAAATGACGAAGCGAACCATGAAATGATACTTGAGGTTAGTGAAAAACCTAGGAATGAAACAACCGAGGAAGTAGATGAAGTAGACAATGACTATTTCAATAAGTTTCCTACGGAAGAAGAACTATCTCACCACCCTCACTTAGTGCGTGACCTCCGTCACATGTATGTTAGGAGAAGCCCTAGGATCAAGTTTAGGAACCCTTATACCATGTTGCATAGGACACCTTTTAGTGGCAAAGGCCTACATTGACCCATGAGTCCCCGATAAACATAATGACTAGCACCTACTATAATTGGGTAATGAAGAAGCCTATCGACTAGGCAAGATCCAGATAATCCTAGGGTTAGTTGCAATTTTCTTGGTAGAATTAAGGGATTGCTGTGTATGTAGGTAGTTTCACGTTCCTATGGATTTCATAATAGTGGATGATATTAGTGCGGACCATAGATCCTAGCTTGTCCCACGTTATTCGGAAACCTTTCATAGAAAGCACCGGATGACTTATGATCCCTCGTTAGGAATAGTGTGATTCAAGGATGAGACCGATGATGTAGCCTACCAAATGCCGTTTAAGATTGAGAAATTTTCATCACTCTCCAATGATGAAAAGGAACTTAAACTATCGGTCTACTATAGGAATGAGAAGGATAAGGAGAAAGGGTGGATTATGTTATGGCCAAGATTTTGGTTTCTATAAGGATTGCTTGAACTTATGACCGGAATATAGGCGAGTGGGGAGAGGGCGAACTCTTAGAAAGGTGCATCATAGGGCACTTCTACAACATGGAATCACCCACTAGAGACCGTCATGAGGAAGAAGGTGGCCAGTAATGAAGTCGCGTGAGGGCGACTTGAGTCTAGCTACAAGACTCATAAATAAAGAAAAGCGCCGTGGGAGGCAACCCATGCTTAATTGTTTGCTTGTTTGTGTGTCGTGTATCTTTTATTGATTGTGTATTCTCATGTTTAAAATTTTAAAATGCTTTATTTTTCTTTAACCTCGTCTTAATTACATATAAAGGTATTTTACATAAGGGATAAGTGTAGGGAGGATTACACGCGTTTTCAAAAGAAGCGTAAACATGAAATTACAATTAATTAAAAGATATACATATATGTTTGTTCGAGTCAAATGCTTGTATCGAGTCATAATGTATGTTTTGCGGAAATTTTTCGATTCTAAAGATGTAAATTTTGAATTTTTTCGAGAAAATCGCATACCGGTTTTGTCGGGATAACTTGGCATCGAGATCGTAACTCGACGACGTCGGGAAGAAGAAAAAAGCGATTACTTTCTCGTTTTACGAGCTACTTATAAATTTTTGGAATTTTCGGTCTTAATTTTCGAAAGTGTAAACATCCATTCACAAGCATTATATCCTAGTTTAGTAGAGTCCTATATATATTATTACTGCTTGATTTTCGCGAAGGTTTCGTTTGTTTTCTTCAAATGTGCGGGTTTAATTTATCAAGAAGAAGATACATAAGATGAGAAGGAGCTTTTCATGCAAACATTCTTCTTGAAGAAAGATGTAACCACCGCTTCATACGGATCCTACCGAGCTAATCAGGGGAGTACTAGTTTCTTTCGTTGTTAATTACCTTCCATTATCATAACTTTGATACTTTCGGGGAACATTGGGGATAATGTTCAGTTTAAGTGTAGGGAGGGAAAATAAAACGGGAACTTTGAAACTATGCTTACCCTTGAATATTTGCCTTGTCCAATTTTATTTGTGTAATAAACCATGAGAAATATCGGTTAGGGTAATTTTGGCACCAAATTAAAAATTTTTCATGACATATAGGAGTGGGCCATTAGTCTTAATAAAGCGTCTCATGGATAGGAAATTATATGACTAGCACAAAAACCCTTTACCACTTAAATTCCACCCAAAATGTGAGGATCGCCCTTAGATTAGTAGGAATTAAAGCATTCATCTTTAATGCTTAGAGTGTGAACCGGTAGTATAATAGATTCTAGAACTTGTTTTGTGATGCATCCGAGATCGCTAGTAAGACTACACTTGTGTAGTTAGGAATAACTAAATGATAAGAGGCATTAGGATAACCCTTGTTTGATACACGTAATATAATTACTTCTTCCACATCGGTTGAGTAATTCCCCACACCCTGCGTTGTACTCATCTTTAGTACATGATACCCTAGTTAACCCTCGAGCCTATCCTTTTCGCGGTTCTCGTGATGTTTGGTTTTCGAATATCAATGAAGAGCATTGTTTACAATCCACCTTTGAATGTACACCCAAATCGCCTTAGCCTACCTTGTATGCACTCACTTTTAGTGCATTATTATTATCACACTTAACCCTTAGTTCAATTATCTAGTTGCTTGTATAAGTTGCTAAGTCGAGTCATATCCTTTGTACACAGTTTGGGACGATTGGGACTCATGGAAAAGTTAAATTTTATGAGATGACGGGAAGGGAACGTTATTCAAATTCCCTTTATTTGCATAATAATGTACTCCAAGTGTTTTGATCTTTTCAATTCAGGTCAAATTAGTGTTAGAGTAATAAAGCTCAAGTGTAGGGATGTGCCTATAAATCCCTTTCATTTTGATGTTATCGTAGAGGATGGTAGAGTAAAAGTGTATGAAAAAAAATTTGAGAAAAACATACGGGCTACCATCCTACATCTATCTTTAATTTATGTTTGTTTGTTTGGTTATCTAGAGTTTAGAGTGTTGAGTCTTGGCTTAGCAGCGCCATTCTTCGCATGCTTGTAACATAAAGATTTTGACTTGCCACCACTAAATAGCCTATCCCACCAAACCCTTTGTTTCCTACCGTAAGCCTATCATTATAACCCTTTAAAAGACCTCTTGGATAGTCTTTCCTAGGTGCTTACGCCAAAGCGATAGAGGTTTGATCTAGTCTCAAGCCTATGGTAATCTATGTACTAGGACCGGTTAATGGTGTTTATCTTCCATTTCCAACTTGTTATATCTCATATACACGAGAGATGTGAGTATCCAAACACCCCATTGAGGTGCTAGTATGTAATTCCGTGCTTGTTATGACTTTCTTGGGGCTTATATGTGTTGTAAATCGGTCTAAACTAATGCTTCATGACCTCTAACTTATAAATTGATTGGCTAAAGAACATTTGCTTGAGGACAAGCAAATACCAAGTGTAGGGATATTTGATAAGGTTTTAAAATGTACCTTTTGAAGGTCGTTTAAGCCTTTATTTGATCACTTTGTATCCGTTATTACTTAATATCGTTCCTTTTCACTTTTAGGTATCTTGAAGGCAAATTCTGGAATGACACTTATTCGGACGAAAAGGCATGAATATCTGAAGAAAATGGCCAAAGTCAAGAATCGAGACACTCAGTCTTTGGGCCGAAGGGACGAAGTCGGGTTATACACGTGACGCCGTCGGAAGATGTTTTGTGACGATCTGATAGCCAAATTGCTTATTTTCAAGTGACGGCATCGGGTTTTAAAAGAGTAGGCGTCGCGGCAGGCGGCCTAGATTTGATCGAGCGGTCGAGACTCAAAGCGGCAGCGTCACGAACATAAGGTGGCGCCGTCATAATGATAACGTGGCCGAGCGAAACCTTAATAACGGCGACCGGCGCGTCACAAATTAAAGGTGACACCGTCGCATGTGTAATCTTATATATATAATCCGAATTGTTTAGTTTTTCGGTGTGTAGTCTTTTGGAGTAAAACCTAAACCGAACCAATTTGTCTTGTATAGTATTTTAGGGTTCCATACCTATCTTACATCAAGATAAGTGTTTTACTTCTTTAATTTAATTATGTCTTCCTTTGATTGTGTGTATGCTTGCATGTTCCCATATACGGCTAATTTACTTGTGTGTTTGCTTAGGTAATATGAAACTTAGTTATTGAATATTGATTGGTTGTATCTTATCTTAATTGTGATTGACCTAGTATTGCGATGGGTCATTCGTTGTGTTTGTAATGCTTGATTGATCTTTGATGAACCTTAGCTTATAATCGCCTAGAGTAATTGTAGACAAGTCATTCAAAGAATACCTTAGAGTTAAAGTTTATGAATCCTTGAGATTTTGTAGTCATTAACCTTTGGTAGCTTCAAAGAGTTAGGGATAAGCATACCCTACGACCTTAGAGACACTGGCAATTAAGAATAAGGGCGTGACAATTCAACCACCAATAAGAGATAACTAGGGAGTAATAAAGCCTAAGCAAATACATTTTAACTATCATACGAGCACACAACAATAGACATAGACTACATACACCTTAGTTTAGATAATTAGATAAGTAGAAGTAATCGGTGAAATACCAAACCCCAAATCAAACCCCGAGATTAGTACCTTTCCATTTCCTAAAACATAAAAGATAAAAAATAATCTTCCTCAACCCCAACCTTAGCGTAGTAACTTCTCACTAGCATTCCTATTCCCCTAGAGAATGATATCAATTCCCGTGGCTTACCCTAATACTAAACTATAACGATTAGGTTCACTGCCTAGGGTGTTGAAAAACTTTCTCGACGAAAAGGAAGTTCATTTGACCCCGAACGACGCGTGTAGCGTTATCAGGACTACTGGTGGTCCTTTACTAGTTTGTGAACATTGTGGGTTTAATGGTCATACTATAGACAAGTGTTTTAAACTCATTGGAACCCTGCTGATTTTGGAAACCAAATAATTTTAATAATAATAATAATAATCATGGTGTTCAAAATTTTAACAATTACAAACATAAAATTGTAAAGTAAAAAGAAAGTTACAAGATTTAATTATCTAGTAAGGTGCGGTTTTACACTCGAATATTTTCTCAATTTACAATGAAGTCCTTTAAATCTACAAATCACCTTATGATCACTTGTCTCTATGCTAGATCTTTTTGGGTCATTAAGGTGTTGGTGTGCCCAAATCAACTCTGGTTGGATTAAACTAGTTTATTTATTTAAAAAAAAGAAAAAAAAAAGAGCTGCTCAAAGTGCAAGTTTAAGAATATGCAATCATCTATGTAAGTTCAAGCTTAGTGGGAGTGATGCAAACATGTTTTTGGTGGATTTGGAAGGTGAGAAATGATAAATTTAGTGGGAGTGATGTAAACATGTTTTTGGTGGATTAGGAAGGTGAGAAATGATAAATATTTAGCCTATCTAAGGAACCGCCAAATATTGTTTTTTGAGATCCAGAATTTGTCTTTCTGTTGGATATCTATAAATGTCATAATATTAATTGGAGCTGGGATTCGTAGAATCACAAATCCATGTTTAGCATTGTTTAGTCCTTCTTAGTCTTCGAGCTGTAAGGCTTAGAGTTTATTATAGGTGTTCTTTTTTAGTTTTAGCAGTTTTCTTGGCTTTTTTGTGGCTTATGTGGTTGTACATTTCTATTGACTCATCTTCTCCATGTAAATGAGTTGATTTTTTATTTTATTTTTGTATTGTTTTTTTATAATAAAAACTTTCCCATTGAAAGAAAAGAAGAAGAAGTTGTACTTTCCCTAAAAACATAAAGCTTGAAATGCATTTAAAATTGTTGAGACACTTCTAATTTAATGTTTAGATTGAAAGTAAATAAGAACGTAAATGTTAGTTTAATATCATGAGTTGAGATCATGTAAAAGTACTAACAAAATAAAAACATAAAATGTAATTGTGACCATTCAATCTTAATTAAATACGGTCCTACGTCCGAGTTTAAACAAAACCACATATCTCTTTCTTCACATTGACCGAGGGCAATTTGGTAACTAATCCATTTTTAACTTCACCTCACAATTTAAAGCACATAAAATTTAAGCGACGAACTTTTAGAAAAATCGATTTCACCATAATTTCTAAAATTTAATCCTCTTTAATTTGGTATGAATTTTTGTTAAAAATTTCGAAGCTGTTTTTACATATCAAATGGGTGTTAATTTTCTTGATTTTTTTACATATTCGACCCTAATTTTTAACCTCATAATGCCGAATCGTGAAAAACTAAAAATATGAAAGTAGTAGACTTTGGTTCACTCTTTACCCATAAATTTGAATCACTCACATCCGATATGCTATGAGTGAGATAGCGCACGTTAAAGATGACATTTTAGTCATATTTGTTGCACACAAAGTGTTTGATGAAATGTCTAGCTTAGATTTTTAGCGTTTAAATTGCGTCAAATGCTCTAATTTTTGTACCACAACGCATTATTAATCATTTTATTAATTTAAGAATCAAAAAGCGATGTTTTAATCATTTTTTTAATAAAGAAATATATGTTTTGTTCATCAGTTAGTATTGTTCATCAATCAGTCTTTGTTCGTCGATAATCTTGTTAAAGACTGATGAGGTGATGAACAATATTAACTCATGAATGACATTAACTGATGAACAAAGACTAATTGATGAATACTTATGAACAATATATAGATTGGTCTTGTCTTGTTCATCAGTTAATGTTGTTCATCAGTTCATCGACAAGACATCAACAAGACTGATGAACTGATGAACAATATATAGATTGGTGTTGTCTTGTACATCAGTTCATCAACAAGACTGATGAACTGATGAACAAGATTAACTGATGAACACTTATGAACAACATGTAGATTAATGTTGTTCATCAGTTAGTCTTGTTCATCAGTTCATCAATCTTGTTGATGAACTGATGAACAAGACAACACCAATCTATATATTGTTCATCAGTTCATCAGTCTTGTTGATGAACTGATGAACAAGACAACACCAATCTATATATTATTCATAAGTGTTCATCAGTTAGTCTTTGTTCATCAGTTAATACCGTTCATGAGTTAATATTGTTCATCACCTCATCATTCTTGAACAAGGTTATTGATGAACAAAGATTGATTGATGAACAATACTAACTGATGAACAAAGACTAACTGATGAACAAAACATATATTTCGTTATTAAAAAATGATTAAAACATCGCTTTTTATTCTTATATTAATAAAATGATTAATAATGCGTTGTGCTACAAAAATTAGAGCATTTGACGCAATTAAACGCTAAAAATCTAAGCTAGACATTTCATCAAACACTATGCAACAAATATAAGTAAACGTCATCTTTAGCGGTGATATCTTACTCATATGACATGGTTTGGTGATTCAAACCGTGTGAAGTGAACCAAAGTCTATAATTTTCATGTTTTGGGTTTTCGCGAATCAACATTTATGAGGGTAAAAATAGGGCAAAAAATGCCCAAAAATCAAGAAAACTAACACACCCATTTCGTATGTGAATAAAAAAGTTTCGAAATTTTTAACAAAATTCATACCAAATTAAAGAGAATAGAATTTTAGAAATTATGGTGAAATCAGTTTTTTCTAAAAGTTTGTCGTTTAAGAGATATGTGCGTTTAAAGTTTGAGGTGAAAAATGAAAAAATTGGTCAAATTACTACTCAACCCCTTTGACCGAAATTAATTAAAAAAATAAGGTAGTTGACTAGATCTCATCCAACGGTGGAGATTACTTTTTAGACTTTGCAAATTCATGTGACTTTGCAATGGATCCGGTACCTTAATATCATTCTCATAATCTAAATAACGCACAGAAGGAAAATATATATACAAATGTAACAAAATAAATGTGTTATGCTGACAATCAGCTAACAAGATGGAAAACACATAATAGCCCACTAACCCCCCCCCCCCCAGTTGGAGCGGGAGTAGGCCAAACCCTCAAACTGGCATGAAACTTGTCAAAAGGCATGGAACGCAAGTCTTTGGTGAATATATCCACATATTGGTAATGATAAGGAACATGTAAAACGCGCACCACACTAGTCAGTATAAATCCGAACAAAAATATATGTCAATCTCTATGTGCTTCGTGCGTTGATGTTGCATGTGATTAAAACAGAGATAGGCAACACTGACATTGTCACGGTAGACGAGAGTAATGGAAAACAAAGAAGAATGTAACTCATGAAGTACGTTGTGTAATCAACAAGTCTCAACAACAACGATGTCAACGCCACAATACTTAGCCTCTTCATTGCACCAAGAAAGCCTATATTGATGCTTTGATGATCAGGTCAATAAGTTGTTGCTAAAAAAGCACAATTATCATGAAGTACTTTGAGTGGTGGGGTACCTAGCCCAATGAACATCCGAATAAGCACCTCGAGACAATATCAAAGCAAAAAACAAAGGAGAATGCAATTCACAAAGTAATTTTTGTAACCAATAAGTCTCATCAACAACATTGGCAACACCATGATACTTAATGTATGTACTGGACTAAGAAACTGTATATTGACTTCAATGACCATGACAACAAGTTGTTTCCAAGAAAAACACAGTTCATAAATAGATGTGAGTGTAGTGTGCAACCAAACCAATCAGCATCCGAATAACCAACCAGATACGATATCGAATAAGAATAAAAGTTGTGATCCAAAATTCAATGTGCCCAGAACATAGCGCAAACCGATTTTAAGATCGACAAGTGTGGGTCCTAATGATCATGCAAGAACAAACAAATCTGTTACACAACATAAAATAAATTAGGTCGTGTAAAAGTGAGGTACTCAAAAATCACAAACCCGACTAATTCATCGGTACTCTCCTCTCTGGCGAATATGGCGATCAAGTGAAACCCTAATAACCTAAATTGTTTTTAATCCTTTTCTCGTTTCTTTCAATTTTAGCAATTAAGATTTGTTTAGTGTTTGATAATTCATGCTTGGTTTCTCATCTCTAGGAGACTCAATTAACTTCTTATGGGTTTATCATCAATAATTGTTTTCGTTCTTGTTCATCGTTGAGTTGCAACTAGGGTTTATTATGTTTTTAGGGTTTCTTAGTGTTTAGTTTTTCCTGTTCGTTAGGGATATTTGGTATCATATCACTACTTTAATTCATAATTATTATTTTTTGTCTCATAATGGAAGGCGATTAGTGTTTTTGCTGCTTTATTCCAAACCCTAGTCTCTAGGGTTTCACGTTAACTGAAGATTGATGTTCTAGTTCTTCTCATTTTTTTGGTACGTGCGAGTTTTTTTTTTCTGCTTGGTTTTAGGTTGATAATGAAGTGTGGTTTTTTGATTTGAGATGAGGAGGGAAAAAGTAAAAGAAAAAGGTGATAGTTATTGATATTCAAAATGTGGAAGATGATGGAGAGGTTCTTTACACGGTGATGGTGGATTATGCTTGTACATTGATTTATATTAGGGTTGATCGGGAGTTTAAGGATGGGATGGTTATTGTTATTTCAAATGTGGAAAATGATGGAGAGGTTCTTCATACGGTGAGGGTGGAGTACGAATGGGACCACCTAGATGTGGTGTGTGTATGATATTTGGGCATGCTGTTATGACATGTCCAAAATGGGTTATTGATGAACCAAAGAAGCAAAACATGAACAATGATGGATTCCGTCAACCTCTTAGAAATGCTTGTCGTGGTAAAAGTATGGGTTCCAAGGTTCAATTTAAGCCTATGAAACAAGTCTAACAAGCCGTCTCTAAAAAGAATGGTACTAGTTCAAGTGGTGCGAAAAAGAAATCTGAAGTGTCTAGACAAGAGACGAATATTGCTAACCCTTTTGATGTACTTAGTACGATTGAGAATGACGATGAGTTTGGATGAAATGGGGGGTTTTCAAATTTGGTTAAGAAAGTGGTTCAAGATGTGGTTGGTTCGTCTAATGACACAAACAAGGTAGGGGTGATTGACTTACTTCTAGCACATATAATGTGGCCTCTACAAAGGTTGATGATCCTAGTATGAATGATGCTATTGAGAGAGTCGCGAAGAGCTTGGAACAAGTTTTACAGGGACTGATCAGGCTGGTGACCATCATGGTAATCAAAGTCCAACTTCCTTAGCTAGAAAATTTCAAGATATTGAAAAGCTAATGCTCGATGGAAGCTCGTACTAGTGGTGATGATGGAAATCCAATGACATCGAAACACCGGGAACAAGTATACAACCAAGTTCTTTGAGTTTTAATGTTGAAGAGGATTGCGGTGAAGTGAAACATGTTATGACAAAGCGAGACTTTTATGACTTCTAAGTCAAGTAGGAGTGGATCTGGGACCAATAGTTTGTCTGACGCGGAAGTAAGCTAAGGATGATGACCCATATGAGTCATATGATGATGATGATGATGAGTGCAATGCTCATGATCTAACAGAAGATCAATTGGCTTTCTGTGATGTTTAGGATATTAAGGTTCTCGGTCGGAAAAATTTGTAGGTTATGTTTTAAGTCGTTGAGTCAAATGTAATCTAGTTATAGTCGTTCTTTATTCACAATAGTAGTTTTGCAAGTTATGTTAGCCTTATCGCATATGTAATTGGTTGATATGTGGGATTTCACCCATATCCGTTGTACTTAAACGTTTTATGGAGTAATACATTTATCGGGAAAACCCTTTACAATTAAAAAGCACCCAAAAAGCTATGATACTGCTAATACCTTGTTAAAATTATTTTATTCTCATAATCAAAATAATGCAAGACAAGGTAAATATAAATACTAGTGTAAGTATGTAACGAATAAATAGGCTTCTGATAACATCAAATTATCCTGAATATTTTAGTGTTAATTTCCCCCGATAATGCTTGTAATTTATATCATTTATATGGATTTACGCTTGTTTTCCATTATATTCCACTTTCAGGTAAATTACGAGCATTGGAGCTAAAGAGGCTGGAATTGGAGAGTTTATTGAAGATTTATCATAGTATGCTCACTTTGAAGAAGTTCTGCGTAACTCTCTCACATTACTCCGTAACTAAAGCGTGACTCGGAAAACCAACTTATCGAGAAGATTACGGCGTAACTCTCCCAAAGATTATGGCGTAACCATATTAGGTCAAATGAGGTTCCGCGCCCGATAATTACGCCGTAACTCATGCATCAACTACTGGCGTAACCAAGATTTATTGAAGATACGGCGTAACCCTTCTAAGGTTACACCGTAACAAGCAGATCTAGTGCAAATTACGAAGAAGTTATATGTTCTACGTAACTATTTTATTAATACTGTAGTAACCAAGATCCGCTTATAAATACCCACGATTTCCAGCATTTCTAAGCATCCCATTTACACACAACAATCGAGAGAACATGAGAAGAAGCCAAAGCGGATCTAGAAGAGCATCGGAGCTATCTCCAAGGGATAAATCACTCCCCTACGATAAGCATTAACATTTTATCTTTTCTTTACTTTCGATTCATGTATTTCGTAACATTAAACATTGAATTGATTTGTATGGTTAATATGATCGGCTAAGCACCTCTTGGTGCTAGCCTAGATTATGATTCATAATTGTTTTATTTGCGTTTACATTGCTTCCAGTATAATTATTTCTAAGTGTATGCATGCATAGTTTATTGGTAGCTACCCTTGTTTGATATTTTGAATGGCGGTGAGGCTAGTTGCTTAGGAGATATGACCAATCGACCCTAAGTGAGTAGGCGAGATGGGAAGGGTAAGATATGACCAAGCTGACGACCACTTTCTACTTGTGCGATTTGACCAGTGATCACCGTTTGGATGAACTTAAGAATTAGGGGTGAGTGTCTAAGATGCTAGCGCTTGGGCACTCACTATTATAAGTCTATCATGTAGCGGAACTTAATGACTTGGCTTAGGGGACCGAGGAACAACCGGACTTATGAGGGTGATTAGTGTGTAAATACTCATCATTTTGTACAAAATAAACCGCAAATTCATCCGAAAACACTCATAAACACATCAAAATGATCAAAATATCACAAATCGGTGTTTTATGTGTTTTAAATTCAAAATTATCAAAATCAGATGAAAAACATATCAAATTTGCAAAAATTGCAGTTTTAGTCCCCCAAGTTTCAAGAATTGTCAAAAATAGTCCCTGAGCCCGAATTTCAAAAGTAAAAATCACCAAAGGTCCTTTTTAAAATCAAAAGTTGTCAAATTTAGTCCTTTGGTGAAAAATATGAAAAGTTTGAGAAATTACAAGTTTAGTCCTTCAAGTTTGAATTTTGGCAGAAATGGCCCCTGGAAAATGGCAAATTGGCAAATTTGGTCCTTGTACTTATTGAGATTGTCAATTATGGTCCCTTGAAGCAACTTGGCAGAATTGGCGCTTAGGTCCTCTATTTTCGAAAATGCAACAAAGTCCTTGTATTAATAAACCCTTATACCCATTTGGACCCTTTCACACCTTTGGACCCCGTCAATATGCAATTTGGACCCCCTTTGATATTTAGCCCCTTGGTCAAACCGGTCAAACCAAACCCACACCCTTCCCGCTTTCCCTCCCATTTCTGCGCTACCACCATATCCACCACCATTCCACCACCCCACCTCCCAATCACCTCACCATGTCCCCCTCCTCCTCGCAAGCTTCCAAGAAGCATTAAATGCACCCTTACCCACCATATCTTCTCCAATTGCTAGAATCACCTTTTGGCGCCAAAATCATATTCAAAGGCCAAGATCATTTCAAGGCCATCCAATGGCTAGAAATAATTGGAATTCATCAAAGAAGAGATAAAGACATTGGATTATAAAAGGAGCAAAAGGAAGCAAGAAACATAGTCTACTAGTTTTTTTTTTTTTACTTATGTCGCTTTTTATGTAAAACCTTTCAATTAAGTGTAAGACTTGTATTATTTTGCTAAATTGTATCAATCAAAGTGTTTAAGAGTATTGAGACTTAATTCAAGCAAAATTTCGTTTATGTTTACATTTGATCTTAAGCATCCCATCGTTGAAATTTTCCATTTCCAAATCACACTCAAGAGCTTTATAATACTTGTTTCTCAGTTCAATTGAGCTTAAATAAGCTTAGCATAGCTTTTTATAAGCTTAAACTCAAATTTTAGGCACATTTGGAAACTGGTCAAAGAAAGTCAAACAGGGTCAAATTTGGTAATGAAGATGGTCAATGGGTGAAGCAGAGCTATGGATGTGGGTTGATATTAAGCTAGGTTAGGGGTTTGGTTAGGTTAGTGGTCCATTGTTGCAGTATTGGCTAACCATTGTGGTTTGGACCCTTGTAAGTGGAATTTCAAGTTTCATTGCATAATGTGTTTTTTGTAGTTATAATCTGCTCAAATCTGTCTTTTCAGTAGTGATTAAGTTTAGTTAACTTAGATTGATCATAAGAACAAGTTGGTTAAGTGTTTGGATCAATTTTGATTCACAACAGTCAAGTACAAGGGTGTTTGGCTTAGCAGGTTTAACTGTCATTCAGTTATATGCAGTGATTGACTTTTGTTTGTTCATGCTTGTTGGACTCAATTGAGTCTTCATCTGTCTTACTTTTGTGTTTAGTACTCAAAAAAGTCAAAATCCACCTCAAATAATCTCAACAGTTAACTGTTGAGATTTTGAAACCAAAATCTTGGATTGTGTTTAAAAGTAATAAAAAAAGGTTGTAATAGCTTCATTCCATCATAATACAACATTATAAGTCCTCAAATCAGGTTTAAAACTCAAAAAAGTCAAACTGTGTTTCTGTTTCAAAAAGTCAAAAATGGTATGAAAACTTGTTTTGTGCAGAAAGTGCAGCAGTTGCACAGGTTCCATTAAAGGATTTCAAGGTCTGAATTTTTGGTTACAAGTAGTGCTATAGGTGGTCTTTAGGACCTAATATCTATTTTTGCTTTAAGCTTTCTGGATAAGCTTGGGTATAAGCTCAAAACAAGCCCAAGGTGCCCTGCACCAACTCAAAGATATCCGAGTGATTTTCGTGTTTTGTGCGACTTGCACAGAGCTTGTAAAAGCTTTTCAAGGGCTGGTCTTTTGGTCATAGATAGCCACTTAGGTCTAGTTGAGATATCAATAATTGGATTTTAGTTTGTAGCTTATTTGGTTGCTTATTTTCGGCTGCAAGTTGACTCAAATTTGCTTTTAGCTTATCATCATAACATCAAATCTGTGAAATATTGCTTATCAGTAGTTATAGCCTGTTGTTTTAAGTGCATTAGGGTATATTTAGCTTATTATAGCTTCGTGATCGGTTTGGTAGCTTTTGGTGAGCTTTTGGCTTATCAAGTGCTTATTTCCATAAGCACTTCCATAGCGATTGCATATTTCTCCACACAAGCACTTGTTTTCCAATTTTCATAGCTTCTTAATATTATTTTGACTTTTCTGAAATTTTCATATTTTTCTCATTGTTTTACTATTTTTCTTGATTTTTATTAGTTTTAAGCCTTTTAAATAGCATTTAATACAAAAATTAGAAAAGGTTCAAAAAATAAGTTTTCATTTTTCTTAGGCTTAGATAAATATAAAAGGCAAAAAGTAATTTTCCATATTTTTCATAGTTCATTTGGTAATTTTAGTGATTTAATTAGTTTTAATAGTTTAAAATTCATAGAAAATAGATAAATAGTCATAAAAATACAAAAATAGTTTTGAAAAGTCTATTTTGATATTTTAGACTTTTCCAAGTCTTAATCTTATTTTTCTAGCCTAATTTCCTATTTTCTTGTATTTTAGGTAATTAATTAATAGTTAAAAATAGTTTTTAATTAAATAATTAGTTTTAAAAATAATTTTATTTTTCTAAAAAGTTTCTTATATCATTAGGATTGTAAAAACGTCATTTTCATATTTTTAGGGTTAATATTGATTAAGTTTCACTTTTTATTTTGTACGTCACGTAGTTTTTAATTTAAACGTACGTTTTAGATTTTAAACGTTCATCACTTTAAATATAGTGATAGCGTTTATTTAATAGGTTTTATCTTTTTAATTTTCTTTAATTTGCATTTAAGGCGTTTTTAATTTGTTAGCTTTTCCTTAGTTATAATAATCACAATATCATTTTTCGTTCAAATTTCTCGATCACTAAACGTTGATTGATCCATTGCATAGCTCGCTGGGACATAACGACCCGGGGAGACCCTATACTCCTCTGATCCTAATTGCATTAGTGTTTGAGCAGTTTTTAGTCTTTTAGACTTGACTGTTTAGCACCGATCAAATTTTAGCCGCCGGGAGTCAGGTCTTGATTTATCTTCGCTGTAGCAGATTAGTTGTTTGAATCCTCACTCATTTGTTTATATCATCCATCTATATATATATCCATATTTTCTTTCTAAAAACCAAAACCCAAAACAAGCAAAAACTTATAAAACACAAAAATATTTTTCCTTTTGTTTCTATATATGTATCAAAATAAAAATACAAAAGAATCGCTAGTTTTCTTTAATAATTAACAACTTAAAAGATTACCACGAAAACCAAGGCGGCACTACCTAACTGGGGTGCGACCATAATAAGTTCCCGAACTAAAGATATAAAACTTGCCTTTGTGTCCATTGTGATTGGTGTACCTTTTCAAAAAAGCCATTCATCTTGGATTATTGGTTAAGTTCATCGTTGTTTTGCCTCGATTTTGTGTTAATTGATTTTGTTGTGATATCGACGTTTCGAACCGTAAAACCCATAAAGATTCTTCTCACCCCGATTTTTATAAAACGCCTTCATAATTCTCATTCTCATCGAAAGATTTTCATAATTCCATTTTCTCCTTAACTCGAGATTCCTTAGAGTTAACTCTAGTGTATGCGCACTCGCTCTTCTAGATCCGTGAGCCCATTTCGTGAGCTTGTCAAGATTCCAAGAAGGCGTGTTCAGACTTTCGCTCCATCATCGGATCCGAGATCCGGACTGTTCACACTACTTCCGCTATCATGGCGGATGAAATTCCTATGTGTGAGCTTCTCGTGCACCCATCGACGGGTATGGAGATGCTATCGTTATACCGACCATCGTGGTGAAAATTTTGAACTCAAGACCGGTTATCGAATCTTGTAACTTCAAATCGTTCTACGGTTTTGAGCGGATGATCCTCATGCTCATATAAGATGGTTTAACAAGATTGCATCTACCATCAAGTATAAGAATGTCCCTTTCGATGTTGTTAAGCTTCTTCGCTTCTGTTTTCTCTTGAGGGCAAGCCGGATTGGCTTGAAAACAACCCCTAAATCAATAGAGACATGGGAAGATCGGTGAAGAAATTTGTGAATGAATTCTATCCACCTTCCAAGACCACGAGTCTTAAAATGAAATCATCAAGTTCACTCGAAGTTTGATGAATCCTTGATGAATCGTGGGATCGTTTCAAGGAATTGCTTCGCAAGTGTCCTCACCACGGTTTCTCCGAGTTGATGCAACTCGACACTTTCTACAATGGAGTGAGTCAATCTGATCAAGATTCTCTCAATTCCTCCATGGAGGAAATTTCCTAAGCAAAGCTGTCAAAGAAGCTTTAGCGATTATCGAAAACAAGTCTAAAGTCCGTGACCGCACGAAGCAAGCCGGTTGTTTCCCAAGTCGGTGTTGGTCCTTCTTCTTCTTCATCCCGTGAGTCGGCCTAGCACCGATGCTAAGATTGATAAACTCACGGAAGCTATTCAAGCTTTGGTTCTCTCCAATCAAAAGAAAGTCTCTTTCCACAAACTTCACCTCTGCTGAAGTTAAGAAAGTGGAAGTCTGTGTTACCGTGGTGGCCCCATGCTTACTATAATCGTATGGCCACCGATGGTAACCCTTTGAAGCTAATGTTGTGGGCGGATGTCTAATCAAGGAGGCAATCAATATCGTGCTCCTCTGAGACCCAACCACCGCCCTAACCACTACTCGACCTCCGGTTTCAATCAAAACCAAAACCGTAATCGAATCGAATAGACCAAACCAAGGTTTTCAAAACCAAGGTCATTTCAATCAAAACAACGGTTTTGAATCGTAATCAAAATTTCCAACATCAAGGAAATTACAATAGAAACCTGTGTCGGAAATTTCAACCAAGGGTATTTTCATGGAAATAATCAAGGAATTTCGAGAATCAAGGCCCTAATCCTAACAATAGAGGCCGAATTTCCCCTGCAAACTCAAGCTATTGTTCCAACTGGACCATCATCGATGAGTTGTTGAAACAATTCATGAAATCCCAAGAGGAAATGAATCGGTTGTTGGTCACCAAATTTCGACATCAAGAAGTCTTTAAATGATCGACCCCTGCTCGTGTACTCTACCTAGCAACACGATCGCTAATCCGAGGGGCGATGCAAAGGCGATCACAACCATAAGTGGTGCTTCATATCTCGGACCCGCTATTCCTACTACTCTTCTTCTTCTTCCCTCCCAAAGGTAGTGGAAAGTGAACCTCAACACACAATGGACCTATGACTCCAATGCCTCCTCCTCCGTGGCATTTAGTCAAGTTACCAAGGAAACAACGGACAAGGTGCATTATTCAAGCCCACGAGGTATCAAGACACGTCCCACCTTCTGTAGTCCAACCTCAAGTGGTCCAAAAACCCAAGTCGAGTCAAGGAGTTGTTTTGAACCTCCGTAGTAGCTCTGTTGAGAATCTAAATCCAAAACTTCTATTCCTTATCCTCACGGTTACATGAGCAAAGCTCATGAGAAAGCTAGTCATCGATGGAAAAATTCTTTCGATTTTCCAAGAACTTCACTTTGACATAAGCTTCATGGATGCCATCATGTTAATGCCAAAGTTTGCATCTACTCAAACATATGTCGAGCAACAAAGAAAAGCTATTTGAAATGGCTAAGACTCCTTTGAATGAGAATTGCTCATTTGTTTTGTTAAAGAAGCTTCCCAGAAGCTAGGAGATCCCGGAAAATTTCTTCTTCCTTGTGTTTTTCCCGGATGATTGAATGCTTTGCCCTTGCCGATCTTGGTGCAAGCATCAACTGATGTCGTATTCAAGATGGAAGAAACTTCTCTTCCGAACTCATTCCTACCGCATGACTCTTGAGCTTGCGATCGTTTCTATATCACGCCCTCTTGGCATTGCCGAGGATGTATTCGTGAAAGTAGGAAAGTTCCATTTCCCACCGATTTTGTGGTCGTTGATTTCGATGTCGATCCTCGAGTTCCTCTCATTGTTGGGCGGGATTCCCGAGGACGGGCCGTGCTCTTATAGATGTATTTGAGCAAGAAATCACTCTCCGTGTGGGTAATGAAGTCATACCTTTAACCTCGATCAAACTTCGAGGTACTCCTCAAATTATGACATCGAATCAATTAATCGAGTCGATTTAATTGACATTGCTTCGAGGAGTACTCTCAAGAGTTTCTTGGTTATCTTCATAATTTCGTGAGTGGGAATTCCAATTCCACCACATCTCCTCAACCTATCATTGCCGACTCTTCCCTCTCTCACCCGTTTGAGGAGGTGACTTCTTCCGAAGAGATCGATGAATTCTTGGCTATCAATGAATCAATTCCACTGGAATTGATGGTGTTTATGATTCGGAGGGGATATTCTCTATCTTGAGCAATTGCTTAATGAAGATCCATTACCTTCACTCCTCCGAAAGAAATCACGATTGAGGAAATCAAGTCGGTGCAATCATCCACCAAGAATTTCCGAGGTTGAACTTAAGGACCTACCTCCTCATCTCGAGTATGCATTCTTGGAGGGTGATGATAAATTACCCATCATAATTGCTAAAGACTTGAATGAGGAGGAGAAAATCGCTCTCATAAAGGTCTTGAAGTCACACAAGCAAGCAATTGCTTGAAACTCTCCGATATTAAGGGTATCAACCCCGAATTTTGTACTCACAAAATCTTAATGGAGGATGACTTCAAGCCAGCAATTCAAAGTCGAGAGAAGGGTGAATCCTAAGATTCACGAGGTTATCAAACAAGAGGTTCTCAAACTTCTTGATGCCGGTTTGATTTACCCGATCTCGATAGTCCTTGGGTTAGCCCCATTCATTGCGCTCCAAAAAGGGTGGCATTATTGTTGTCACGAATGAAGAAAACGAGTTGATTCCGACTCGATTGGTTACGGATGGCGTGTGTATTGACTATCGAAAGTTAAACGAAGCCACCGTAAAGACCATTTTCCTCACCCTTCATGGACCGGATGCTTGAGAGATTAGCAGGAACGAGTACTATTGTTTCCTTGATGGTTTCTCGGTTACTTTCAGATCCCCATTGATCCGCTGGATCAAGAGAAAACCACATTCACCGCCCATACGGACGCTTGCCTATAGACGATGCCTTTTGGCTTATGCAATGCTCCCGCACGCTCCAACGTTGTATGATGGCCATTTTCCACAACATGATCGGGAAACTATGGAGGTGTTTATGGATGACTTCTCGGTCATTGGGGACTCATTTCATACATGTCTCTCCCACTTAGACAAAATGCTAAAACGGTGTGAAGACACCAACCTCTGTCTAAACTGGGAGAAGAGCCACTTTATGGTCAAAGAGGGCATTGTCCTCGGCCATAAGATTTCCAAGAATGGGATTGAGGTTGATAGAGCGAAAGTTGATGTCATTGCTAAACTACCTCATCCCACTACTGTTAAAGGTGTTAGGAGTTTTCTAGGTCATGCCGGGTTTTATCGTAGATTTATTCAAGATTTCTCTAAAATCGCCCGGCCTATGACCCATCTTCTCGAAAAAGATGCTCCTTTCATCTTCTCTCCTGAGTGCATCAAGCTTTTGAAACACTTAAGAAAAAGCTACGGAAGCACCCATTCTAGTTGCCCCGATGGGATTTACCTTCGAGCTCATGTGCGATGCAAGTGATTTTGCAATCTGTGATGTCTTGGGGCAACATAAAACCAAACATTTCCACCAATCCACTACGCGAGCAAAACTATGATCAAGCTCGGACCCATTACACCACTACGGAAAAAGAATTATTAGCGGTGGTGTATGCGTTTGAGAAGTTTCGCCATATCTTATCTTGACCAAATGCGTGGTGTATACGGATCACTCGGCACTCAAATATCTCTTTGCAAAACAAGATGCAAAGCCGAGATTGCTCCGTTGGGTTCTCCTCCTACAAGAATTTGATATCATTATTCGTGATAAAAAGGAGCCGAGAACCCGGTCACGATCATCTCTCCCGATTAGAGAACCTCACCAAAATGTGTTCGAGAAAAGGAAATTAATGAAACATTTCCTCTCGAAACACTCAATATGGTTTCTTTTCGTGGAGACTCTTCTACCCCATGGTTTGCCGACTTTGCAAATTACCATGCGGGTAACTTTGTGGTGAAAGGGATGTCGTCCCAACGAGAAAAATAAATTCTTTAAAGATGTGAAACATTATTTCGGGACGACCCTACTTGTTTAAAATTTGTGCGGATCAAGTCATCCGGCGATGTGTGTATGGTCGTGAAGCTATTGACATTCTCAAAGCTTGCCATTTCGGACCTCTTGGGGACATCATAGCCCCAACTACACCGCCAAGAAGGTGTTTGATTCGGGATTCTATTGGCCCACGATCTATAAGGATGCCCATGAATTGTTAAAACCGTGACGCTTGTCAACGTCACGGAATATCTCACAAAGGAATGAAATGCCTCAAAACGCCATTCAAGTGTGTGAGATTTTTGACATCCGGGCATTGACTTTATGGGGCCATTTCCTTCTTCTCACGGAAATAAGTACATACTCGTGGCCGTTGACTACTTGTCAAAATGGGTTGAAGCTAAAGCTTTACCCACCAACGATGCCCGAGTTGTTGTGAAATTCTTGAAATCCTTATTTGCTAGGTTTGGAACTCCACGAGCCATCATCATGATCGTGGTACGCATTGCAATGACCAATTTGCAAGAGTCATGCAAAAGTATGGTGTAACTCACCGCACTCTCATCTGCGCACCACCCACAAACAAGTGGGCAAGTGGAAGTTTCTAACCGGGGATAAAGAATTCTTGAGAGGACGGTTGGTGAAAACCGTGCCTCTTGGTCGGATAAGCTAGATGACGACTGGGCCTTCCAGACAACCTACAAAACACCCATCGGGTGCACTCCATACAAGCCGGTGTACGGAAGGCATGTCATCTTCCAGTTGAGCTCGAGCACAAGGCATACTGGGCCTTGAAGCATGCTAACTTTGATATTCAGACAGCGGGTGATCATAGGAAAGTTCAAATGAATGAATTAAACGAACTCCGTGATCAAGCTTACGAGAACTCTTTGATCTATAAACATAAGACAAAGAAGATTCATGACTCAAAAATCAAGAACCGCGTTTTCAACGTTGGTGATCGAGTCCTTCTTTTCAATTCAAGATTGAAGATTTTCTCGGGAAAGCTCAAATCCCGCTGGTCTGGACCATTTACCATCGCTAAGGTTTATCCTTATGGTACCATTGAGTTATCTCAACCCGATGGTCCTAATTTTAAAGTGAATGGTCATCGAGTGAAGCACTATTTTGGAGAGGACATTCCATCCATGGTTGTCCCGGATCTTCAAACTTTCCCCATGAACCAATGAATGCGGGGATCGAGTCAAGCTAGCGACTCGGGAATCAAAAACAAGAGCATGCCATATGGGTTCTCACCCATATTTCGCTCTTCTTACCTCTTTCTACCACCCTAGTGTGGGGGTTGCCACATGTTTCAAAAAAAAAAAAAAAAAAAAAAAAAATCTTCTTTCTAAATAATGGCCTTAGTATTTCCTTTCACGTTCTTTATTTCGCATAACCGCGGTACTTTGAATATTGAGGGCAATATTCATTTCTAAGTGTGGGGGATTCTCACGAATTTTATCATGTAATTATACCACCTAATCCCCGCTTTTGGCCAAAATTTTTTTTGGAGTAAGTGTTCTACACTTTCTCATTTCGTTATCATCCGCTTGTTTGTAAGACAAAAGGATTGGCTAATCCAGAGCAAACGGCTCTTGGTAAAGATTTCTCAAACCGCTTATATGGCTTGCAATTTGCCCAAAATTGTATGGTTCTCAACTCACCATATCCTAAAAAGTGAAGAGTTGGCTAGCCCGCAAGGTTATGGCTTGTGGTAAAGGCGATGGAAAATCCATAATTGGTATTCACTCACCAAAGATAATATTGATAATTTATCTAAGAGTTGGCTAGTCCGTAAGGGTACGGCTTCGGTAAAGACAAAATCAAACCGTTGAAAGTCGGTGGTTTGCTCAAAATCACATGGTTATCGGTGTACCATGGTTCTTACTTGAACCGAAACATTTGGCTACTCCAAAAGTGATGGCTTTTGGTAAAGAGATTAAAATCCATTATGTTTTCTCAAATCATTGCTAGGACTAGCAATATCTCGATGTGGGGATTGATGAGTGTGTAAATACTCATCATTTTGTACAAAATAAACCGCAAATTCATCCGAAAACACTCGTAAACACATCAAAATGATCAAAATATCACAAATCGGTGTTTTATGTGTTTCAAATTCAAAATTATCAAAATCGATGAAAACATATCAAATTTGCAAAATTGCGCTTTAGTCCCCAAGTTTCAAGAATTGTCAAAATAGTCCCCGAGCCCGAATTTCAAAGTAAAATCACCAAAGGTCCTTTTAAAATCAAAAGTTGTCAAATTTAGTCCTTTGGTGAAAAATATGAAAAGTTTGAGAAATTACAAGTTTAGTCCTTCAAGTTTGAATTTTGGCGAAATGGCCCTCGAAAATGGCAAATTGGCAAATTTGGTCCTTGTACTTATTGAGATTGTCAATTATGGTCCCTTGAAGCAACTTGGCAGAATTGGCGCTTTAGGTCCTCTATTTTCGTAAAATGCAACAAAGTCCTTGTATTAATAAACCCTTATACCCATTTTGGACCCTTTCACACCTTTGGACCCCTGTCAATATGCAATTTGGACCCCCCTTTTTGATATTTAGCCCCACTGGTCAAACCAGTCAAACCAAACTCACACCCCTTCCCCGTTTTCCCTCCCATTGTCTGCTACCACCATATCCAGCCACCATTCCACCAACCCAGCCTCCCAATCACCTCACCATGTCCCCCCTCCTCTGCAAGCTTCCAAGAAGCATTAAATGCACCCTTACCCACCATATCTTCTCCAACTGCTAGAATCACCTTTTGGCGCCAAAATCATATTCAAAGGCCAAGATCATTTCAAGGCCATCCAATGGCTAGAAATAATTGGGAATTCATCAGAGAAGAGAGATAAAGACATTGGATTATAAAAAGGAGCAAAAGGAAGCAAGAAACATAGTCTACTAGTTTTATTTTTTTACTTATGTCGTTTTTATGTAAAACCTTTCAATTAAGTGTAAGACTTGTATTATTTTGCTAAATTGTATCAATCCAAAGTGTTTAAGAGTATTGAGACTTAATTCAAGCAAAAATTTCAGTTTATGTTTACATTTGATCTTAACTTCCCACTGTTGAAATTTTCCATTTCCAAATCACACTCAAGAGCTTTATAATACTTGTTTCTCAGTTCAATTGAGCTTAAATAAGCTTAGCATAGCTTTTTATAAGCTTAAACTCAAATTTTAGGCACATTTGGAAACTGGTCAAAGAAAGTCAAACAGGGTCAAATTTGGTAATGAAGATGGTTAATGGGTGAAGCAGAGCTATGGATGTGGGTTGATATTAAGCTAGGTTAGGGGTTTGGTTAGGTTAGTGGTCCATTGTTGCAGTATTGGCTAACCATTGTGGTTTGGACCCTTGTAAGTGGAATTTCAAGTTTCATTGCATAATGTGTTTTTTGTAGTTATAATCTGTTCAAACTCATCTTTTCAAGAGTGATTAAGTTTAGTTAACTTAGATTGATCATAATAACAAGTTGGTTAAGTGTTTGGATCAATTTTGATTCACAACATCAAGTACAAGAGGTGTTTGGCTTAGCGGTGTTTAATCATCATTCGCTTATATGCGTGATTGACTTTTGTTTGTTCATGCTTGTTGGACTCAATTGAGTCTTCATCTGTCTTACTTTTGTGTTTAGTACTCAAAAAAGTCAAAATCCACCTCAAATAATCTCAACAGTTAACTGTTGAGATTTTGGAAAACCAAAATCTTGGATTGTGTTTAAAAGTAATAAACAAAGGTTGTAATAGCTTCATTCCATCATAATACAACAATATAAGTCCTCAAATCAGGTTTAAAACTCAAAAAAGTCAAACTGTGTTTCTGTTTCAAAAAGTCAAAAATGGTATGAAAACTTGTTTTGTGCAGAAAGTGCAGCAGTTGCACAGGTTCCATTAAAGGATTTCAAGGTCTGAATTTTTGGTTACAAGTAGTGCTATAGGTGGTCTTTAGGACCTAATATCTGATTTTGCTTTAAGCTTTCTGGATAAGCTTGGGTATAAGCTCAAAACAAGCCCAAGGTGCCCTGCACCAACTCAGTATATACTGAGTGATTTCTCAGGTTTTGTGCAGCTTGCACAGAGCTTGTAAAAGCTTTTCAAGGGCTGGTCTTTTGGTCATAGATAGCCACTTAGGTCTAGTTGAGATATCAATAATTGGATTTTAGTTTGTAGCTTATTTGGTTGCTTATTTCTGGCCTGCAAGTTGACTCAAATTTCTGTTTTTAGCTTATCATCATAACATCAAATCTGTGAAATATTGCTTATCAGTAGTTATAGCCTGTTGTTTTTAAGTGCATTAGGGTATATTTAGCTTATTATAGCTTCTGTATCAGTTTGGTAGCTTTTGGTGAGCTTTTGGCTTATCAAGTGCTTATTTCCATAAGCACTTCCATAGCAGTTGCATATTTCTCCACACAAGCACTTGTTTTTCCAATTTTCATAGCTTCTTAATATTATTTTGGAGTTTCCCTGAAATTTTCATATTTTTCTCAGCTGTTTTACTATTTTTCTTGATTTTTATTAGTTTTTAAGCCTTTTTAAATAGCATTTAATACAAAAATTAGAAAAGGTTCAAAAAAATAAGTTTTCATTTTTCTTAGGCTTAGATAAATATAAAAGGCAAAAAGTAATTTTCCATATTTTTCATAGTTCATTTGGTAATTTTTAGTGATTTAATTAGTTTTTAATAGTTTAAAATTCATAGAAAATAGATAAATAGTCATAAAAATACAAAATAGTTTTGAAAAGTCTATTTTGATATTTTAGACTTTTCCAAGTCTTAATCTTATTTTTCTAGCCTAATTTCCTATTTTCTTGTATTTTAGGTAATTAATTAATAGTTAAAAATAGTTTTAATTAAATAATTAGTTTTAAAATAATTTTATTTTTCTAAAAGTTTCTTATATCATTAGGATTGTAAAACGTCATTTTCATATTTTTAGGGTTAATATTGATTAAGTTTCACTTTTTATTTTGTACGTCACGTAGTTTTTAATTTAAACGACGTTTTAGATTTTAAACGCTCATCACTTTAAATATAGTGATAGCGTTTATTTAATAGGTTTTATCTTTTAATTTTCTTTAATTTGCATTTAAGGCGCTTTTAATTTGTTAGCTTTTCCTTAGTTATAATAATCACAATATCATTTTCGCTCAAATTTCTCGATCACTAAACGTTGATTGATCCATTGCATAGCTCATTGGGACATAACGACCGGGAGACCCTATACTCCTCTCGATCCTAATTGCATTAGTGTTTGAGCAGTTTTAGTCTTTTAGACTTGACTGCTTAGCACCGATCAAGGGACACCAATTCTCGGTGGTGGCTCTTTCTTTGATAGGTTAGTGTAACCGACCAAATGTCGTCCTCGACTTTGACCCCACCAAGTAATTTGAAGTAATTAGACGTAAACATTACTAGCTAGGATGAGTAACTAGGTTAGCACCACTCTCCTCTATTGATCACATCTTTGTATTTATTTATTTTAGTAGTTAATTAGTTAATTCGATATCAAAACCATCTTAAAATCGTGACACTTAGACTTAGTATTAATCCACACACATAGCTCTTGGGACAACCTCGGTTTACGAATACTACACTACACACGATTGGGTACACCGCCTGTTAGTGTATTAGGGTGAACCATATGTATAACGAGACATTATAAATATTAAAACACAGTCAAGAAAACGCATCGACTTCCAATTATAATCCAACAAAATACCTAATACATGATAACCGGTAAAATAAAGACATGTTTGTTTGATTATAAACTTACTGATTCATACTTAAGTGTCGACCTATTAGATAGGTATACTGTAAGTTGACCAAATGCGGTTGCTAGCTTCGATCCATCGTAGTATTAGGGTTTTCTCATGTATTTGTATCAATAAATATTGCTTGATTAATAAGGTGATAATTACAAGGAATTCTATAATGTAACATTGTACTAGAGCGGTGTTTTATTCAATGACCTAGTCGCCTCCATAATCTGTTGCCTCTGTGCAATCCCGTTTTCTATCACCATATATCTCTTTTAGCGAAGTATTAAACACTAATTTTCTTTTTCTCAAATCTCATCAAGATTGTATCTTGAATCACAATCTGTCATAGACTCCCTCTTTTTTTACTCCATCTTTCTGTTCATTGTTGCATAAAAAAACACAAAAAGCTATGTTTCTTTTAGATTAAAAATTGTTTGATTTTATTATCAATATGATATCTAAAAGTTACGCGGGTTGTCGTTTATTTCTTTCTTAATTAATGAATCAGTTGCTGAGCGGTTGAGCTAACTTTATTGTTAAAAAAAGAGTAAATTGCATAAGCCGTCCTTGAAGTTTGGACAAATTGTAACTTTCGCTCCAACCATTTCGAAAATGAAAATACCGTCTTTGTGGGAAAATTAACGGCTGTTAAAATCAGGGACCAAAACTTACACAAAGGTTTCCCACAAGGATGGTATCTGCACTTTCAAAATGATTGGGATTTAAGTTGCAACTTGGTCAAAGTTCAGAGATGCTTTATGCGAATTACTATAAAAAAATAAAAAAGAAGGAAAAAAATATTTTATTTAGTCAATTGCTTTTGCTTTCTTTCTTTAATTTTGTTCTAAAGTCGCTTACAATTTCAGTTAAGAAAAAAATGGAACTAAGAACGTGTTTCGAGACTCACTTTCTTGTTTTTGTTAATAGTCGGCATCCCTTTAAATTTTGGTGCTTGTAACATTTTATTCTTTCTTTCTTGAACCGCAATACCTCGCCAAGTTATTGGTGCTAGCCTATTTATGATTCCTTAATTGTTTTGTTTATGCGTTTACATTGCTTCAGATAATTATTTCTAAGTGTATGCATGCATAGTTTATTGGTAGCTACCCTTGTTTCGTAGTTTTGAATGGCGGTAGAGGCTAGTTGCTTAGGAGATATGACCAACCGACCCTAAGTGAGTAGATCGAGACGAGAAGGGTAAGATATGACCAATGGCGACCCTTTCTACTTGTGCGATTGACCAACCGATCACCTACCGCTTGGATGAACTTAAGAATTAGGGGTGAGTGTCTAAGATGCTAGCGCCCGGCACTCACTATTATAAGTCTAGCATGTAGCGGAACTTAATGACTTGGCTTAGGGACTAGGAACCATCGCACTTATGAGGGACACCTAACTTCTCCATTGGTGGCTCTTCTTTGATAGGTTAGGGCGAACCGACCAAATGTTGTCTTCGACTTTGACCCCATCAAGTAATTGAAAGTAATTAGACGTAAACATTACTAGCTAGGATGAGTAACTAGGTTAGCACCACTCTCCTCTATTGATCACATCTTTGCCTTTATTTGTTTTAGTAGTTAATTAGTTAATTCGATATCAAAACCATCTTAAAATTTGTGACACTTAGACTTAGTATTAATCCACACACATAGCTCTTGGGATGAGCTCGGTTTTACCGAATACTACACTACACACTACCGGGTACACTGCCCGTTAGTGCATTAGGGTAGACTATAGGTATAACGAGATATTAAAACTATTAAAACACAGTCAAGAAACACGCATCAAGTTTTTTTTTTGTCACTGGGGAGTTATTTTAGGATTTTTTATTAAGTCTATTTTAATTTTCTTTCTTCTCTTAAATGTCGGGATACAAGACTAGAAGCTCGAGGCCATTTCGCCACCCCATTCGATGATCCGGAGAAACAATTTCGAGACAAAAAGTTTTCTCGGTTCCTATTCATAACATCTTTTCGTTTCTGAATCGACCAATCGATCTGAGTAACCTAAGTCATTGATGAAAATAATATCAAGAATTAACCATGGAGCAAGATTTGAGCGACCAAATGAGAAGCGCCAACGAGCCTTCACACAGGATTCTAGTATGGAAAAATACTCTATTCCGGACCAATTTATTCAAGAGTTACACGAGCTTAAGTTTTTAAGAGATGAAAATGAGGATGTTCAGAATCATGTGGAAGAAGTACTCTACTTATCATCTCTTTTCAGCGTCCGGAGCATCCCGAGCTATTCGGTAAACTCCCTAACGAATGTAAAGGAGCATGGGATAAATTAATAAAAGAATTCGTTCAACAATTTTGCCCTCCTTAAAAATGGCTAAACTTCTTAGTAAGATCTATCAATTGTTCAAGAAGAGAAGAAACGCTTTATCGTGCATGGGAAAGATTTAATGAGCTACTTTATCGGTGTCCCACTCATGATTTTAACAAACATCAAATCATCTATGTCTTCTACAGGGAATTAATGCACCAACACGGGAATTACTCGATTCTCCTAGACCTATCCTAGCATGACCCCGACCAAGCCTTGGAGTGTATCTAACAGTTTTCGAACATTGCTACAAATGGCATATGGAGCAGTGCGGACCAAGGGACAATTTTGATCATAAGGTAATGAAACATTGACAAAGCAAGAATACAATTATGGTGAAATTTTCGGCGAAGGTGGAAAGAAAAAGAAGTCAAGCACTGTAAGGTAGAGAAGGTTAAGAGTGTATTTGGGACCAAAACCAAATGACCTTGAAAAAGATTCTTGACCATATCAAGGAATCGAGGAACGAGATGAGAGAATTGAAAAAAGGATGAAGACATTCATGGAAAACACAGTCTATTCTCTCAAGACTCATGAAGATCGGATTAAGGGATTAGAGAAGAGTGTGAGCTCATGTTCGCGAGCCATCACATATTACCTAGCTGCTCGGGAAGAGGAAGTTGTCAACACGGTTGAAACAATCTTTGAAGAGCCCACTACCTTTTCGGAGAAGGTTAAACGAAGAATCGGCATGGAGAAACTCTCGCTTCTGAACAAAGCTCTACCGGTAAACGTCCCTCTTATTAATTCCATTAAAACTGATCATAATAATATTTTGCAGGAATTAAGAAACGATTCCGATGAAACGGTTCAACTTAACAAGAGATGTTCAGCAGTTTTAAGAAATGAACTGCCGCAAAAGGAAAAAGATCCTGGTTGTTTCACTCTCCCTTGCTTGATCGAGAGTCTCAATATGTGTAATGCCCTAGCTGATCTTGGAGCGAGCATAACCATAATGCCTCATTCAATGTTCCTACGTATGGGTATTGGAGACCTAAAGCCAGCCAAAATGAAGATTGAAATGGCCGATCGATCAATGCAGTCACCCTTGGGTATCGTTGAGAACGTTTTGGTAAAAATAAAGAAATGTTTCTTCCAGTTGATTTCGTGATTCGGATATTCCCAAGACAAAGAATACCTATTATCTTAGGAAGACCAATGCTTGCTCGCCCATGCAAAGGTGGATGTCTTGGCAGAAAATTAACTCTCGAGGCTAACGGGAAATTGACACATTTAGACCTAATGAACTTCTATCCACTCAAAAGTTTGTGCAATTGACCCCATTGGTGATTTTGGCGATGCATTAGAGGATTTTCTCATGACTCTCCAAAACTCCTACAAATCTTGGCGAGATAGCTTGGAAAGGATTTCGATGTGTTCAGAATTTTGAAGAAGAAGACCTAGGAGTTAGTGCCGATGATTTCTCTAGCGACATCGAAATGGTTCCTTGGAACAACTCTAAAAAGACTCTTTCACAACCTGACCAACCCAAGTTTTATGAGATGGGAGCTCGAATCCATCATTGAAACCCTCATTATCTGAAAATTTCCTGAAAATTTAGGTTCATTGATTTCCATCCATTCATCGACACAGAGTCCCTAGTTAACATCATTTCTAAGGAATGCTACAACCCGATTATGAAAAAAGAACTCGAATATAGAGGAAAAATTTTCCTAGGTATTGCAACAAACATCAGTGTCTTTGTTGGGACTCACTCATTTCTGGTTGACTTTGTGGTTTTGGATGACGTTAGCGAATTCATAGAAGATGGGCTAACCGGAGTAATTTTCGGGAAACCTTTTAAAGAACTATCTGGGCTAGACAAAAATGAGAAAGAAGGGTTGGTATGGTTAAAGATTGGGGACGATAAAACGGTTTTTAAAATGCCACGGACTGTTACAAATTTTAAAAAATGGACAAAAAGGCAGTTAAGCCATGCTCAGCCACTACTCGACATTAGTGATGAAGATAAGTTCAAGGGTATTGACCACCCTTACCAGAATATCAAGAATTTTTACTCGGGATGTTTAGAACTAAGAATGGACTACAAACGGGATGAGAATCTGATAAGCTGGATCCAACGTGGAGATTGCCATATCCACGAAATGACCAACAAGCACTGGTAGCCCCGAGGCTCTGAGTCTAACTTAAAGACTTGTAAATAAAGAAAAGTGCTCTTTCGGGAGACAACCCGAATTATCCCTTTCTTTTGTTTTATTTCCATTTCATTGGGTTTTGTATTTTAACCATTTTTGCAGAAACGAAGATAAGTTCTTTCTGTGAGATGTCGATCGACGAGTTCTGGCGTAACTCATTCTCATAGTTCGCCGTAACGGGCCCCTGCGCAGAACTTCATATGCATTACCAATTGGGCGTAATCCCATCTCGAGGTTACGCCGTAGCTATACTTTTGCGTATGCGGGTTTTGCCTAGTTAGTTGGCGTAACTCCTTATAGAGTTACGACGTAACTATCCTCTCGCACTACGCTTTTTTCATTTAAACACAATAACCTTGTATTAGTATCTTAAATAAACTTTGTGGGTGTGTTCCTGTAAACCCTCACGAGACTTCACTCGTCCACTGGGACACCAAGTGGTTTAAAAACTTGTTGCATATGCTAAATGCAACCGTGATTCCTACGAAAGTGAGTTAGGTTTATTTTTCATTTTCATTTTCTTTTTAGAATTATGCTTGTCGGTAGTGTGATTTCGGGGATTGAAGTTTGCTCGTGGATGCTTATACGAAGGCACGACTCTTTTCGTGGGCCTTCTTTCTTTTGGAGCAAATTTCGGGAAGTTCTCACTCTAATTCTACTTTTTCTTCACCTTTATTTAACGCTTAGTACAAAAGGGACTTTGTACAATTCAAGTGGGGGGACGGGAGTAGAATTGTCTCTTGAACTTTATTTTGCCCTCGTTTTTCTAGTTTATTTTGAAAAATTATGCCATTTTAAAAAAATTTACATGTTTTTCTTAACCTAACTAGATTAGACCTTAGCCGAGCACATAAAACCCTTGATATTATATGGTGAAATTAGCCTTATCTGTTTCCTAAACTTTACCCCAAATCCACCAAACTATGAGTGTGCCGGTAGCTTGTAAACTTTAGAACTTGGCATTTGCATCATTTCGAGACCATAAACGAGGTATGTTGAGTTAGCTCGATGTATTATGCGAGTTGTTAACCTCGACTTCTCGATTAGTCAAATAGCCTACCATTGTGTGTCACCTAAATAGCCTACCATTGTGTGTCTATCGATTAGTCACCTCGACTTCTCGACCCCCATGTGAAACCCTTTTGTTGCACTCACCTTGTTAGGAATTGGAAATTCCATAGTGAAGTGTCGGTCACCCCAAATATTATCTAGCATAAGTTAGCTCGTAGACAAGTCGTTAGTTACGTTATTTGTTAGTTTATTAGTTAGTTATTAGCGTAGTTTAGTTTAGTGCAACACCGTGGAGGAAGGACGGGTCTTTACCCACTGTATGCACGATCCGGTCCGTCAAGAGGACGTATTAGTTTGTAACTATAAATACCCTTCCCACTAAGGAAGGGTGTTGCTCTTGAATCGACCTTTCATATTTTGTAAAGCAACTTTCTTTCAAGAAACATCTCTCTACTCTCTTCATCTCTCTAATGGCTTTCTTATATCATCATAATCCTAGACCACCGAATCATCAAACAACATAATATTCACGATCCTACAAATGGTATCGAGCACAGGTTGTGTTGTTTTGATGATTTGTATGGTTTTATGCGGTTTTGTTGATGTGGTTTGGCGCTTCATGTGATGTTGTTATGTTGTTTGTATATTGTTTGTTGATGATTGTTTGAGTGTGGTTGTTAAAATGTTTTAAGCGATTTTAAGTTGGAATCGATGGTTGAGTATGTTTTAAAACAGTTGGCATATTGAAGTTGTTAAAAGCTTTGTTGAGAAATCTGGTTTTAAATGTTTCTTTGTGATTGGTGACGTTTTCATATAAGCGAGTTGGTGTTAAAAGCTGTTTTGTTGAGAACTGGTTTTAAATGTTTGTTGTGATTGGTGACGTTTTTCATATAAGCGAGTTGGTCATGTATTATGCTTGTTGTGATTGGTGACGTTTTTCATATAAGCGAGTTGGTCATGTATTATGCGAGTTGTTAACCATGCGTTTTGACGCTGGTACTATAATGCTACTTGTTCTCAATACAGTCCAGATTCATTTTTTCTAAGCGAGTTTATCACTAAACTCAAAGCGAGTTGTCCATAAAGTCATAAGCGAGTTGTATCATCTAAACCTATGCGAGTTGTGTAAACAGATTAACATGCGAGTTGTATACTGGCATAAATGTATGTGAGTTGTGTTAAAATGCTAGTTGACTTGTAAGTCAACTGCGACTGGTTTAAGAAGATGCGACTTGTCACTAATGATGCGACTTGACTCATTGATCAAAACATTTTGACTTGACAAGACTGAAAGGAAGAAGATAAATCAAACTTAACCTTATATCTACCAAATTCCAACAACACCTCAGCAACCTCAGTATCTAATACATCACTGGTTCACACAAGTTCTACAGAAATCGAGTAAATCATATAATTATTTCCAGACCCGCAACAACTCAACATTCCAACTACAATCTTTCATAACTTTTATCATTCAATCTATGTCAAACTTTATCACCTCAACTCAAATCTAACAAAATCGAAAATTAAAAACATCATTCAAGATCTCAGAATTTTTCAACTTTGTTTCCAATCTTTTACAGATTTTTGTTGAAATCTAATCCTCATTGATCCATTTTTGAAGCATAACTACAATAATATCCGAATATAATTGAAAAAATTCAAAACCATTTAGGGTTTCAAATTTTTTTCATGATTCGTTTATAAGTTAAGTAAAACATCCAAGACAATCTAAAACATTTGTGATACCTACCTGTGACCCAACAATTTGTCCTTAATGCCGATTCATGAATCCAAAACCATCCCTGTGGCTAAAACGATTCATATCCTTCATGCCATCCCTGTGGCGAGGACATCATGCTTGTTCATGAGACTTGAAGGATGTCGTTTGGAGTTTGATGATTAATTATTTTTGTTGATGCGTCTTGGTAAACAAAGGAGGATGAGAGATTTATCTGGAGTAATATTAGTTGTGTTTTGTTTTCTGTATTTGTGATGTAAGAAGCAGAGATGAGAGGCGGACAGAAAAAGGAGAGAAATATTAGGGTTTGAGATTGTCTATTGTTTGGTTAGGAGTGATTAGGTGAGTTTAATACCCGTATTATTAGGGTTAGATGGGGTTTGGATCGGGTCATGTGTTTGTTGGGCTGTAATCTGATAGGCCTCACGAATTAGGAATGGTTTTTTTTATTTGGATCGTGGGTGGGATTTGGAATAGACTTGACTTGGGCCGTGTATTTATGACGTGATTTTATGTTATTAACGAATAGATTGACTCCAATTTATGGGCGTACATCAACAATTTGTTATCCGAAATTTTAATTTTGGTACAAATGATATTATTTATGATATAAAGATGGTAGTGTCACACCCCAAATTACTGTTTTGCGTGAATGGAATTCACGGGATTGATTGTCATAGCATCACAATCAGTTATATTGAGCGACCTAAAGTGTCGTTTGGAAAATACATCGCTTGAATTAATAAAAACATTCAGAGTTACAATGATAGGTCCCAAATGAAAGTTACTATGTGCGGAGAAATAAGTTTGTTATAAGTCAAACGATGTTTTTAAAGTGTATCAATCCCATGTGAGACGCGTCGTCACCGCGACTCTATGATATATCCACATGCATGCCATGAAGTGAATGTCTTAGATACCTGAGATAAAACATGCTTAAAAAGGTCAACACAAAGGTTGAGTGAAATCCATAGGTTTAATTAATTCGTTTGAACACAATAATCGTAGTGTGAGTTAAATTGTTTCACACTCATCGTTGAAAACAAAACAGTATTTATTTCACTAAGTTCATGACACCAAAGCGTAAACATCGCACCAATAAAATTGGTAATCATCGTTTCATCGCCGCCTAATAGGTAAACTTGCCAATTTACCTTAATGATTCAATATAGTGCGCTCGATTTCCTAAGCGGGTCAATAAGAGCGGGAGTGTTAATTCAATAGGCCTATTCACAATATTCGCCACGCAAGTGACTAATGGTTCATGATGTAGGGACTTGAACATGGCAAATACTTAGTGACAATAAAACATTCGGATATAGCATACAGTTCAAAGCATATGTGTTCGATTAAAATGTAGCATGTATCTCCCCAAGAGTTTGTAAAACAGTTAAAAGAGTAAAAGTGGGGCTATGAACTCACCTGTTGCAATGTTTATGATGACAAAAGTGGATACACTGAAATGTAGCGTAAATCTGAAAATGACTAGTGATATGATGAGGTTTAATGGACAAAAGGTTTTCCTAATCACTTGAGGTTTATATTACAAAACCTTGCAACAAATGATACTAGTGTGTAATTATATTTGTCTTGAAAACTTGGATAATCCTTCCTTTTGGGTCCCTTGGTCACGAAAATGTAGAGAAAAAGCAAAGGAAATATTTGATCTAGTTTGGTTTTCAAAAGGGATAAATGAAGTGAAATATGTAGTATAATACATTAACTTAGATAGTTTGCAAATATCTTTTGTGTGACTCACCCCTTGTGTCGACAAGGGGTGCTTGTCACTTATTGTTTATGTTTGTTTTTTTTTCATTTGTATAAGTGTAAGTATTGTAAGATTTTTGTAAAATTTAAATGAGTTAAGTGGTAAGTTGTAGCATTTGTAAATATTTAGGGTAGCGTTGAATAAAAATAAATTTTCACGGGTCAAGTTAAAATATTTTTAGGTCATAAAAATACATTCCTTGCAAAATTTGAGTGATATAATAATAATCGTGTCGAATTTAAGAAAAACGTCGTAATTATATAAATACACAATTTAGTTACAAAATAAATTTAAAACACTAGGTAAACTCATAATATTATTTTATAAACTTAATATGAGTATAAAAATATATTGGAATAATTTTTGGAAGTAATGGATCAAATCTTCAAAATAATAACTCACGCGATAACATTTAGTTAATATAAAATTTACACGTTTAATGTGAAATGCAATGTTATGAATGAACTAACATGATGCAAATGATGTTAATGAAATGTAGACTAAACTTAGTCCATATGAAATGTTCGTGATGATATGATCATGAATTCGCCGCTAAACCATTAAAGTTACGCGAATTTGGAACACGCAAACCTAGTTTACGATAAATGTTGAAATTGTGAAGCATGAATTGTTTTGAGAAATGACCTGAAATTGCGAGTTGTCACATTCGCCCATCCAAAAAGGAATTCAGTCCCTGAATTCAGTTCGTGTTAGTCTATCGAATTCTTGAGTTTGTGATGAACATCGAGGAAAGAAGACATGGAGAAGTGTCGTTACGGTTGTCGATGATTGAGAGCGTACAAAACATCGTAGTAAAGAAAATATCGGATGAATCTCTCATAAGTAACACTTTGAATCGGAACATGTGAAAATTTTGCTTGCACTAAGATTTATAATAATCGCTCCCAACATAACGTGATCCCTCCAGAATTAGACATAGTTAGCTAGGCTATGTATAATTAAGGAACGATGACGTGACGTTCGGTTTAGTTGTTATAACTCTCAATGTTTACAAGGATTTATACCGTGTCGTTAAAATGATAGTTAAAGTAAAAGGAAGTAAGATTCTCGTAAGTAATAACAAATCGGAAAGAAAATAAGTACGATAGATGAGAATATTTTACAACGAGTGGTTTAGCAAAAGTAGTACATCTTAAGTTATAAAGATACGGATACGATGGAAGACATAAACTTAGTACAACATAGTACATAAGGAGAAATAAGACTGTTAGTTTCCGAACTTCTTTAGTCTTCCGCGTCGTTGATACCTTGACGAGCTTCTCCTTCTCCTAACATGTATGCATTCCCATGAGCACCTTTAACTTGTTGACCTTGGTTTTGAGGACATTGATTCCTATAGTGTCCTTGCTCCCCACATCCGAAGCACGTGACTATGGCTTTACCTTTACAATCCCTGGCTAGATGTCCCGGTTTTGGCATTTGTGGCACTTGGCGTGGCAAGGACCCGAGTGGTGAAAATTACATCGATTACATAGCGGGTGTGTTCCAAAGATAACCTCTCGCCTCCCATTGGTGCAACGACGTAAACCATTCCGACTTCTTGCCTTCTATTTTGTTGTTGATGATGGTTAGTGTTGCGGTTTTGGTTGTTGTTGTTATAACCTCCTTGGTCGCTTTTCCATTTCCTTTTGTTGTTGTTGATTTGGTTATCGCCGTTGTTGTTGTTGTTTTGGTTATTGTGGTAGTTGGTGCGGTTGTTGGTATTGTTGTTACGGTTGGTGTTGGTGATGTTGCCTCTCTTTACTACTTGTGCCATGAGCTTTTGAGACACTCGAATAGATTCCTCGATTGTTTGTGGGTCAAAAGAAGTCACATCACCTTGGATAATCTCGGGAAGACCTTCAATGAAAGCCTCTAGTAGCTTCTCATTATCTGAAACCATAGATGGGCATAACACGGCCAATTCTTGAAACCTCCGAATGTAAGTATCAATGTCATACCCAATAGTTACCAACTCATAGAATTCTGTCTCCAACTTTTTCACTTCCGTACGAGGACAAAATTTCTTTGTTACTAAACCTTTGAATTGCTCCCAAGTGAGCTTGAAAGCATTCTCCATTCCCATCGGCTGAGCATACGAGTTCCACCATGACAACGCCCCATCAAGTAGTGTACTGTAGCAAACTTAACCTTGTCATCATCCGGCAATTACATAACAAAAACACGGACTCAATTTCTCGAACCATCGAACCATGGCGAGTAGCCCTTCGGTACCTCTAAACTTCGTGGGATCTCCACTTTTGAAATTCTTATACGAACGACTTTTAACTCCGGATCCTCCTGCATTTCGCAGAAGAAGAGCAAGCCTAGCGGCTTCAAGAAGAACCATGACCAAAGGCAGCAGCCCACCGCTTTCCTTTCAATCCTTAAAGCATCGGCCACGCTATCCCTTACCAACTTTTGAATAGCCGCTTGAGTCATTTCTGTGTAGCTTTCTTGATTGCCATATCTTCTTCAAAACAAGAGGAAATGTGAGACGTAGCTAAATCCCATGTTAAAAATATGCGCTCTAAAGAGAGGTGATATGAGATAATAGATTTAAGGTTATCTTTCAAAAATGAATGATGGATTCCACAAAGATGGGTTATGAGATGTCGTAATTGTTTCAAATGTACGATGGTTTAGTGGCTTAGTGTGTGAATAACGTGTAACTCGACATGTTAGTGGTGAAACAGAGGAGTGAGAGTGACTTCGCCCTATTTAAAGGTTCATCTCGGCATTCGTCGTTATCGATGATGAATCAGCTGATATAAAAATTGTGATAGGGAATGACAAGGAATTATCCACGTTAGAGTATGAGGAAAAGATAATGGGATGGGTATTTAAAGGCATCCATGTGACAATCGATATGAAATGAAAGTAAATAACTCGAAAAAAATGTACGATAAACCGCATGTAAAGTGAACTCGCACTTATGATGAAATGATGAGATGCTATGATGATGTAGTTATAGTCTAGGGTCAATGATGCAACCTAGTTCTCTATAACCAAGCTCGATACCAATCATCACACCCCAAATTACTTTTTGCGTGAATGGAATTTCGGGATTGTTGTCATAGCATCACAATCACAGTTATATTGAACGACCTAAAGTGTCGTTTGGAAAATACATCGCTTGAATTAATAAAACATTCGAGTTACAATGATAGGTCCCAAATGAAAGTTACTATGTGCGGAGAAATAAGTTTGTTATAAGTCAAACGATGTTTTAAAGTGTATCAATCCCATGTGAGACGCGTCGTCACCGCGACTCTATGATATATCCACATGCATGCCATGAAGTGAATGTCTTAGATACCGAGATAAAACATGCTTAAAAGGTCAACACAAAGGTTGAGTGAAATCCATAGGTTTAATTAATTCGTTTGAACACAATAATCGTAGTGTGAGTTAAATTGTTTCACACTCATCGTTGAAAACAAAACAAGATTTATTTCACTAAGTTCATGACACCAAAGCGTAAACATCGCACCAATAAAAATTGGTAATCATCGTTTCATCGCCGCTCTAATAGGTAAACTTGCCAATTTACCTTAATGATTCAATATAGTGCGCCGATTTCCCTAAGCGGGTCAATAAGGCGGGAGTGTTAATTCCAATAGGCCTATTCACAATATTCGCTCACCGCAAGTGACTAATGGTTCATGATGTAGGGACTTGAACATGGCAAATACTTAGTGACAATAAAACATTCGGATATAGCATACGATTCAAAGCATATGTGTTCGATTAAAATGTAGCATGTATCTCCCCAAGAGTTTGTAAAGCAGTTAAAAGAGTAAAAGTGGGGCTATGAACTCACCTGTTGCAATGTTTATGATGACAAAAGTGGATACACTGAAATGTAGCGTAAATCTCGAAAATGACTAGTGATATGATGAGGTTTAATGGACAAAAGGTTTTCCTAATCACTTGAGGTTTATATTACAAAACCTTGCAACAAATGATACTAGTGTGTAATTATATTTGTCTTGAAAACTTGGATAATCCTTCCTTTTTGGGTCCCTTGGCTGCCGAAAATGTAGAGAGAAAAAGCAAAGGAAATATTTGATCTAGTTTGGTTTTCAAAAGGGATAAATGAAGTGAAATATGTAGTATAATACATTAACTTAGATAGTTTGCAAATATCTTTTGTGTGACTCACCCCTTGTGTCGACAAGGGGTGCTTGTCACTTATTGTTTATGTTTGTTTTTTTTTCATTTGTATAAGTGTAAGTATTGTAAGATTTTGTAAAATTTAAATGAGTTAAGTGGTAAGTTGTAGCATTTGTAAATATTTAGGGTAGCGTTGAATAAAAATAAATTTTCACGGGTCAAGTTAAAATATTTTAGGTCATAAAATTATAAAAATACATTCCTTGCAAAATTTGAGTGATATAATAATAATCGTGTTTAATTTAAGAAAACGTCGTAATTATATAAATACAACAATTTAGTTACAAAATAAATTTAAAACACTAGGTAAACTCATAATATTATTTTATAAACTTAATATGAGTATAAAAATATATTGGAATAATTTTTGGAAGTAATGGATCAAATCTTCAAAATAATAACTCACGCGATAACATTTAGTTAATATAAAATTTACACGTTTAATGTGAAATGCAATGTTATGAATGAACTAACATGATGCAAATGATGTTAATGAAATGTAGACTAAACTTAGTCCATATAAAATGTTCGTGATGATATGATCATGAATTCGCCGCTAAACCATTAAAGTTACGCGAATTTGGAACACGCAAACCTAGTTTACGATAAATGTTGAAATTGTGAAGCATGAATTGTTTTGAGAAATGACCTGAAATTGCGAGTTGTCACAGTAGCTTATAATTCTAATTTCACGGGATAATTGTTCACGGCATGAGTTATTGAATGAGTTCGAGATACTTGACTGGCATTCTTAATTTGGTATTGAATTGACGGTTCAAAAGGTTTTATTTAGACAACTGGACTTGGATGATTGGATGGATTTTTTATTGATCGGGCCTAGATTTTTACATGTAACCTTGTTTGGACCGTACACATGATTTGGTCGGATGGGCTTCTCCTGATTTGGATCTTGTGAACGTGGATTTATGATGATATTTGAGATGTGCGTGGTATAAATTGATTATGAGACTTGTGTTAACGAGTTTTGATGACGAGATTTGGTATGATGCTAAGAGTTGTTGTGTTGTGAGATTTGATACTTTGGCTTATACATCCTCACGGCCTGAATTAATGGTTGAACAAACTGACTACGGGGTTGTTTGTATTCGGTATTTCTTATTTGGATTTGTAATGAGGTTTTCCGGACGCGTTTACTTATTTTCGTCTTCTTTCTTTCTACCCTTCCACGAAGATGACTTGTCTGGGCATTTATAGAGTGTGATAAAGACTTGGCTATTTAGATACTTTTGTGATTATTTCTCGCTTAACCCACAACGTCACTATCACTTCGGTGTCTCACACAGTTGAGGATACGTCAAGAGGTTTTGTACATTGGGTACACCGGTTCTTTTTCACAAGGATTAGAGCACGCTTAAGTAACTAATCTGGGGAATTCCATTTCATATTCAAGTGTGATATATCGGGCTTACTACACCAAATGGTCACAGCAATTGCCGATAGAATTCGTGAATAATGTGTTTACCAAAGGGTTGATTGGTTGAGATGTGATCCGCAATTCTCATGGAATTTTCTTCGCAACAATGTAAATGATACTTCACAGTCTGAGCAAAATCTTCCGAGAATTTTCAGTGTCAATCATGACTTTTCAAGAGGTTTGCTTATGACAAGAACTTTTCGTGCAAATGGTCATACACGTTAATGATGCTTCCGAAAGTTCGAAACCATCATGGGGGAGAAACGTATACTTTGGTGTGTTACGGTCAACCTCAGGAGGAAGTAGTGTATACTACTCGACTTAGTATGGTTTGTGAAGTTGTCTACATATGGGTAAAGAATTGTTGGTAATGTAGTTGATGTTGGAGAATGAGCAGTTGATGAACCACCGCATGTTCTCCTAGAACAAAAATCCCTCAACCAAAGTTTTCATTACACATTCAAGTCGACATTGTTTACGGTTTTGTCTTGATTTTGTAAAATCCGCGAAAGAATCTATTTCTCGGTTTAAATCATAGACTTGTAAAATCCGTGACAATGGAAACATCCCGGTAATAGTAAAGTGCATTTCGGATCTATCTTACGGTTTATTCTTGGTCTTGTAAAATCCCGCGAAAGAAACTATTTCTCGGTTTAAACCATAGAATTGTAAAATCCCGTAATGATAGATTCAACCTGGAGAAAGTGTAATTCTGGATCTTATCTGATATTGGTGCTACGGTTTCAAATTCGAAGAAGGGATAAAAGAGTGTACTTCATGAATTGGATGTGTGTTTGGATATTCGTCATGGCAGTTTGGTTATTACATGGTTTTACGGGGTTATGTGCTTTTAACCATGGTCGGGATGAAACCATTATCAAAGTTCACTTTTAAGGTCAAAGGAGGCTAGATTTGAGCTTTTAACAAGATGTGACAACGGGGTTAATTCACTATTATTTATTTGAGGTTGAAGTGAAATATCACGGGCGAGTGTACTTAGTATCCGAAGGTATCGGGATGGTTGGATGAAGATTCTTCAAGATCCTTGTTCGAGCTTATTATAAAAACAAAGACTTGGAAATCTAGTTATTGTTTGGTGACTTTTACCTTTTCTTTTACCACTGGGGAATTGGGCTCTTACCACCTCAAAATAACTATCACTTTAAGGAGTTACGTTGTAGTGCTCAGTGTCACATTCAATTGTGGATTTTCAAGAGGTGATGTACGTCTAATACTTGATGGTTGGTTGGTTGAAGAGTATAGAGTACTTAGAGATTCAATAGAGGATGAAGTCTCGGCACCGCTCTTTGTTACATATGTGCGAGTTTAAGTCACGAGTTTGGGTTAGTTTACTTCAGGGTCAAATTCATCATATTGGGTTTTCTCCATCAACTGTCATGAAAAAGAGCTTACTGAATGATAATGGGGTTGATTATAAGTTTGCCAAGAGTAGATGAAAAAAGAGAGATTATGACGTTTGAACACAACAGTTCAAGCCTCGTACTCTAAAGAAAAGAAATGTATGCGTTTGATGCGCATTATCTTTGAAAGAAGAGAAATCTTCTTATGACGTTTGAACACAACAGTTCAAGCCTCGTACTCTAAAGAAAATAAATGTGTGCGCTTGATGTGCTTTATCTTCAAGAAGAAGAGAAATCTTCATGTTTATGACCATTCTCATCAACATTCTTCATCAACATGCTTCATGCTTTTTCCATGCGCTTTCAATTCTCAAGTAAACCGGACTACCATTGGTTGTTTTCTTATTCCACTTGCTCAATCATAATGACGATGGCGACATCATATGCTACCTTTGAAGGGGAGAAGTGTGAAGAGACTACATTATGAAGATATTCGCTTGCTTAATCAAGAATGGCATCTCCATATGCAATTCTTGAGGGGGAGAAGAAGTGTGATAATTCTGCGTGGTTGATTGACATATGAGAATATATGGTCATACGGCTCCTAACTCATGTAAGAACCGAGCTTCTTCTTATCGGGTCATCTTTACATGGAGTTTCTTCTATGAGCCGTTGATTGACATCTTCTCACGGTTGTTGAGTTTAACGACAAAGTGCTTCCGATTATGGGTGATTTCCTTGATGAACATCTTTACGTTCTTGTTTGATTGGGAGGATTTGATTTAAGGGATTTGCTATATAGAAGTTAACGGAATGCATGTGGTGAGAATAAGATGTTAACTTCTCGATCCCCAAACGGCAATCTCGAAGAAGGTCGAGTCTGATCATTCTACATGTTTTCTTCGCATGTTAGAAGACTAAAGATGAGTTGCATTTGATTATCTAAAGACTTCTTCTTAATCTGGGCATTTATCAAGCAGTTGTCGGTTTAGGGAGAGCACTAATTAGGGAGAGTGATAATTGATTCAATCCCAATTAGACTTGCTCACATTCTTGACAAATTGATTCTCACAAAGACTTCAAGTGTTCTTCTCAATGATTTCTAGTATACGGCCTTATTATGTGTTGTCGATTTTGAAGCATCAAAACCGACAAGGGGAAGGAGACACGCATCTAAACGCGAGTAAACATTGATGAACTTAATACTTCTAAGTGATTGAAGATATCCCGGAAGACTAATGTCATTACCGCAGAGAAACTCAAGGTTTGACTCATGGCGTTTAGTGTTCTTATTCCAACTATGTGGGGAAGAGATGGAAGAGTTAGTTTACGGTGATAAAAGAGGTACAAGTGTGTGATGATTTCGATGCTATCGCAATCATCGGGGGAGAGATTGTGTACATTGGGGATGCTCACTATTTCACTTGAGTGCTTAATCGGTGATTCGTAGATATAATCACTTATTCCGAGTTGACATCCACGAGAGATAGTCATACGCAGAGATAATCGGTGATTCCACCGCTTCTTCAATGTTATCGGTTATTCTCTCTTTGGGCATTCGGTACTTGGATTCTTGAGATTCATACACTTTCTTGTGGGAGAGAAAACTATACATCGGGGTTATTCTTTGGCTATTGGACTTAATCTGCTACTTGATGGTATAAGTTTCTTTGTCTTGGTATATGTGTATTCGGGTTCGTGAGCTCTAGTCTAAGAGACCGACCGCATCAATTCATCCACTTGGGGAATTGTTCTCTTAACACCTTTTGGAATGGATCGCTTGACTTGATGGAAAAGGAATTTGAGAAGATTATTCAAGTGTGGGATGATTCTTTGCTGTTCTACTTAATGATATAACCCCGAACAGAGACTTACGATGATCCTTCTTATATGGAGCAGCAAGATCGATTATATGGTGTGCGTCTTTGTGCATCTGGCTAAGGCAAGCTTGAAAGAAAGCTTAGAATCTGCTCAATAAGAAGATTTACGGTTTGGGGGAAGCTACCAAAGTCTCACTTTCAAGTGGCTCAATTTCTCTGTTCTATTCAAGAGCGTTGGAAGCTTTGGTGGTGAATGTTTAAGAGATGATAACTTCTATCTTCTACAACGGGGCTGCTCAATATCCTTATCTCGGTACTCGTATCATTATCTTCTTAAACTATATCATCTATTCTATCTGTAAATATTTATCAAAAACAAAATACAAAAATATAAAACCAATAAAAAGAAAATAGAAAAATATAAAACCAACAAAAACCCATAAAAATTAGAAAATTTGAAAAATACCAAAAATATTGTTTTTCAAAGACATGTCTTCTGGTATCGATAACATTTGCGGTCTTAGAAATGTCATTCAATAATGGCACGGGACCATAGACGAAGTTCGAGCAGGAGGTGTAAATATTCTTTTCCTAAACATGTCAAATCAAATGGCTTGCAGTTACTTCAGACTGTGACCCGCGCTTAAACCATGGCTTGCTATTATTTCCGATAGCAACTCGCTCTCCAAGAAAGGAAAGTGCTACGCTAAAAAAATTCAAATATTTCGTGCACTTATCCTAAAAACAAAATGAGGAAAGTATGTCGAAGGATTGCTGTTCCTACTCAAATATTTTTCCTTCTAAAATTCTTCAGGAAAATATTTGTTTTAACAAAATGGTGCAAAATGAGTTGCTTAAAATCAATCGGTGTCATTGTTTTCATAAATTTGCTAAACTCAATCAATGACTTGGTAGCTTTTAAAACTTTTCATAAAATATGTCATTGATTGAGGGGAGAATGTTTTCAAATCTATATCATCTAACGGGCTTTCTTAAATATCCTAAATGCTTAAGCGAAAATGATGTTAACCTACGTTGAAGGACTAGGTGCCTAGGATATGATTGTTAGGTTTAGATGATTAGAGTTTGATGAACACATAATCCCATGCTTTATATGATCCGATTGATATGTTTAATTGGTATTATTAGTCAATTGTTGTTTGGGTGATGTCGACCACCATATATCTTTGTGTCCACTAACGTATGCGGTATATTGGTATATAAGAATGTTCCCGATCCGGATCCCACAATTGATGATTGGATGCCGAAAGGAAAGGGCAACTATATCTTGGGTCGACAAATGAAGAAACGGAGCTTAATCTGACTTCTATGGAGAGTTGGCATGAAAAAATGCAACGTAAGAGGTCTCACTGCATCAGCAGATGGTTTTCTTCCAAACCTCTAGCAACAACAACAAAAGCAGCTCAACCACCTAACGTATCTTTTTACATAATTAATAGTGGATGATACCATTTTTTAAACAATTTTTGAAAACATTGTTTTTGAAAATGGAAAAATATTTGTTTGAAAATAAATTGAACTAAATTTTGAAAATCACCGGACTTCATTTTATCAAAACCTAAGTCACTCAATCAACGAATACATTCATCGATTGAGGGGGAGAGTGATTTAAAATAATATATTTTCAATCGATATTTCTTCATAAAAGGTCTGTTTGTACAATAATAAGTGGTGACCTAAAGATTTAATGTTATGTCAGGGTATGATTTCCTTTAGAACTCAAAGATCTTACAAAATGAAATTTTTTTTGTTCTTGTTTGATTGTGAAATTGTTTTATTTTACCTAAAGATCTCTTAAAAACTATCATACCTGACACTAACAATCTTTAATGTCTTAAATTGATCCTTATCAGTCATTTTTCAATATTAAAATTTGCCACGTCTTTCCCCAAACTTTTCTAAATGATTTAAATCAATTGGGATCATAAATCTCAATTGGTTTAAAATTTTTGATCGGGGGAGAGATCGTGATTTAAATCTCAAATCGGTTTTAAAGGGTGATTGTTTCAAAAGCACTCCTTCCTTCATGTGCCAAACGATTTTGAAATACATAATGCACATGATTGTGGAGGAGCATTTAACCAAAAACCAAAAGAGTATTTAAACAAGGCCACATATTCTCCCATGTTTTCCAAACCGTATTAAATCACTTGGGATCCAAAATCTCAAAGGGTTTGATATTTTTGATCGGGGGAGAATTTGTGATTTAATAATGAAATTTGATAAATGATGATCGACTTGATTCAAAGTGCAGTGTGCTCTCCCATATGTGCTAAATGCTTTGAATCTCAAGCACATATTAAGGCGAGCATTTCAAAAGAAAACAAACTTTCAAGGTACAAAGATTTCTATGTTTCAACATAAAGTATCTTGATTGATTTTATATTGGTTTCTAAATGGTTGTGTTTTCGTGGAAGTACTTCAAAACCTCTTGCCTCTATGTGCAAAATGATTTTCAAATATCCAACGACATATTGAGGGGAGAATTTACCATGAAAATCAAATGGCTTTTTCTTAAAGAAATTGTGATCAAAGAAATATTTCAAAGAACTCTTGCCTCCATGTGCTAAACAATTACAAATCATATGCACATGTTGAGGGGGAGCATTTATAAATGATCAAAACAATTAACGTACAAAATGCTTTGATTTTATATCACAAGTACCTTGATTGATTTTTCCAAATGATTTTCAATTGGTTTCATGGAAGAATGAACAATACCAAAAGACCGACCAATTTACTTTATGCATGGAGTTATAAGGATGGTTAGGTTAGGTATTCATTCCCATGATCCCTTGAGCCGGAGGGATCTACCCAAGGACAATCCACTAGATAGTGTAGAGTCATTAGGTATGATGAAAAAGGAGAAAAGTGAGAAATGGGAAGAGTGCGGATCGAGACGAGCTAGTACTAGAATAAACCCAACAAGGTTCTAGTTATGAAGTCTCGGTAAGCACTTGAAGGGTTGAAGAATAAAAAGAATTGAATGTAAAAGGGTGAAAACAAATAGCCCTCCATTAATTCAACCTTAGGGCGATGAAGGGTTCAATACATATGCTCTTGGTAGTTACCAAGGTAACGCCGGTATTGAAGACAAGACGTCATGGACCCGAAGTGATGCACCGCACTAACCTTCCCAAGCTACTCAAGTTCCTCTTAAAAGGGCTTGTTTCATTCTCACGGGAACCGACATAATCTATCAACTTTCTCTTAGAGATTGTTGATATTGAAGAAGGAGACCTCTCCTTAGTCTCCAAAGATAGGAAACCAAATATGCACAATTGAGTCTAGAGCCAAGAGATCATCCACAATATCTCATTAGGACACAAAATTAATGAAGACTTCTTTGTTTCACACAATGTGGAAAGTAAGTATATATTGAGAGTCCACGCATTATCCTTGTGGTATTGCCGAACATCCGAGTGATATGTAAAGTATTCACGATGAAGATGGAAATCCTTCAGAGCCAACATCAAACAAGCTCTTGGTGGGTGACATGTGAGATCTTGCAAAGATCAAGCTTGTGACAAGCGGATAGAAACGATGGGGCGATTCATTCTTGAATCAACCTTGGTCCAGGAAATGAGTTGACGAATACTTTTGAAAAAACCGTTCGATGTGCAATCTTCTTTTCTCTAGCACATCGAATGTGTATTCATAATTCAAACTCAAAAAGTATCTCTGATTGAAAAAATACGTTTGGAAAAACCGTTCGATGTGCAAATCTCTTCGTTTCTCTAGCACATCGAATGTGTACTCTTTTCAAATACAAAAAGTATTTATGATTGAAAATTGATCTTTCTCATAAAACCTTCGTCGTATTGCAAAACTCTTTCTTCAAGCAATACACGATTGTTTTTAAATCAATTTTTCATCAATCAGTGAATCTCAATTATTGGTTCACTCACTCCGTGTTGTCTTCTTTGAGGCGTTCGGTTTGAGAACGCCTAGAACACCGCGAAACCTTGTCAAGGAGATTCTTAGGAATCCTACCGATCACGGGAAGTACTTGTATCGATCAACGGGAACCGTGGGCGTGTACCTCAATTCAACGAAATTGATCAAAGACACTTTCATGTGTTTTATTGCTAACTGTTGTTTGCGGTACATTTGAATGGTTGCGGTGATCGTAATTGAGAAGTCAATCCAAAGCCGCATGCTCACAAAGATCCACACTTAATTGAAGAAATCATGACTTGTGCATATCTACGTAACACGGCTCGATATTTATATACGATGTTTACGCTACGCCGCAAATATCATGAACCAAATAAAGCTTCCGCTACTCGATGGAAAGATGTCATGATTCAAAAGTGTGAGCATGTCGGTCCAAAAGTCACAACATCACATGATGGCAACACAATAAAGGGTGATCCGAGATTTATCATTGTCGATGATCTCAAGAAAGCTCAAAGATCATCAAAGATGTGGATCGCTTAAAGGCCTCCACTAAAAGTACAAAACTATGCGGACTATGAAGAGTCACTACTTAAGCACAAAGATTGCAGTGAAGAATTAAAGTCTACGAGCTCAAGACTGATGATTAAATAGAATGCTAGGATTCGAAATGTAAAACATGGGGTGATCTCCCTTAGGGGGAGATTGTTAGGAATTGGAAATTCCATAGTGAAGTGTCGGTCACCCCAAATATTATCTAGCATAAGTTAGCTCGTAGACATATCATTAGTTACGTTATTTGTTAGTTTATTAGTTAGTTATTAGCGTAGTTTAGTTTAGTGCAACACCGTGGAGGAAGGACGGGTCTTTACCCACTGTATGCCTGATCCACAGTCCGTCAGGAGGACGTATTAGTTTGTAACTATAAATACCCTTCCCACTAAGGGAAGGGTGTTGCTTCTTGAATCTAACCTTTCATATTTTGTAAAGCAACTCTCTTTCAAGAAACATCCTCTCTACTCTCTTCATCTCTCTAATGGCTTTCTTATATCATCATAATCCTAGACCACCCGAATCATCAAACAACATAATATTCACGATCCTACACACCTTTAGTGCAAGATACCCCTAGATACACCCATCTGAGCCATTCCTTTCATTTTTTTAGCCCAATATATTGTTTCGATACACCTATACACCTTAGCCTACCCTGTAGTCTTTATTTGTGATTGGGAAGTCATCATTTGCCTAAGTTCAAGGTTCAAGTGGAAAGGTTCAGGAATCACGCTTTCGTTGACGACATATTCTTAAAGATCATTGAAGACCTCCCGAATTCCCATTGTTAATCTCAAGTGGGGGGATGTTATGTTTATGTTGAAAAAAATAGTTATTCAATTTATTGTAAGGGGCTTTTGCATATATATATCCTCCTGAAAATGCAAAATTGCATATATATCCAAAGCATGCATAAAAACCATTGTATTATGTGCAAAAAAAACTTGTACAAAGGATATATATGCAATTATTCATTTTGGGAGGGATATATATGCATTTTTGTCTTATTATAAAGTACGATGTTATAAGCACTATGTTATGAGCTTTATATAGATTTAGTATCGAGGAGGCCACCTCGGTCACATGTGAAGACTAAGAGTTGGTAATTGTGCCAACAGTTGAAGAAAAGGTAGTGTGCCCATCATGACGTCTTCTAATGACACATCTACCTAGTATATCATGATCCGGTTTCTTAACTTCAAAGCTTGAACTTTGGACGGACGGTAAGTGGTGATGACTTGGTTATAGATTTAGACTATCTGCTTGATTTTTATTTTACACCATTTATATATCCTATTTCGTATCCTACCCTTTAGTCATGAAGCATGTCTAGGTGATGCAAATGAGCAATCTTTGGTGTCTTGGCCATAGATTTGGTCATGTATCATTGATTTTGTCCACTTAGCGTGACATGTTAGTAATGACGAGTCACCCTTAACCTTTGTCGTGTCTACCCATATTGCCTTTGAAAATTGTTTAGCCTTTAACTCTAGTGGTGGAGATTTGTGTAACCGCCAAGCTTATGATAGAATACATGCTATGACTGTGCGATTGAGTGATCACCCGAAATTGACACTTAGAATAGCCGAGAGATTTGAGTGTTTCGTTCCCATTTTGTAAGGTGTTCGGTTTTGTTTTATTCTAGCATAAGGGATTTGTAAACTTATATTTTCCAGGTAATGGAAGATATCATTTTAGGAATCTATCTAATAAGGTCTACTTGGAGGCAAGTACAGTTCAAGTGGGGGGATATTTGATAACATCAAATTATCCTGAATATTTAGTGTCAATTTCACCCGATAATGCTTGTAATTTATATCATTTATATGGATTTACGCTTGTTTTCCATTATATTCCACTTTCAGGTAAATTACGAGCATTGGAGCTAAAGAGACGCGGAATTGGAGAGTTTATTAAAGATTTATCATAGTATGCTCACTTTGAAGAAGTTACGGCGTAAATCCTCTCTCACATTACGCCGTAACTAAAGCGTGACTCGAAAACCAACTTATCGGAAGATTACGGCGTAACTCTCCCAAAGATTACGACGTAACCATATTAGGTCAAATGAGGTTTCGCATCACCGATAATTATGCCGTAACTCATGCATCAACTACGGCGTAACCAAGATTTATTGAAGATACGGCGAACCCCTTCTAAGGTTACGCCAGTAACCAAAGCAGATCTAGTGCAAATTACGAAGAAGTTATATATTACGGCGTAACTATTTTATTAGTTACTGCAGTAACCAAGATCCGCCTATAAATACCCACGATTTCCAACATTTCAAAGCATCCCATTTACACACAACAATCGGAGAACGTGAGAAGAAGCCAAAGGCGGATCTAGAGGAGCATATGGAGCTATCTCCAAGGAGAAATCACTCCCTACGATAAGCATTAGCATTTTATCTTTTCTTTACTTTCGATTCATGTATTTCGTAACATTAAACATTGAATTAATTTGTATGGTTAATATGAGCTGCTAAGCACCTCTTGGTGCTAGCCTATTTATGATTCCTTAATTGTTTTGTTTGCGTTTACATTGCTTCCGTATAATTATTTCTAAGTGTATGCATGCATAGTGTATTGGTAGCTACCCTTGTTTTGGTAGTTTTGAATGGCGGTAGAGGCTAGTTGCTTAGAGATATGACCAACCTGACCCTAAGTGAGTAGATCGAGACGAGAAGGGTAAGATATGACCAACCGACGACCCTTTCTACTTGTGCGATTTGACCAACCGATCACCTACCGTTTGGATGAACTTAAGAATTAGGGGTGAGTGTCTAAGATGCTAGCGCCCGGCACTCACTATAATAACTCTATCATGTAGCGGAACATAATGACTTGGCTTAGGGACCGGGAACAACTGGACTTATGAGGGACACCGAATTCTCCAATGGTGGCTCTTTGTCGATAGGTTAGGCGAATTGACCAAATGTTGTCCTCTCGACTTTGACCCCACCTGAAGTAATTGAAAGTAATTAGACGTAAACATTACTAGCTAGGATGAGTAACTAGGTTAGCACCACTCTCCTCTATTGATCACATCTTTGTATTTATTTATTTTAGTAGTTAATTAGTTAATTTGATATCAAAACCATCTTAAAATCTGTGACACTTAGACTTAGTATTAATCCACACACATAGCTCTTGGGACGACCTCAGTTTTACCGAATACTACACTACACATGACCGGGTACACTGCCCGTTAGTGTATTAGGGTAGACCATATGTATAACGAGACATTATAAATATTAAAACCTGGTCAGTAAAACCTGTATCAGCTTCCAATTATAATCCAACAAAATACCTAATACATGATAACCCGGTAAAATAAAGACATGTTTGTTTGATTATAAACTTACAGATTCATACTTAAGTGTCGACCTATTAGATAGGTATACTAGGTAAGTTGACCGAAATGCGGTTGCTAGCTTTCGATCCATCAGAGTATTAGGGTTTTCTCATGTATTTGTATCAATAAATATTGCTTGATTAATAAGGTGATAATTACGAGGAATTCTATAATGTAACATTGTACTAGAGCAGGTTTTATTCAATGACCTAGTCGCCTCCATAATCTGTTGCCTCTGTGCAATCCCGTTTTCTATCACCATATATCTCTTTTAGCGAAGTATTAAACACTAATTTTCTTTTTCTCAAATCTCATCAAGATTGTATCTTGAATCACAATCTGTCATAGACTCCCTCTTTTTTTACTCCATCTTTCTGTTCATTGTTGCATAAAAAAACACAAAAAGCTATGTTTCTTTTAGATTAAAAATTGTTAGATTTTATTATCAATATGATATCTAAAAGTTACGCTGGTTGTCGTTTATTTCTTTCTTAATTAATGAATCGATTCGAGCGGTTGAGCTAACTTTATTGTTAAAAAGAGTAAATTGCATAAGCCGTCCTTGAAGTTTGGACAAATTGTAACTTCGCTCCAACCATTTGAAAATGCAAATACCGTCTTTGTGGGAAAATTAACTACCGTTAAAATCGGGGACCAAAACTTACACAAAGGTTTCCCACAAGGATGGTATCTCGCACTTTCAAAATGATTGGGATTTAAGTTGCAACTTGGTCAAAGTTCGAGATGCTTTATGCAATTACTATAAAAATAAAAAGAAGGAAAAAAATATTTTATTTAGTCAATTGCTTTTGCTTTCTTTCTTTAATTTTGTTCTAAAGTCGCTTACAATTTCAGTTAAGAAAAAAGGAACTAAGAACGTGTTTCGAGACTCACTTTCTTGTTTTTGTTAATAGTCGGCATCCCTTTAAATTTCGGTGCTTGTAACATTTTATTCTTTCTTTCTTGAACCGCAATCACTCTCGCCAAGTTCTTGGTGCTAGCCTATTTATGATTCCTTAATTGTTTTGTTTGCGTTTACATTGCTTCCGTATAATTATTTCTAAGTGTATGCATGCATAGTTTATTGGTAGCTACCCTTGTTTCGGTAGTTTTGAATGGCGGTAGAGGCTAGTTGCTTAGGAGATATGACCAACTGACCCTAAGTGAGTAGAATGAGACGAGAAGGGTAAGATATGACCAACTGACGACCCTTTCTACTTGTGCGATTTGACCAACTGATCACCTACCGTTTGGATGAACTTAAGAATTAGGGGTGAGTGTCTAAGATGCTAGCGCCCGGGCACTCACTATTATAAGTCTAGCATGTAGCGGAACTTAATGACTTGGCTTAGGGACTAGGAACAACTGGACTTATGAGGGACACCGACTTCTCCAGTGGTGGCTCTTTCTTTCGATAGGTTAGGCGAAGCCCGACCAAATGTTGTCTTCGACTTTGACCCCATTCAAGTAATTGAAAGTAATTAGACGTAAACATTACTAGCTAGGATGAGTAACTAGGTTAGCACCACTCTCCTCTATTGATCACATCTTTGCCTTTATTTGTTTTAGTAGTTAATTAGTTAATTCGATATCAAAACCATCTTAAAATCATGACACTTAGACTTAGTATTAATCCACACACATAGCTCTTGGGATGACCTCGGTTTTACCGAATACTACACTACACACGACCGGGTACATCGCCTGTTAGTGCATTAGGTAGACTATAGGTATAACGAGATATTATAAATATTAAAACACAGTCAAGAAACGCATCAAGTTTTTTGTCGCCACTAGGGGATTTATTTTAGGATTTTTTATCAAGTCTATTTTAATTTTCTTTCTTCTCTTAAATGTCGGGATACAAGACTAGAAGCTCGAGGACATTTCGCCACCCCATTCGATGATCCGAGAAACAATTTCGGACAAAAAGTTTTTCTCCGGTTCCTATTCATAACATCTTTTCGTTTACTAATCGACCAATCGATACTGAACCGGAAGTCATTGATGAAAATAATATCGAAGAATTAACCATGGAGCAAGATTGGAGCGACCAAATGAGAAGCGCCAAGCGAGCCTTCACAGGATTCTAGTATGGAAAAATACTCTATTCCGAACCAATTTATTCGAGAGTTACACGAGCTTAAGTTTTTAAGAGATGAAAATGAGGATGTTCATAATCATGTGGAAGAAGTACTCTACTTATCATCTCTTTTCAGCGTCCGGAGCATCCCGAGCTATTCGGTAAACTCCCTAACGAATGTAAAGGAGCATGGGATAAATTAAGAAAAGAATTCGTTCAACAATTTTGCCCTCCTTCAAAATGGCTAAACTTCTTAGTAAGATCTATCAATTCGTTCAAGAAGGAGAAGAAACGCTTTATCTGGCATGGGAAAGATTTAATGAGCTACTTTATCGGTGTCTCACTCATGATTTTAACAAACATCAAATCATCTATGTCTTCTACAGGGGAATTAATGCACCAACACGGGAATTACTCGATTCTCCTAGACCTATCCTAGCATGACCCTTGACCAAGCCTTGGAGTGTATCTAACGGATTTCTGAACATTGCTACAAATGGCATATGGAGACAGGGTACGGACCAAGGGACAATTTTGATCATAAGGTAATGAAAACATTGACAAAGCAAGAATACAATTATGGTGAAATTTTCAAAAAGCGAAGGCTGGAAAGGGAAAAAGAAGCTGAAGCCTGTAAGGTAGAGAAGGTTAAGAGTGTATTTGGGACCAAAACCGGAAACAGCCTTGAAAAAAAGATTCTTGACCATATCAAGGAATCGAGGGAACGAGATGAGAGAATTGAAAAAAGGATGAAGACATTCGTGGAAAACACAGTCTATTCTCTCAAGACTCATGAAGATCGGATTAAGGTATTAGAGAAGAGTGTGAGCTCATGTTCGCGAGCCATCACATGTTACCTAGCTGCTCGGGAAGAGGAAGTTGTCAACACGGTTAAAACAATCTTTGAAGAGCCCACTACCTTTTCGGAGAAGGTTAAACGAAGAATCGGCATGGAGAAACTCTCGCTCGACAAAGCTCTAGGTAACGCCCTCTTATTAATTCCATTAAAACTGATCATAATAATATTTTGCAGGAATTAAGCAACGATTCCGATGAAACGGTTCAACTTAATGAGAGATGTTCAGCAATTTTAAGAAATGAACTGCCGCAAAAGGAAAAAGATCATGGTTGTTTCACTCTCCCTTGCTTGATCGAGAGTCTCAATATGTGTAATGCCCTAGCTGATCTTGGAGCGAGCATAACCATAATGCCTCATTCAATGTTCCTATGTATGGGTATTGGAGACCTAAAGCCAGCCAAAATGAAGATTGAAATGGCCGATCGATCGATGCAGTCACCCTTGGGTATCGTTGAGAACGTTTTGGTAAAAATAAAGAAATGTTTCTTCCCAGTTGATTTCGTGATTCGGATATTCACGAAGACAATGAATACATATTATCTTAGGAAGACCAATGCTTACACGCCTATGCAAAGGTGGATGTCTTCGCCGAAAATTAACTCTCGAGGCTAACGGGGAAATTGACACATTTAGACCTAATGAACGTCTATCCACTCAAAACGTTTGTGCAATTGACCCCATTGGTGTTATATCATATATGATATTAGTGTTATATCATACTATATGATATGTAACTCACATGTGATATTAGTGTAATATCACATGTGATATTAGTGTAAAATCACATATGATATACATATCATATCACATGTGATATCACATATCATATATGATTTAACACTAATATCACATGTGATATTCAAAATAGTGTTTAATCATATATGATTTGTTTTCATTCAAATTTCAAGTAACGTAAAAAAGACGAAAAAACGTGAAAAAAATAAATTTTTTTTCTTTTTTCGAAAGTATATCAAAGTGACCGTCTATAGAAAGATAATTAAATGCTCTTCGCGACGGTGTAAATATTTCCACTTAACGATTAACAGTTTAAAAGATATGTAAATTATAAAAAATAGGTGAAATAATAAAATGCTTTTAATATCAGTCATTGATTTCTTTTTAGATGGGTGGTGGAGATGAGTCCCTTATTATGTAAGAAAAGTTTGGTATGCAAAATAACTCTCCTCTATTAGATAAATTGGCTTAAGCCCGGTTGTGAGTTTTGAGTTATCAGAGTTTTAGGGTTTTATCATGTATTCGTATCTATAAATATTGATTGATTAATAAAGTGATCCTTAGAAAAATTCTATAATCTGACACTACCTAGTTAACATTGTCTAAAAAAGAATGATAACTCAATAAATGAATTTTTTTAGTGATTATGTATTGGGAGGCCACAAAACTGTTAAACTTTTAACATTTAGGTCATTCATTTATTAAAATTACTTAAATTGCCCATTTATGTGTTTGCTTTCGTTTATATTAATTTCGAATAATTTTTTCTCGAAAATCTTTGAAACAACGGGAATAAGACTAAACGTGACATATTAAAATAACACAAATAACTATTGAAATGTAAAATATTAGTTTTCCTAATTATCTAAGTGCAACTTTATTTGGTCAAAAGCGATTTATGATAAATTACCTAATGTTTTACGTTTGATTTTATAAATTTATTGTTTTGATATGTTCAATTTAGCTTTGTACTTCAAGTTGTACAAATTTCCGGCAAGAAGTTGAATGAGATCGATATAAATAAAAACAAACACCAGAGCTTCTTATGAAAATGTGAAATTTATCGTTGTTTTTCCTCTTCTTTGTGAACTAAGATTTTTCTGGACTATTCATTTGACAATTCTTCCAGTTTTATCTATTCCTCTCTTCAAGGCAATATGTTTACTATTTTGAATAGTTGGTTTATTGCACAAAAATATACAGAAAAATTCATACATAAGCAGGATTCCATTAATGAAACATTACATTACAAACCGAAAGCATTAAACACACATACTAAAAAACATATACTAAATGATTGCTCATAAGTTAATTTAAATAAATATAAGAAAAATTACACGTTTGGTCGATATGGTATCTGCGAATAACAACTTTAGTCACTAAGTCGTTTTTATTACACCACAGATACCTATTTTTGAAACCTTGCACGCATTTAGTCCCTATTTTGGATGGGCGTTAGTAAAGTCCGTTAAGTATTTTACCGTTAGTCCTTCGTTAAAAATTTTGCATCGTTAGTCCTTATTTTTAAAATATAGTTTTCCCGTTAGTCCATAGTTAATAATAATTATCTTTGTTTTTTACATTTTGTCCGTTTTATCGGTTTTAGTTCGTTTTATCCGTTTCCCAGTTTTTTCGTTTTCGTCCGCTTTTGTCGCTTTTATCCGTTTTAATCGCTTTTTACGTTTATCGCCGCCCATTTTTACGTTTTTATCTGTTTTTATCCGTTTCGTTCGTTTTTATCCGTTTCATGCTTTTACGTTTTATACATTTTTACTTTTGCGTTTGTTTTTATCTGCTTTTATCCGTTTCGTTCGCTTTTTTCACAAAAATTTCCCAAAATAAATTGGAATTTTTCACAAATTAGAAAAAAAATTTGAAAAATAAATTGGAAAAAAATATTTTCGAAAAAATAAAAAAAATTGAATAAAAATTAAAAAAAATTTGGATAAAAAATATTTTCAAATATTTTTTTAAAAAATTAAAAATATTTTGAAAAAGTTAAAAAATTTGAATAAAAATTAGAAAAAAATTGAATGAAAAAAAATATTTTCAAATATTTTTTTTTTAAATTAAAAATATTTTTGAAATATTTTTTTTAAATTAAAAAATTTGAATAATTTTTTTTAAAAATATTTGAAAAATATTTAAAAAAATATATATTTGAAAAATATTTTTTATTCAATTTTTTTAAATTTTTATTCAAATTTTTTATTTTTTTCCAATTTATTTTTCAAAATTTTTGGAATTTTTTTCAAATTTGTGAAAAAATTCAAATTTTTTTTGGAATTTTTGTGAAAAACGAAGAAAACAGATAAAACAGACAAAAAGTAAAAAACAGATAAAAACGAACGCAAAAGGTTAAAAGCAGACAAAAACGTAAAAAAACGGATAAAAAGAACGCAAAAGGAAAAAAAAGCATAAAAACGTAAAAACGGGCGAAACGGATAAAAACGAACGAAAAGCGGATAAAAACAGACAAAACGTAAAAAGGGCGAAACGTAAAAAACGGATAAAACGGATAAAACGTAATAAAACGGTCAAAACGGATAAAACCGACAAAAACGAAAAAAATAAAAAACGGGGAAACGGATAAAACGAAGCTAAAACGGATAAAACGGACAAAATATAAAAAACGGACGATAACTATTATTAACGGAGGGAATAACGGGAAAACTATATTTTAAAAATAAGGACTAACGGTGCAAAATTTTAACAAAGGACTAATAACAAGAAAATACTTAACGGACTTAACTAACGCCCATCCAAAATAGGGACTAAATGCGTGCAAGGTTTCAAAATAGTATCATGCGGTGTAATAAAAACGACTTAAGGACTAAAGTCATATTTAGGTGATCTGATAAAGAACAAACGTGTAATTTTTTCTAAATATAATAGTTGGACGGTCTCCACATATATAATCACTTTCTTTTACTAGTTGTTTTTCTTATTTATGATCCACTAGTTTTTGTTTAAAACAGTCTCAAAAGTATTACCAAGCTAAATCGTATAATTGCAAATCTCAAAAGTACTCTAAAGAACAAAAAATAAATGAACATGAAAGAATCATATGGGCAGGATTTAAAAAACACAAAAGCAAATAAGCAATTAACAGAGAAGCTGCTTAAAAGTCTTAATGTCTTATATAGTGGTAGCCCATGGGCTAACTGCTTAATTAGTGACATTAAGTTATTGCCTTATTGGGCTTTAGGAGGGGGTGGGCAGCAGCAGCAAGAGGCCTGATAACTTTCCGAGGCACTAAAAAAAGTTACGAAAATAGCCCTAACATGCAAAATCTGGTTATAATACATCACCCATTTCGTTAGGAAAACTGCACACATGGAAAACCACATGTATTGATTTTCTATTTTTGGAATCTTGAAATAAACTAAAAGAGAAAAAGAAGAAGTTTGCTCGTTCATATATATATATACTTGCATGCGTATACTAACCGAGGTCTTCAGTTTTTAATCAACTAACAAACTACCTTTTCTTCTAAATGTTTAACTATCTTCTCGATTTTGTTTAAGTTAAATAATTTTAAGAAGTTATTCAAATCTAGAAAGTGATTAAAAGACATAAAGTTATGCTTAATTTTATGCCTATATGATATGCATGGTGGTTTGTGAAGGGATAAATCCATTTGTTACAACTTAATTAAATGAAAAACTGACGTACAAGGTTAAGCAAAAAAAGAAAAAGACACAAACATAAATGATATTAACCTAAGTCAAATTATATAGTCATAAGCAACAAATAAACGTAGAAAACTAATTACGACATTTCATGAAGAAAACAGAATATCGATATGATACGGCATAGATATGATGGAATATTAAGAGAGCTTTGTGTAACGTACACTTTAGGTGGCGGTATAAGTTGATGGAATTCAGATTGTTGTTTTGACTGTTACAAGGTAATACGATACATGTATTTGTTTCCCATACTAGGAAAATTTTGTGTGATTGGTACTCTCATCTAAGCACATGATAACTTTAAAAATAGTGGCAGCGCGTTCTCAATCCACTCATATTAAGATTGATCGATTTGAGTTTTTATATATATAGTATGAAAAGTGATAACAGTACAACCAAAATCAGTGAATAGGATTATCTTGTAGTTTTGTAAACCCCAGATCGAATGAATGCAATTAATCGTTCTAAGTTCATTCAAGGCAAAAGCATGAGTGTGGGTTGTTTGCAATAACTGAAACAAACAGTGTATACACCTGAACTAATTTACGAAATCCAACATCTAACGATCCGGCCATACTTGGTTATATATATAATAGCTTGTCCCATAAGTATATTTTTTTATTATTTTAAGAATAACACCGTAAATGCGTGCCCATCTTCTAGCACACGAAAATGAGCCACAAATCCTGCATTATGCTATTTCTTCCAATATCATTATATTTCTATATTTAGTAAACTTCCATACGTAAAACCTATTATAAATACCAAGTTTCATATCAACTCATGCATTCATATCTTCTACGTTATCAACGATGGCAACTTACATCAAGTCTTGCCATCTTTCTTCGAGTGTTCTTGTTTGTGTTTTGGTGATATACATTGCCCTTTTAGGTTGTGTTTGTGAAGCTCAGGCTTATAGCGGTAAAGGTGGTGGTTTTGTTCAAGCAAGAGGAGGGAGCTTTGTTCTCAATGGTTCACCTTTTCTATTCAATGGTTTTAACATATTGATGATGAACGTAGCCACTGATCCAAGTGAAAGGCTCAAAGTTAGCCAAGTCCTACAAGACGCGGCAAATGCTGGTCTTTCAGTTTGTCGCACTTGGGCTTTCGCCGATGGTGGTGATAAAGCGTTACAAATTTCACCAGGAGCATACGATGAACGTGTATTTCAGGTGATAATTAAATAATGTGATTTTGTGTAAATGTTGATCCATACTATTATTTTAACATGGAAAAGCGTTAAGACATACTTTAAGAGTGTTTTTACTTACCATAATTTTGGTTTTGCACGCAGGGACTCGATTTTGTGGTGGCAGAAGCAAAAAAGTATGGTCTTCGATTAATACTAAGTTTTGTTAACAATTACAAAGACTTTGGAGGACGAACACAATACGTTGAATGGGCTAGAAGCTCAGGCGTGCAAGTCAACAGTGACGATGATTTCTATACAAACCCTATTGTTAAGAATTATTACAAGAATCATATCCAAGTAATTAAGTACCACACTAAGTATTATGTTTCGTATTGTATCCTAATATGTTTCTAAAATGACTTATATCTAAATTTATCACTTCAGAGAGTTATAACAAGAGTGAATACAATCACCCGGATCGCGTATAGGGATGAAAGAACAATCATGGCGTGGGAACTCATCAACGAGCCACGCTGCCAGACTGATTACTCGGACGGACAGTTAATGTAAGTGAATGTAAACATTTTATTACATGATGTCTAGAGAGTAACTATATACTTTATAATGAATGCTAACTTACGCTCCAATTTAGGGTTGGGTTCAAGAAATGGCTTCATTTGTGAAATCATTGGATCGACATCATTTGTTGGAGATTGGCATGGAAGGGTTTTATGGTGATACAATGCCCGAACGAAAGCAAATAAACCCTGGTTACCAAGTTGGAACTGATTTTATCAGCAACAATCTTATTAGAGAAATTGATTTTGCCACGATACATGCATATCCTGATCAATGGTATAATAACACTTCTAGTTCATGTTCGTTCTATAAATAGAAATAAGTAGCCATATAGTGTATATTCATTTACCTTATTAAATATATGGCTAACTTATTTTTCAGGATGTCTACACAAAATGATGATTCACAAATGGCATTTATGCAAAAATGGATGTCAAGTCATTACCAAGATTCAAGAACTATCCTAAAGAAGCCGTTGGTTGTAGCCGAATTTGGAAAGTCTAGTAAAGATCCAAATTTTAACACTATCAAACGTGATTCGTACTTAAATGCTGTTTATAGAAACATTTACATGGAGGCAAGGAGCGGAGGGACGGTTGGTGGTGGTTTAGTGTGGCAACTTATGGCGGACGGGATGAGTTCCTATGGTGATGGATATGAGATCGTATTGTCAGATAACCCGTCCACTGATAGCATCATTTCGCAACAATCTCATGCTATGAGCACTCTATCGCATGTTTTAAGACTTGGACCTAACAATGTGCCAGGAAGCCATCCTCGTGAAGTCGAATTTGATCATGTTGGTGGTCGTCGATCATCAATGAAGCACCATCGGCGTCACCATCACCATCATCATCACGCACATCATGCTCGCAATCCAAAAGGATTAAGAAAGGCATCGCCTTAAATGATGTAGAATTATTGAAGATGGGGGTTAAATTCAAGATCTTCTTATGATAAACTGAAATTGTGGTTTTACTTCTTGCCGTTTTTATATTGTCAGTAATTCCTTATATATATAAATTTTATTTGAAGGAAATGCCCAAAGAGATTGAATGTACCAAATGGAGAACTTTCGATCAACATGTATGTAACGAATTACTAGTTGTAACTTGTGAATGTATTCACATAACAATAAATTTCTACTGTAACATTTAGTACGAGCAAGTAAATCTTATTCGAATGAAATGCCCTTCCATTTTTACAACTAATTCCAAACTTTTTTTCTAACATGATCAGTGATTGAGTGGAAAAAGTGAATAACATCCACGTTTGGTAGATCACAATTGTGGTCAGTGATGATTGGTTGTTATGTTTGAAAATTGTATATTGTTCCAAGTCAAGAACTTATTTAAAGGTATTAAAGTGGGTTCTTTAGAGGTTGAAATCTATCATTTTCAATTTGCACATGATGCTCTTATAATGCAACATCAAGAATTAAGATGCCTTGGATAGTTGGATTGCAATGGAAAAAAGTGTGCTCTCATAAGTCTTGTGGACGTCCTGAATCGGTAGTCTTTATGCATTGAATCTTGACATGTTATTTGGTGGTGGCGGTTCCACTTAGAAAAGAATTCTCTATGGAGTCCTTTTATCACCTCAATTCAGGAGTCTCATGAGAGTTTAACGCTTTAACTTGTAACTTCCCTTCTGTTACTAGTAGATTTTTTTTTTTTTTTTTTCAACTTTAAATAAGCATTTACCGCAAACACACTTGAATATATCTAATATATTTCGCAAAAACATTGGGATGGTAGGCCTACTGACTTTTGGTCAGAAATTTGGATATGAGAGCATGGAGTATCACAACGAGGGTTGCTCGCCACTCTCATGTGGCACCCTCGCCGGATCTCGCCGCCCTCCGCCACCAAACCATCACCCCTCGCCACTCACCCTTTCGCCACTACAACGACACGCTAGAAGACAAACCAAATTCGAATATTAACGTTTGAATATATCCGTTAATTGATTTGATTGAATTTCTTTGGTTTCAAGAAAAATAAAAATTTCTAGTGAGAGAAAATGTAGAGTGAGAATATGAACATATTTGTTCCTTTGGGTTATAATTTCTGTAGCTTCTTTCTTGGTGTTGTGTTTTGATGTATGGATTATGCAATGAGATAAAAAGTGTCTGTTAGATGCTTTTCCATATTTGTTTCAGGTGTTGTGTTTTGATGTATGGGCATATATGTGTTTTTTTTTGTATTTTATACTATGTTTATGTGTCTGGATTATTTTTTTTATATAAATAAACATATACGGAGTATAACATATATCGTATGTTTTTTTTTCCTTCCGTAGTAGTTGTATATTTATTTAAATAAATGAAATGAAATTTATTTTGTTTGGAAAATATGGAAAAGAAAAAAAAATGAGGGTGGGTGGGGCTCAAATGAAGAGGTTTGAGTTAGTTGTGATTGAGGGGTATTTTTAAGTGAGTGTGTTGGAGTGATGTGGAAGTGATGTGGCACAAGTGGGGCCCAAATGAAGAGGTTTGAGTGTGCCACCACACCACATGCTCTGAGGGAACCCCTTAAAGCTTATGTTCCAACGTTTGTATTTAGGGTGTTGTAACACATATTTATCCTGTCTCTAGACAGTGCAAAATAGTTTTTTCTTTTCCGTGTTTTATGTTTGTTAACAGTTTTAATTTATTAAACTTTATATTTAATGTTCCGTACTTTTAGTTATATAATTAAAAAAAAAAAGTGAGGGTGCCAATATCACTTTAGGGGGTTTGTATAACCAAACCCTTGTATTTATTGAAAACAAATAAGTCATGCAAAGTATTGGACCGCTAAGATAATTCTAATGGTTCGAAAACAAGATCTTGAGCGTGGAAAATACCCATTAGAGGTGGGCATGAAGAGACCCAGTTCGTCAATTTGCTTTCTTCAATCGAAGGTTTCGAGACTAAAGATAAATGTGACACATGTGAATATTGTTTAAACCCCTCGAAAGCGTTTCCTATATCATCTTTTAAAAAAGAGAGAGAAAAAAAACTTTGAGTTTAATACTCTCCAATCGAATGAAGATCACATATGGTGGAATTGGCGGCTCCCATAAAGGTAAATATTTTCTCATGGCGACTCTTGTTGGATAGGTTACATACTAGACACAGTTTGGACGCTCGGGGGATTGATGTGCACTCTACTCGATGTGCGATTTGTCATGGGGATATTGAAACTACACATTACCTTTTCATCGATTGCATGTTGGCTTTCAATATTTGGAGTTCTGTTGCTACTTGGTGGGGGTTAAGTGGTTCTCCTAACTTTGTGGACTCATTAATTAAGTGAGGGGATACGGTCAACCTAAACAACTCAACAAAAAGTTGTTTCGATGTGGTAGTTCAAACTACGGCTTGAGTTATTTGGAGATTTAAAACCGAGTTTGCTACGATTTAAAACCTCCTCAAAAAGACACTCTCTCGGATGATATCAAGGTTTTCTCGCAATCTTGGATTGTTCATAGAAATAGAGTTTTTTAACCCTAATGGTTGGATTTTTTATCCAAAACCTTCTTGTAATATTAGATTGTAATCTTCTTTCTTTCTAGCTTCTTGCTAGTTTAACGAAATTGTCGTTCTAAAAAAAAGAGTAAACTGCAAAACACATCTATGAAACATCTTTGTTAGAAACTATAAGCAATATACACCTCTCCATTAGTAAAAGTCAAACACATTACATACCTCAAGACTGATGATGTAACTTTTTCTCCATCATACTCTCCTTGTCTGCCAAAACTCAAACACACTTATTAATAAAATCTCTCATAAACACCTCATTTAATCATTTCATCTTCTTTTGAATTTCACCACCTTCACCACCCACCACCATCACCGTCATCATATTTTACCACCTCCAACACCCATCATAATCATTTTCTCGCCACCTTCAGTAATACAAAATATCTAAATCTATCACCGATAAATAAGTCTCAACCACCACAAAATACTTAAAGTAACCATTTACACCTCCGCCACCAATTCGGATTTGTGGTGGCATGAGGTGTCACCACTCACATCCGTTGAATCAGTAACGACCACCTCCATCACCACCATCTCCACCAACACGCCATCTCCACCACCACCACCATTCGTCGCCTCTACCTCTGCCAACTAACATGGTGGTCGGATCGGAGATGCTTAGGAGTCATTTTATTAGGAAGGTCTTGGACTTTTAATATATAACGATGATAACACAGGAAATTTACATTGTTTGTCTTTAAGGATATAAAATGTTTGAATTTTTAAAAAGGGGAATGATTATTGCTAAAAGTTTATGACACGTATGTTTTTTGTAAAAAATGAGAAACCATAGGAATGTATTTTGCAATTTCCTTTAGTTTTAAATTTAAATAACTTAGCAATAGATTTTTTAGGACTACATTAAGAGCAACTGGTACCATGTGTGGTGGAGTGGTGTCGTCCCACAACGCAACCCCCATGGCGCTACAAGGACACCAGGTTTGGCGCCATCGTGCCTCGCGCCGTGGTGACCAACCCAAGCGATCGTGTTTTTTTTTTTTTCAATTTTCTCTTTTTTTGGACATTAAATAACGGTAAAAATATAGCCCTTTTTTTGCATAAAAATATCCCCACTTTTTTCTAATTTTTTATAATTTAAAAATTCTATAAATACTACATTAATATTCTATTTGTTACACACACCTTTACATACACATCTCAACAACCCGCATGTGCTTATTAAGTCAATGCACTGTGAAGAATCATGTATTTTTGCATCATATTATATAACATGATATTAAAAGATCAAAATTTCACAGTTAGTGAATTTAACAGATTGTAAATTTCACAGCAACTGAATATCTAACGTACTTGGGTCTAACGATGCGAGATACAATGAAGGAAAAACAAAAAACTTCTTGATAGGAGAGTGCACAACGAACTTTGACATGATATCGTGGAGCATTTATAACACCTTAATTGCTATTTCAATGTATCTTTATTTTCAATGTACATTTATTTTTATATTTGTATTTATTTTCTTATTAATGAAATTTTAATTTTAGTTTAATGTGTTGTTTTATTTGAATAGATGAAAAAGAAAAACCATGGAGCCCATAGATGTCTCATGGCACAAATTCTGATGTTATATGAGTAAGTGATGTTTTGTATGGTGTGATATATTCTGGTGTTATAGAAAAAAATGCTGAAATGATAGCATTTTTTCTACGACACCATTAACTTCTATGATTCTATCCACTTACAAAATAACTAAAATCGGTTTAGCACCCTAGTTGGTAAAACGTAATGGATGAACTCTCCTATCTTTCGACTGTCCACACTTGTTCTGAATAACCAATGTTACTTTACGAAACTAAAGACTGGAATCTTGATCACTTAGAACTCTTTCTATCAACTTAGTGACATTTTGGTCTTGTGATGTTATGAATAACTTATTACAAGTTTGTACGTGTAGCATTTCATAAGAAAAGTTAAAATTATGGCTTAAGCGTAGGATTGTAGCTTATGCGTAAACATTGTAAACATACGCGTAGAACTAAGCTTATGCGTAGGAGTCCTCTTACGCGTAAGAAAGCTACGCGAGGAATAGACTCTTGGCATAAAGCTTACGCGTGGCGTGGGTTGGGAGCTTACGCGTAAGGTTTACTCGTGAAAGAGCAAGCTTTATGCGTAAGAATCCAAGTTTACGCATATCCTTCACAGGATACACGTAGTCCCTTTGTAGAACCTTATGCGTATAAGTTACGCGTAAGATTTCTCTTATGCGTAACAGTTACGCATAAGGTGATCCTTAAGTGTAAGTCCATTTTTACCCTTGATTCTGATTTTCCACGCGTAAAACCTGAAATAGATCAATCATAACATCTCAATTAACAACTTATTCAACCTCTTTCAATATCACATGGCATCACAAGTTAATTTTAGTTACGTGTAGAATTAGCTTAAGCGTAAGGTTAAACCCTAAAGATTCAAAACCTACGCATAAGAAATTTAACCATGCAAAATCTACAAAATGTTTTCTGGGATGTTTTAGGAGCAATAGAAGATGTATACAATGAGTTTTAACATCAAACACTGCATGAATCAAGAGTACCCAACTTTACGAATACATAAACCCTCAATTCAAATTTCACCATTTTGATGTTTCTAGGTTAGATTCAAAAGTGAAATTGGTTAATTAAACACATATCAAACATCTTTCAAGCCTCTAATTTTCCTTAAATACTCACAATAGAGAATACCCAAAACCCACGCATAAACCCTAAATTTAGAAAAGTGATTAAAACGTTTTATGGGTTAAAATTCTTGATGACAATGGTTTTAAAACATGATATATACTTTGAAAACACAAACCATTTCATCACAATCAACCTAAAGTGATTATGAGTTCATACGCATATGCGTAAAAACAACAATCACACCTAGAAGAAAATCAAACCGTTGGATTTGCATATAATTAAAAACCTATGTTTGAAATCACTCAATGAAACTTTTAACACTTACGAAGTTGAAGTTTATAGCACAGATTTGTGGATTAAATTATGAGCGTGGATGATATAGGTTGGAGAATTTAATGTTTGAAATAAATGTGAAGTAAAATTAGGTGGAGTGGTTTTGTAAAAATTAAATTTTGACATTTGACAAGTATAGCCCCTCCACCTCAACCATTTTCATCAAAAGCCCATAACTTCCATTTTGGTTAAACAGATCATGAAGGTTTGGAAAGAAACTTGACGACACTCCCCCTCGACTTTAGAAATAGGGAAATTTTACATATTTGAGTCCGAGGAGTGTTTAAAACAAGAAACGTATCCACCATTATCAAAGATACAACCAATGTGGGTAACATGCAAGTACAAGATTTTATGAAGCTGAAAAATATTTACATTCTCCCCCTCAACACTTGTTCGAGAAAAAATGAACAGTTTGAAATAGAAAAGTGTTGACGGAAGATTTGTACTTGCAATGTTGGAGTAGATGTAGATAGAAGAATATTTTTGAGTTTTATCAGATTTTATATTTTTCTATTTTGTTTTTGAAAAAATATTTACAAAAGAGGTTTTAGTGTTTGACAGGTTTTAAGAATGTGTCAAAAGTTCATCCAGTTCCTCTGGAGTCAAACACCTCATGTCAATCCGGTGGATCAACTCAGTAAACCTAGCAGGAGCTAAGGATTTGGTGAGAAGGTCCGCCAGTTGGTGTTCAGTACCTACAAAATATAATTCAACGGTACCCTTTTCCACATGCTCCTTTATGAAATGATATCAAGATCGATGTGCTTGGACTTGAATGTTGGACGGAGTTGCACGAGATCGCAATAGCACTTGATTGTCGCGAGACATCGGGATTACATCAAATATGTAACCATAGTCTTTGAGTTGTGTTCTCATCCAAATGACTTGAGCACAACACCGACATGGCTACATATTACGCCTCGGTTGAGACGACGATGTACAATCCCTTCTTCGATTTCCATGACACCGGTTTATCACCAAGAAATTGTAGAGCACCAAGTACTTTTCCGAGAATCTAAGCAACTGCGTGATCGTCTCAAAAGCTATTAGTTCAAAACCGAATCCTTCGGATACCGATTCCCAAATTAATGGTTCCTTTGATGTATCGGAGAATTCTTTTAGCCTCGTAGAGAGGTGAGTTTCAGATTGGTCTTGATTGATAACGGTGCAAAGATATACGGCAAATACAATGTCGGATCTATTGGTCGTTAGATACATGAGTGACCCAATAATATACAGATTTGGTAGGGTCAACCAATTTCCCATGTAAATCAATCCGACTTTTGGTATGTGCCATTGGTGTGGCATAGGTATCATGACTTTGCATTCCATGTTTTAAAATTTCAAGAGCATATTTGACCGACTTAGGAAAATACCACGGGGTGATTGATGAACTTGCGATCCTAGAAAGAACGTAAGTTCACCCATCATGGACATTTCAAAATGTTTTTTCATAAGTTTTGAAAATTCGTTTGAGTACTTTATATGTGTTGACCCAAAATGATGTCATCCACATAGATTTGAACGATTAAAATGTGAGCCCGTGATATTGAATGAAAAGTGTTGGGTCGACCGATCCTTTAGTGAAATTATTGGCAATGAGAAAGGATGATAACTTATCATACCACGCCCGAGGGGCTTGTTTGAGACCGTATAGAGCCTTTTTCGGTTTGAAGACATGATTCGGGAACTCGGATCAACAAATCCTTCGGTCGACAAACATATACCGCTTCCTTGATTGACCATTCGTAAAAGCGATTTTGACATCCATCGATAGACCGTGATGTGCATGTGAGTTGCGAATGCCGAAGATCCGACGACCTCAAGTCTAGCAACTTGTGCAAATGATTCCTCGAAGTCAATCCCTCTTCTTGTCTATAACCCTTAACTACCGACGTGACTTATTTCGATAACCGTACCTTCAAAGATCCAACTTATTTTTCCAAAACCATTTAAGACCAATAACATAGACCGCATTGGTTTTTCAACCAATTCCCATACTTCAAGACGTTTAAACCGATTAAGTTCTTCTTGCATGGATTCAATCCGGTTGTCATAAGTCATTGCTTCTTTAATGTTTTGGGTTCAGATTGATAAGCGGTAAGTGCATAAATGCAATGTTCACCGTCATCTGAAGGCGTTGTCGATTACGACGGTTGATTCGGGTTTCCAATGATGTTCACAAGAGGATGGTCTTTAGTCCAACGATGTGGAGGGTTGATGTTGATATACATTGTGCGATTAGGAGGATTCAAATGGCTTGTGGATGATTCCGCAACATCGAAGTGGCGATTCATTAGCAAAAGGATTGAAGAACGCATTTGGATCATAATCTGCGGTGTAGGTACTTCTTGGTTCATAAAATCATCGGTGGTTGACGTCATTGGATGCGGTTTGTTCTACCGTTGTTGTAGAATCAATTGGAGGTGCTTCGTCAATAGTTGTTGTTTGGTGTATCGGTATTGGATTATTATCGGGTTGAGCAATGAAACATTTGATACATCCGAGCACGTTGATCAATATCATCACTAAGCAGAGGAGCAAATAGATGTTCCATTTGACGTCGAGTAAGTCGTAAGCTTGGTTCAACTGATGATGGGGTTTGGGGAAAGTTTAGACGGTTATATCCGGGTTCCAAGTCGTTTTGCTCGAAGCCATTTTCGTAAGCTCATCGAAATTGGCATGAATCGTTTCCATAATCTCCCTTGTACGACGATTCCAGATCCGGTATCCCTTAGAATTTTCACAGTATCCAACAAAGACTCCAATGTCAGCTTTAGCCTTGAGCTTTCCAAAGTCATCACGATCATTATTCGGGTAACAAAGAGCACCAAATACATGAAAGTGTTTGAGATTCGGTTTATGGTTATGGATAAGCTCATAAGGTGTTTTGTTGTGGCGTTTGGTTATCATAGAACGGTTTTGAGTATAGCATGCAGTTGACACGGCTTCTGCCCACAAGTAATCTGGAAGTTTTGCATTTATCAACATCGTTCTTGCGGCTTCCACTAACGTACGGTTTCGTCTTTCAACAACACCATTTTGTTCTGGGGCTCGTGCAATTGATGTTTGATGCTCAATTCCTACTTTCCCATAGTATGTACGAAGAGTTTAATTCACAAATTCAGTTCCTCTGTCGGTTCTAATTTGTCGGACTGTATTCCGGAGCTGAACTTGAATTTTTGTGAGAAAGGTGATGATCATCTGTGGAGCTTGATCTTTACTTCGAAGAAAATAAACCCAAGTCCATCTGGAGTAGTCATCAACAATTACTAAAATGAATCGTTTGCCATTAATCGTCTGCACACGCATCGGTCCACACAAATCCATGCGAAGAAGATGAAGCACATGTTGAGAGATGTGTTCCACCTTTGAAGAAAAGTGAGCACGAAAGCTTTTCCCTTGTTCACAAGCTGAGCATAGATGATCTTTAGAATACCGAAATCTTGGGAGACCTTCAACAAGTTTGTAACGTGCAAGATTGGTTATGGTTTGAAAGTTTAAGTGTGAAAGACGACGGTGCCATAGCCAGGATTTTGTAGATGTTGCTTTAGAAAGTAGACAGATGGGAGATGAAGCAATCATGTCTTGCATTGAGATTGTGTAAAGACTTGATGTGCGGTTTCCAGACATAAGATCGTTTCCTTGTAGATCACGAATGAAACAAGTTTTCTCCTAAATGCAACTTCCAAATCTCCATCACAAAATTGACCGATCGAAAAGAGATTGTGACCGATACCTTCCACATAATAAACTCGCTAATTTCGATGTTCCCATTGATGTAATCTTCGTAGCCCATGATAGCTGAAGTGATCATTCCGAACTCGACAAAGGCCGATGAACTTTAAGATAAAGTTTGATAACATTTGAGATTGCTGTCATGTGCCGGGAACAGCCGCTATCAACAATCCAGAGGATGATCTCAGACACCGCATTACACATGCACACACGGTAGAATAAGTAGAGGTGGAACCCGAGAAGAGTTAGAGGTTCCACATGATACACATATTATTGATTTTAGGAATCCATTTAAATCTCGGTATGTTTTGTAACCATATCGCCAAGTCCAACTAGTCTTTGCTTTGGTCTTAGTGAATGCACTAGGTGATAATTTCTTCCTAGGAGGTGAAGTGGGTTCTATGGGTACATCAATGACAGCTGCGTAAACACTAGAAGGCGGTTTACCTAGCATGCACTTAGAAGCATTAGTGGGCCTAGAGGTATTCCGCTTTCTATTGTTCCGCTTATGAGATAAGATAGACTTAGCAACACATTTATCATGACAACGTAAAATATACTTTTATGACAACCAACACAAGATGCTTCAAACATAACATTCAAAGTACTTAAAGGTTCAGCATTCGTTACATCACTTTTTCTATTACATTTGTCTAACGCAATGTCTAAAGTGGGTGCAACTTGAGTTTTATTCAAAGTCCTAAGGTGTTCTTCTACTTCAGAGGTCTTTATTTTTCTTCTCTTACGTTGCAACTTCCTATTCTTCCTTGTATTGCTCTTAAGTTGTGAAGTGCTAACGTTGGGAAAAGAGGCAACTATTCCTGTTTCAGTGGAAGGAAGCACATTAGTATCTTGTGATTTGTCATTAGGCGTTCTAGTGTCAATTTTAAACATTTTTGGGGCAAGTGCATTAGTGTTACTACTCTTATCTTGCTTAAGTTTCACCAACTCCGCTTTCAAGTCGTGGATAGTGTGTAACAAATCTTGATTTTCGAGCGAGTGTTTCCATTTTTCGTAAAACTTCTTTGGTATATGCAAGATGATCATCAAGATCTTTTGATGCTGAGCACAGTCTTTTGAGTAAATCAAATATGACACCATATTCGTTTGACTTTGGCAATTTGTTGTTCATATTTTGAAATTTGACATTTTAAAGACACGTTTTCATCATCCAGTTGTTCTGTTTTTGGATCAAAAGATTTTGAACGCAACTGGTTGATTTTATTTTGCAAAGCAATTTCTCGATTTTGACAATCTTTTTGACACCATTGAAGACGACGTTTTGCATTCGAAAGTTCATTTAACAATCGCTCATTTTCAATTTTGAAAGACTCGATTTGTGACACATTATCGGTATTCTCAACATTATCAACAGAGTCAATATCAATATAATCAAATGCATATGCAACAGTATGTAATAACACAACATTGATGGTATCAGCACAGATAACATCTTCCAAGAGCCGGTCAACATGATTTCTTAACATTTTCTTTTTACTTTTGGTATTTGAAATTGATGTTTCTGTTTACTCGAAAACTTTTTTCATAAGACCAATCTCCTTCTGAAGATCCCGTTCCCAATATATTGCACACATTTTTAGATTTCGGACATGTGGTAAAAGTCCTTTCTAAAAAATATCCCTTTGTTGTCGTGCAAATGACGATTGAAAATGTTCAGCTTTTATTTCAGAATTTACTTCAATTGCATGTTCCAAAAGTTTGATGTCAGACATGAAAGTGTCAAAGTATTTTAGAACCTGACATCGTTCAGCTAATGGCTTTATTTCACTAAAAGAAGGTAAAGGACCATTAATTTGTGCAACATTGGGTCGAGATGCATCATTAGAAGATGACTCAGGAGTAGGCGTGATAACCCAAGGTGTGTTAGAGTTATCCTGTTGTGTGACGAAAGTTATAACTTTAGAATAGTTAAATGGTTTGTTATAAACAACATTTTCCAATTTTAACCGACTCTCGTCTTCTGCATCTAATTCTTCCATACGATTATATTCAACAACACTCATGATTGAGTCATCAATTATATGTTCTGCACTGTAAACTTGAGGATTTGGTTTGAATGCTCTATTTGAAAAACGTGGTTTGTAATCAGCAAGAATTGGTCCATATCCATTAGGATTTGGTTTAAAAGAAAACTTTTGAATTGTTGTGATTGACTCACCATGTTTGTAAACAACATTTCGAAACTCTTTGATTTTGTTTTGTAAGTCACCATTTCCTCAAGATAGTCATCTATTTGTTTCCTCGAATGCTTTTTGTACTCACAAACTGTTTTGACAAGTTAACAACTCGGACTGGCTTTTTAAGTTTCGAAGTGAGAGCGTTAAGTTGTTGTTTATGATCAAATTTCAATTGTTCTATTTGAGACAATGATTTCAATGAAAGAGACACGTCAAGCTTAACTCACACAAGCTAGCCACTTGTGAATAACTAACCGTAAGAAACTTAAAACGGCTCGGACACTGATTTTTTTGATAAAGAAGGCTTAGGGGTTATGTGTATGGATAAAAACCTCAATATCGATATCAAAAATAATCACGAAGATAGATTCAAATTCCTTTAGGAAAAAGAATAATAAATCAAATCCCGTGTGTGATCGTGTATACGGATTAGACAACCCGAATCGTTTTCCCAACGAGGCGTGAATTGCCAACGTCATTCTTGGTTTGGAATTTAATGCTCGATGTTTTGATTTGTTTAATTTTGATTTTATTAAACTACGGGAATAGGGAAAGTAATTAAGGGAATCTATTTTACGGGAAATCCTAAGTGCGAATTAAACTAAAACGTAATTAATAAAACGTAATTAAAATGCAACTACGTCTAAATTATATCCTAAAAATGCCTAAAATTACTTTTACTCTAGAAATGTAATATAAAAACTAATTTAGAATTAAAACTATTTTTTTGGATTTTTCTGGATTTTATTTAAATTAAAAACTAATTTTAACCTTTAAACTAAATTAAAATACTAAAAATTATAAAAATCAAAGGAAAAATGTGAAACTATTTTATAAAATCTAAAATATCATAAGAGACTTTTCAAAACTATTTTTTTATTTTTCGATTAATTTTCTATTTTCGATTAATTTTCTATTTTCTACTAATTTAAAACTATTTTAATCTAATTTAAATTGTGAAAATACCAAATAAAAAGGAAAAATATGGAAAAAATTTTTATGCTTTTTATATTTTTCTTAAACTGGAAAAATGAAAAATTATTTTTGAACTTTTCTTAATTATTTGTAATTAAAGCTAATTAAAAGTGATTAAAAACTATTTTAAATCTAGAAAAGAGCAAACAAGAACCAAAATTAATGAAAAATTCGGAAAATGCTAAAATGTAATTTCGATCCTAGGAAAAATGTCAAATATGATGATTATGTGGATGAAATAAGAATTGCGGTGTAAATGGAGCTAAAATAAAGACTTATCAATAAGCTAAAATTTCTAAACTTAATTTCGCTAAAAGCATCTAATGAAACCTTAAATTAACAGTTTAGAACTATGGGAGCATGCAATGAACTAAGGATCAAAGTAGGATTAAGCTAAATAGAGGTATACTAGATAATAAGCTAATAAGCTAAAGGGAACAAGCAAATAAGCTAATGGGAGGGGGAGTCCTAATAAGCTACCTTAACTAAGTTATCTAGGAGTATTTTAAGCTATCCTAACAGGCTGATAAGCACTAACGACTTAATTTGCTTACTGAAATTCCAACAGTTAAGGGGGAAAAGGGACAACTTTTGAGCTTATTTATAAGCTAGCAAACAAGTTTTTTATTCCAAAATAAGCTAGATCAGATTGAGAACATGTGCCAAAGTCTACAAAAAACAAATTTCAAAAGTTTTGAAGCTCAAATGAAGGATTGAGTAGATCTGATATAAAGGTTGTTTAAGGACTGTTTAAAATCTGTTTTGCTGATAGGCTACTTGGACAGATTTGAAGGCTTATAAAGAGCTTGCAAAAGCTAATGGAAATTTGTTAAAACTGATGATAAGCTAACTATAACTGCTAGACTCTACACAAAACTAATTTTTTTGGGTTTTTGAATTGATTTAGACAATAAAAATTGCTAGAGAAAATGACCTAAAAACTGTTTTAGCAGTCAAGACTTTGACAGTAAAGGGTTTTTGGCCAAAATGTTTTGACACTTTGACACTAATTCAGATCTAAAAGACAAACTAAATAGGACCAAATGACCTTCAAAGCAACAATGAAAAAGAGTTTAGGCTACTCACTGCCATATTACTGTTTTGACTAAACCTATAGACTCAAACTTTAGAGATTAAACTTATACTACTAGAGACTAAAAGAGATATTCAAAACTACTTATCCAAAGACAAATTAAACTCGTGAGAACTTAAAGAACTCAAAGAATGACCAAAGGTGGTGAAGAACCCATTGTGCAAACACCCTTTTATGAGAGGTGTTTGGCAGATTTGGTCTACAGGTACTTTTGAGCTTGGATTTTAGAAAGATAGAGATTTAGATACTTTTATTTATAAGAGAAAAAGCTGTTTCTAAAAGTGAAAAAGCAGAAGTAATAAGCAAATAAGCAGTTTGACTTTTGTTGACTTTTATCAAAAATGATTAAAACTAAGATGCAATGAATAAGAGAAGCTCACATAAGCCATATAGAGCTTATATGAGCTTATAGTAACAGTAATCCAAGCTTTAATCAATGGAACAATGAGGATTAATAGCAAACAAGAAGAGATGAAACTTTTATTAAGACTTAAAATGAGAATACAAAATGAAAACTGAGATTACAAGAAAAACTTTAAGAAACCATTATTAAACTACTGGAAAGCTTGAAAATACAAGAAATAAAGACTTAATTAAAATGAAAATTACTACTACACTACTACACACGTTACATTGTGAGCTAAGAGTCCTATTTATAGCTGAATGGAGGTCTTGGGATCCCTGGTTGGAAGAGCCTAGAAGCTATTTTGAGCCACACAAATCATCCATTGTCACCTTATCCAATCAGAGCCTTCCAAATCCTTTGATGAGGTGTTTCGGCCAATTACATTGTGCCATTTGGCCACGTGGCAGATATATCTGACAAGTCAGCTGGGTCTAGATGGATGGATAGATTCTAATACGAGGTACAGTGTTTGGGATTGGTACTTGGAGGTAAATTGGAGGTAAAAGGGTGTTTGGGGAAGAAAGGTACCACTGTTTGGGGCGCGTTTGGATTTATTTAATGTATTTCAAACTTTGGTTGACCGGGTTAAGTGGCTTTTGACCAGGGTCCAATAGGTGGGTTATGGGTATACGGGTTGGAATATTTAGCCGGGTGAAGTGTTTATGGATTGGGCTGTGAGAATGGATATTGGATCTTGGGCTTTTTGTTTTTGTTGGATAATGGACTAATATTATGATCCAAAGGTAACCATAGGGACCAATCATGTAAAAGCCGAAATTCCAAGGACCACAAGTGCAAATCTGAAAATGTCTTCCAAGGGCTGAACTTGTCATTCTTCAATAGACCAGGGACTGAATTTGCAACTTTTGAAACTTGAGGGTGTTTTTCGTCATTGGTGAAAGTTCGGGGACTCTTTCGACATTTTTCAAACTTTGATCAAATCTTCACAAATCATCCTCGAGATTAGAAATCTTCATAAATGCATAATTCGACCGTCCGCTCGACTTTAAACTCTCTTAATCTCTCGTGCTCGATTTACGTCGATTTGGTTCCTTTTGCGTGTTTTACATATCACACCGCACAAGCACAAACTCAAGAAAACCACAAATATTAGCAATAAACGGCTTTTCTTGGTTATTTTGGGTCATTTTGATATAGAAAAGGTATGTGTTTTAGCACATACCAAAATACCCAGACGAAACTATTGTCGTGTCCTCACGCAATGCAATCAACTCACGCTTCTAAAACCAAGGATTTCAATCTCTTTCTACTAAACCATTGATATGTCCAATCCATCAAGTTATCTCACACAAGCTAGCCACTTGTGAATGACTAACCGTAAGAAACTTAAAACAGTTCAGACAGACCAATTAGAGAAGAAGTAGTCAATGTTCCTCAAAAGAGATTAAGAAAGCCTTAATTCTAAAAACGCCCCGTTTACCTTTTATTTCACATATAGATATAACGATTAAGCATATTCCGATTATGAATGACGGTTTGTTGAACTTTCATGTCGATCAATAACTCCAACATTTTTCAAACGACACGTTAGGATCACGGAGTAGAAAACACAACATAGCGTGAAGTGACCATACGGATAGAATACATCGTCCCTGATTTTTCACAAGTCCCAAACTAAGCGTAAAATCGAAATCATTGTTAAATATGACTCTAGATGCTAACACTACCCATGGAAGTTACTTATGTAAATACCTTTTGTTCCCATTTTCCTATTTTCCTCTAGATTTTTTTATTTTTGTGAGAAATGAATTTCTTCAAATTCTCGTTTCGATAACTTTTATTCCGATAAAGATACAAAGTTAAGTCGATAATTAGTTATCCGCCTTCTCTCAAGAACCATTGTCGTAAAATGAGGTCCACATCAAGGAATTTTTATTCACTTAGATTTTTGACTTTTTTTCAACATTTTTCAACATAATTTTTTTTTTTTTTTTTTTTTTTTTTGCACATGAACTTTTACTTATATGAGCTACGGAGCTTCACGGGGTAATTCCAAGACTATAGGCTTCATGAAATGAGGATCCCGGCTGGCTAGGCTAAGACCTCACTCAATCCCTGCTAAAGATCCAAGGGTCCGATCTCGACACCGCAGCTCACAACTTTACTTATTACTTTTGCACTTATCACTTATTTCTTATTCATTACGGATCCTTGATGTGTACCCAATTTTTAAAACAAAGATTCTTTTAAGAAGATAAAGAACTAACTATCGCCAAAAACTCGACATCTCTAATTATTATTAGACAGATATGGGTGAAACAATTTTGTGGGAACAAAAGCCATAAGTACCTTGATGGGGTCTAAAGAGAACCAACTACTCCACGCTTAGCATCTAAACTCATAAGTAACTCTATCATTTCTCGATCTCCGCAAATTTAAAATCCCAAATAATGAGATCCGCGGATGCTTAGCCGATAATTTTAAATTATCTATGGTTAAGGGAACAAGCTAGGGCTCAACACGCCCGGTCAAGTCAGAATTCCATTCCTACTCTCACCAGCGGAAAGTCAATCAAGGTGTCAAAACATATATTAACTTAGCAAATGCTTCGTCTAATGAAATCAAGTTATGCATATTTAAAGTCACTCAGGGAAACTTGCAAAATCTTGGCTTTGTGGGCTAGAATTCGCATTTTATAGCTTCTTGTCTAAGAGACTAGCAAAACTTTTCAATCAAAAAGACTAGCAAAAGCTTACAAAATTTTTTAAATTTTTCACATTTTTGCACACTTTTTCATTTTCTAAGGAAAAACGGGGTTGCTAGAGTACACGACGAAAATAAGCAAGTGCGGTCAAATCAAATCGAAGATTACCCTACCCCAGACTAGAACGAAACATTGTCCTCAATGTTTAAAGCAAGGGTATCACGAAAATCTAAAAGCCGTTTATTAAGTATGCTTAAAGATAAACGTTAGTCGATAAGATTAGGATATCGGATTTCTATCAGCATCGATCATGAAACTCGAGTGGAGAAAATGACAAACTTGAGCACGAGAGTCTTCATATCGGGAACATCCTAAACACAACATCACAAACAACCAAACACGAAATCAAGAGGCGGACCCTTCACGTCACTTATTAGAAAATAGAAAGAAGATAGATGGATAAGCATGGGGTGCCTCCCACGAAGCGCCATCTTTTTTGATCACCGAGTCGCTAGCTTGACTCGATCCCCAATCGATTGTCCTTAGGGAAAGTTTGGAGATCCGGACAACCATAGATGGAATATCCCTCGAAATAATGTTTCACACGATGACCATTCACCTTGAAATTTGGGCCATCGGTGAGAAAGCTCCACCGTTCCATACGGGAAAACTTGAGCGATGGTGAATGGTCCCGACCAACGGATTTGAGTTTGCCCGAGAATATCTTCAATCGAGAGTTAAAAGGAGAACTTGATCACCAACGTTGAAAACGCGGTTTTGATTTTAGCATCATGAATCCTCTTAGTCTTCTCTTTGAAAATCAAAGAATTCTCGTAGGCCCGATCCCTAAGCTCGTTTAATTCATTCAATTGAACTTTTCGGTGATCACCCGCGATCTTAAGATCGAAATTAGCATGTTTCAAGGCCCGGAATGCCTTATGTTCGAGCTCGATGGGCAAGTGACAAGCTTTTCCATACACCAACTTAATGGGGTGCACCGATGGGTGTCTTGTATGCGGTCGGAAAGCCCATAATGCATCATCTAACTTATCACCCATGAAGCTCGATTTTCTCCTACGGTTCTCTCTAAAATCCTTTTCAAACCACGATTCGAGACCTCAACTTGTCCGCTCGTTTGCGGGTGATACGCGGTAGAAAGACGATGGGTAACTCCATATTTAGCCATAACTTTAGCAAATTGTTCATTACAGAAATGGGTACCGCGATCACTGATGATAGCACGAGGTGCTCCGAATCGGGAAAACAAATTCTTCAAGAACTTAACAACCACTCGGGCGTCATTGGTGGGGAGCGCCTTCGCTTCAACCCATTTGGACAAGTAGTTGACGGCCACGAGGATATACTTATTTCCTCTAGATGATGGAAATGGCCCCATAAAATCGATGCCCACACGTCAAAAATCTCACGGACTTGAATAGCATTTTGTGGCATTTCATCCTTACGTGAAATTTTCCCTTGACGTTGGCAAGAATCACAAGATTTGACTAAATCATGAGCATCTCGATATATGGTAGGCCAATAGAATCCGGAATCAAAAACCTTCTTAGCGGTGTAGCTTGCACCATGATGGCCACCAGTGGGTCCGTTATGGCAAGCATTGAGAATATCAATAGCCTCTTGGCCATGAACACACCGCCGGATTACTTGATCCGCACAAATCTTAAACAAGTAGGGGTCGTCCCAGAAATAATGCTTAACATCTTTGAAAAACTTTTTCTTTTGTTGGGACGACATCCCTTTCACAATGAAATTGCCCGCATGGTAATTTGCAAAATCGGCAAACCATGGGGTGTTCGGGTCTTTCTTAGCAATCATCCCAAGTGTCTCAAGAGGAAATGTTTCCGTAATCTCCTTTTTCTCGAGCACACTTTGATGGGGATTCTCAAGTCTAGAAAGGTGATCGGCAGCAAGGTTCTCCGCTCCTTTTTTGTCAAGAATAGTAACATCAAACTCTTGAAGGAGGAGAACCCACCGAAGTAATCGTGGCTTAGCATCTTGCTTTGCCAAAAGATACTTTAGGGCAGAATGGTCGGTATACACTATGGTCTTCGACAAGACAAGGTAGGGTCGAAATTTCTCAAAAGCATAAACAACGGCTAATAATTCCTTTTCAGTAGTCGTATAATTGTGTTGGGCCTCAGACAATGTCTTACTCGCATAGTGTATGGGTTGAAAATGTTTCGACTTACGTTGCCCCAAGACTGCCCCAATTGCGTAATCACTAGCATCACACATAAGCTCAAAGGGCAAATCCGGTCGAGGGCAACTAAGATCGAGCCTCGGTTAATTTCTTTTGAGAAAATTAAATGCTTCAATGCATTCGTTGGTGAAGATAAACTGAGCATCCTTTTCAAGGAGATGGGTCGGAGGCGGGCTATCTTAGAGAAATCTTGGATGAAATGGCGATAGAAACCGCATGACCCAAAAACTCGAATACCTTTGACGGTAGTGGGATGAGGAGTTTAGCTATAACGTCGACTTTAGCTCGGTCGACCTCAATCCCGATTTTGAAATCTTATGGCCGAGGACAATGCCCTCTCGAACCATGAAATGGCACTTCTCCCAATTCAAGACCAAATTGGTGTCTTCACACCTTTTGAGCATGTGGTCTAGATGAGAGGCAAGAAGTGAAAGAATCTCCATAAACCGAGAAATCGTCCATAAAACTTCCATAGAATTTTCGATCATGTCGTGAAAATAGCCATCATGCACCTTTGGAGCGTCTCGAGCATTGCATAGCCCAAAAGGCATGCGTCGGTAAGCAAAAGTTCCATAAGGGCATGTGAAAGTGGTTTTCTCCGATCCTTTGGATCGATCGGATTTGAAAATAACCGAGAAACCATCAAGAAAGCAATAGAACTCATTTCCGCTAAGCGTTCGAGCATCGATCCATAAAGGTAGCGGAAATGGTCCTTACGAGTAGCATCGTTCAATTTTCGATAATCAATACACACCCTCCATCCGGTGATGAGGCGTGTGGAAATCAACTCATTTTCTTCGTTAGCAACGATGGTCATTCCTCCTTTCTTAGGGACACAATGGATAGGGCTAACCCATGAGCTATCGGAGATTGGATAAATGATTCCGGCGTCGAGGAGTTTAAGAACTTCCTTTTTGATAACATCATGAATCTTTGGGTTAACCCTACGTTGTTGTTGAATCACGGGTTTACAATCATCCTCCATTAGAATTTTGTGGGTACAGAAACGAGGATTGATTCCTTTGATGTCAGAAATTTGCCAAGCGATTGCATTTTTGTGTTTTCGTAAGACATCCAAAAGTGCGGTCTTCTCCTCATCTTTCAAGTTTTTAGCAATGATGACGGGAAATTTGTTCGGTTTTTCCAGAAAAGCGTATTCAAGATGAGGAGGTAAATCCTTGAGCTCGGGCTCCGGAGGATTTTCATTAGACGTTTGTATTTCTTTGATTTCTTCAATCGTAATTTCTTTCGGAGGGAGTGACGGTAATGGATCTTCATTCAACAATTGCTCAAGATAACGGATATCTCCCTCCGAATCATAAACACCATCATCAATTCCCGGTGGAATCGATTCATCAATAGCAAGAAACTCATCGATCTCTTCCAAAGGAAATCACCTCCCTCAAACGGAGTGAGAGAAGGGGAAGAGTCGGCAATGATTGGTTCGGAAGGTGAATCGGAAGAAGTAGAATTTTAGTAAACCGAGAACTTCTGAGCGTACTCTCACAAGAAACATCAATAACGTCGATTCGATTGATGGAAGCATCGTCGAAATTTGAGGAGTACCTCATCGTTTGATTAATGTTGAATGTGACGGCTTCTTGATTAACTCGTAACGTAATCTCTCCTTTATAGACATCAATCAACGCATGGCCCGTCCTTAAGAAACTCCTTCCGAGAATTAAGGGTACTCGAGGATCGGCATCAAAATCGACTACAACAAAATCAGCGGGGAAATCGAACTCCCCCACTTTGACAAAGACATCCTCAGCTATACCCTTTGGTTTCGTAGTAGTACGGTCGGCTAGCTCGAGGGTCATACACGTTGGGGTAAGTGGGGTAATGAAAGCTTTTCGTAGATTGAGTTTGGCATCAAATTAATACTCGCGCCAAGATCGGCCAAGGCGGAGCATTGAATAATTCCTTGAAAATTGCACGGAATGAGGAATTTGCGGGATCACCTAACTTTACGGAAGTTTCTTAAGGATAACCATGAACAATTCTCATTCGAGAGATGTCGTAGCAAGCTCATATAGTTTCTCCTTGTTCGTAAGCAATCCCTTAATCGTAGAAGCAAGTTTGGGCATCAAGAAGGGCATCCGCAAAACCGATCTCCACATTCAAGTCTTTGAAGATTTGGAAAATGTTTCCATTTGATGATTCGACTTCTCACGAAGAGTTTGATCTTTAAGACGAGATGGATATGGGATAGACGGTTTCGGATTAGCTTTCTTCACATTAACGGGAGCATCTTCGGGCTCAGAATCTTGGACAACCGTGGGTTGGATATTCACAGTACTCCTCTTATTAGTAGGAAGCACCGGGTCCTTTGTCACCCCGGTCTCATGGTCTACCACACGAGAAGAAGAAGAATTAGTGGTAGGAACCGTAGGTCCATCGTAAGCAACACCACTTCGGGTCGTGATCGCTTTCATGTCACCTCTCGGGTTAGGAATCGACACTTGGAAGAGAACCGAACCCGAGGGTTGAGAATAAGAAGTAGACGGTTGATTGGCTTGAAAGAAACTAGCCATCATATTCTTCATTTCACTCATTTGCTTGTTACCGTGGCAAATTCATTCCCGATCTTTGGTGATTTGATTACGCAAACTTTTAATGGTATTGTCAGAGCTCTTCATGTAAGATAGAAACTCGTTGTTCGAGCAACTTGATGAGAAGGTTGTTGATATTGTTGTTGAGGAGGAGGTGGTTGTTGGTAAACTTGAGGTGGAGGAGCTTGATAATGTTGATTTCCATGATTAACTCCTCTGTTTTGATTGTTGTTACCATTGAAACGGTTTTGATTATGGTTTTGTTGTTGAGGTTGGTTGAAACCGGAGGTCCGAGATAGTTGTTTGAGCGGTAGCTAAGAAGATTTCGATCTCCTTGCGGTTGATTGTAGTTTCTGTGTGACATAAACATTCTCATGTGCGTAGCCACCGACGGCTGGGCACTCGGAATAAGAATGGGGACCTCCACAAGTCTCACAAGTCGGATGTACCGCTTTCACTTGTTGAAGTTGATTCTGATTATTCATTTGATGTAGCCTCAAGATATCGTCCATCTTTTTGTTTAGAGTAGCTATTTCGAGAGAAGAAGACGTATTTGATCGAGACGATTCACCCCTTGCAGCAGAAGAATCCCAATAATTATGATGAGCGGTCATGTTCTCAATAAGATCGTAGCATTCCTCGGGACGTCTTTTCATGAAAGTTCCACCAGCAGCAGCATTGATCGTATCACGATGTCTCAACGTCAAACCATTATAGAACGTATCAATTTGGGTGACAAGCAACATATTATGATTTGGACATCGATCAATAGCAAGCTTATATCGTTCCCAAGCTTCAAACAAAGATTCATCGGGATACTGTCTGAAATTACTAATATCGTTTCTCAACTTTGTCACCATCGATGGTGGAAAGTACTTTGCCAGAAACTTCGAAACCATTTCCTCAAAGGTATGAATTGAATTCTTCGGGAGTCGATCAAACCAAGAAGTGGCATGATGAGTCAAAGAGTATGGGAAAAGATAGAGGCGAAGGCGTCATCGGAGACCCCATTTTGTTTCATACTACGAGTAACGGTTAGAAACTTATCAAGATGCTTGTTTGCATCGTCATCGGATAAACCGTGAAATTGACAAGCGTTTTTACTTGTTCTATCATATGATGTTTCAAGCTAAAATCGGTAGCTTGAATATTTGTCGGTGCAATGGGTCCTCCCCTCCCGTACATGGTAGGTTGACATAGCTCCTCCATCGTTCGGAGATCGGGAGCTACATTTTGATTACCGGGAGGAGGATTAGGACCGGGGTGTGGTGGTACATTAGCAGCAGCCATATTACGTAACTCGGGTACGTTCTGATTCTGATTCTGAAGTCGTCTAGATCGAGAGCGAGTGCGCATGCACTTAAAAACCAAGGCAATTAAAAGAGACCGATATTCGAAAACACAGTGAACTTAAACCAATAATCCCAAGTGAATAAATCACCTCTACAAGACAAACGCATGGCGAGTGGAGAAGCTTTGTAGGTCGTGTGAAGCTTATTAAAACCCGCTTCTTTTCGATCGCAATTTAATGTCGGGCCGTCCTTATACCCACCACACGGTTTGTTTATCCGATAGAAATAAATCAATTCACAAGCGACACAAAGGCAAGTTTTTATCTTTAGTTCGGGAACTTATAATGATAACACCTCCGTTGAGAATGTTATATAATTGGTGTCTTCTATTTATTAGCAAAACAGGAGAAAATCTTTTGTATTTTTAATATGATATATATATATACAAAAGAAAAAGGAAAATATTTTTTACTTTTTTATTTTATAGAAAAATAGTAACTTCACGAATGAAGGATCTCGAGTCACTAATCGTCAAACCTCAAACGATATTGTCGTGACACAACCTCCCCGGCAGCGGCGCCAAAATTTGATTTCAATGAAAGAGACACGTCAAGCTTAACTCACACAAGCTAGCCACTTGTGAATGACTAACCGTAAGAAACTTAAAACGGCCCGGACACTGATTTTTTTGATAAAGAAGGCTTAGGGGTTATGTGTATGGATAAAAACCTCAATATCGATATCAAAAATAATCACGAAGATAGATTCAAATTCCTTTAGGAAAAGAATAATAAATCAAATCCCGTGTGTGATCGTGTATACGGATTAGACAACCCGAATCGTTTCCCAACGAGGGTGAATCACAACGTCGTTTTGGTTTGGAATTTAATGCTCGATGTTTTGATTTGTTTAATTTTGATTTTATTAAACTACGGAATAGGAAAGTAATTAAGGGAATCTATTTTACGGAAATCCTAAGTGCGAATTAAACTAAAACGTAATTAATAAAACGTAATTAAAATGCAACTACGTCTAAATTATATCCTAAAAATGCCTAAAATTACTTTTACTCTAGAAATGTAATGTAAAAACTAATTTAGAATTAAAACTATTTTTTTGGATTTTTCTGGATTTTATTTAAATTAAAAACTAATTTTTAACCTTTTAAACTAAATTAAAATACTAAAAATTATAAAAATCAAAGGGAAAAATGTGAAACTATTTTTATAAAATCTAAAATATCATAAGAGACTTTTCAAAACTATTTTTTTATTTTTCAGATTAATTTTCTATTTTCTACTAATTTAAAACTATTTTAATCTAATTTAAATTGTGAAAAATACCAAATAAAAGGGGAAAAATATGGAAAAATCTTTTTATGCTTTTTATATTTTTCTTAAACTGGAAAAATGAAAAATTATTTTTTTGAACTTTTTCTTAATTATTTGTAATTAAAGTTAATTAAAAGTGATTAAAAACTATTTTAAATCTAGAAAAATAGCAAACAGTAACCAAAATTAATGAAAAATTCAGGAAAATGCTAAAATGTAATTCTGATCCTAGGAAAAATGTCAAATATGATGATTATGTGGATGAAATAAGGGCTGCAGTGTAAATGGAGCTAAAATAAGCACTTATCAATAAGCTAAAAATTTCTAAACTTAATTCTGGCTAAAAGCATCTAACAGAAACCGTAAATTAACAGTTTAGAACTATGGGAGCATGCAATGAACTAAGGATCAAAGTAGGATTAAGCTAAATAGAGGTATACTAGATAATAAGCTAATAAGCTAAAGGGAACAAGCAAATAAGCTAATGGGAGGGGGAGTCCTAATAAGCTACCTTAACTAAGTTATCTAGGAGTATTTTAAGCTATCCTAACAGGCTGATAAGCACTAACGACTTAATTTGCTTACTGAAATTCCAACAGTTAAGGGGGAAAAGTGGACAACTTTTGAGCTTATTTATAAGCTAGCAAACAAGTTTTTTATTCCAAAATAAGCTAGATCAGATTGAGAACATGTGCCAGAGTCTACAAAAAAACAAATTTCAAAAGTTTTGAAGCTCAAATGAAGGATTGAGTAGATCTGATATAAAGGTTGTTTAAGGACTGTTTAAAATCTGTTTTGCTGATATGCTACTTGGACAGATTTGAAGGCTTATAAAGAGCTTGCAAAAGCTAATGGAAATTTGTTAAAACTGATGATAAGCTAACTATAACTGCTAGACTCTACACAAAACTAATTTTTTTGGGTTTTTGAATTGATTTAGACAATAAAATTGCTAGAGAAAATGACCTAAAACTGCTTTTAGCGATCAAGACTTTGACAAGAAAGGGTTTTGGCCAAAATGTTTTGACACTTTGACACTAATTCAGATCTAAAAGACAAACTAAATAGGACCAAATGACCTTCAAAGCAACAATGAAAAAGAGTTTAGGCTACTCACTGCCATATTACTGTTTTGACTAAACCTATAGACTCAAACTTTAGAGATTAAACTTATACTACTAGAGACTAAAAAGAGATATTCAAAACTACTTATCCAGCACAAATTAAACCTGGTGAGAACTTAAAGAACTCAGCAAATGACCAAAGGTGGTGAAGAACCCACAGTGCCAAACACCCTTTTATGAGAGGTGTTTGGCGATTTAATCTCTGGTACTTTGAGCTTGGATTTTAGAAAGATAGAGATTTAGATACTTTTATTTATAAGAGAAAAGTCGTTTCTAAAAGTGAAAAAGCAATAATAAGCAAATAAGCAGTTTGACTTTCGTTGACTTTTATCAAAAATGATTAAAACTAAGATGCAATGAATAAGAAGCTCACATAAGCCATATAGAGCTTATATGAGCTTATAATGTGATAATCCAAGCTTTAATCAATGGAACAATGAGGATTAATAGCAAACAAGAAGAGATGAAACTTTTATTAAGACTTAAAATGAGAATACAAAATGAAAACTGAGATTACAAGAAAAACTTTAAGAAACCATTATTAAACTACTGGAAAGCTTGAAAATACAAGAAATAAAGACTTAATTAAAATGAAAATTACTACTACACTACACTACACACGTTACATTGTGAGCTAAGAGTCCTATTTATAGCTGAATGGAGGTCTTGGGATCCCTGGTTGGAAGAGCCTAGAAGCTATTTTGAGCCACACAAATCATCCATTGTCACCTTATCCAATCAGAGCCTTCCAAATCCTTTGATGAGGTGTTTCGGCCAATTACATTGTGCCATTTGGCCACGTGGCAGATATATCTGACAAGTCAGCTGGGTCTAGATGGATGGATAGATTCTAGTACGAGGTACAGTGTTTGGGATTGGTACTTGGAGGTAAATTGGAGGTAAAAGGGTGTTTGGGGAAGAAAGGTACCACTGTTTGGGGCGCGTTTGGATTTATTTAATGTATTTCAAACTTTGGTTGACCGGGTTAAGTGGCTTTTGACTTGGGTCCAATAGGTGGGTTATGGGTATCTGGGTTGGAATATTTAGCGGGTGAAGTGTTTATGGATTGGGATGTGAGAATGGATATTGGATCTTGGGCTTTTTGTTTTTGTTGGATAATGGACTAATATTATGATCCAAAGGTAACCATAGGGACCAATCATGTAAAAGCCGAAATTCCAAGGACCACAAGTGCAAATCTGGAAATGTCTTCCAAGGGCTGAACTTGTCATTCTTCAATAGACCAGGGACTGAATTTGCAACTTTTGAAACTTGAGGGTGTTTTCTGTCATTGGCTGAAAGTTCAGGGACTCTTTCTGACATTTCTTCAAACTTTGATCAAATCTTCACAAATCATCCTCAGAGATTAGAAATCTTCATAAATGCATAATTCTGACCGTCCTACGGCCTTTTAAACTCTCTTAATCTCTCGTGCTCGATTTACGTCGATTTGGTTCCTTTTGCGTGTTTTACATATCTTTTCTGCACAAGCACAAACTCAAGAAAACCACAAATATTAGCACTGCACCTGAGTTGGAATTTATAGCATTCATTATCCTTAGTTAACAGTGCAATTTTATCTTGCAATTTCTTATTGATCTCATTGCACTTATCCAGTTGAGATTTGTTGGTCTGAATTAATTTGGTCATGAGTTCAAGATCTGGATTAGACAAAGGTTCATCTTGTTCAACTTGAGTCTCAACATAGTCATTATTTAGATCCTCAAATATAACCACGAAGTCAACTTGATTATCAATATTAACCATAAGGTCATCTTGATCGTTAAATATGACTACGGGATCCATTTGATTCTCGTTGGAATGAGATGTAGAAGGCTCATGTTGAACACTCTGTGCCTTGTCGGATGCAGATGTTAACGAAGATATCAAATAATGTATAAGTATGTTTGGATCCGGTACCTGAGACAAGCCATCAGTGTCATACACTGGGCCTGTGTCACTCATGTGGAGCTCTTGCATGTTTGCCATTAGCATCACAGCTGCATTAGCCTGCAAGTCCTCCATGTCATCATCAGAATCTGCATTTTCCATGAAGCTATGTTCCTTGTTGGTAAGAGTTCCACCAGCTTCATCCTTGAGAGCCAAGAGTAAAGCCTCTTTGTGATAGGCGTTGCCTTTTGTCCTCGGCTTTGGGCATGCATTAACTAGATGACCCTTCTCATTGCAGTTATAGCATCGGAGACCATTAACCCCAATCTGAGCATTTCCCTGATCAACTACTTGAACCCATTGTTGTGGAGCACCCATGTTATTCCTTCCATTAAACCCTTGACTACTATTCATCTGACGACCATTTCCACGATTCTGAACCTCAACCCTTCCATTGTTAACAACAGCTTGATTCCTTGTATTTGATGAGGTGCGAATGCGGTTGTTGGATTTGTTAGCAAATCGTCCAAAGGCTCTTGCAATCATAACAAATCCTTGATTCAATGCATCGAAGGCTTCTGCATCCTCATTTGATTCCTGTAGAGTGCTTGATCTGTTGTTGTTGTATAGAACCAATTGAGTTTCTTGGGATTGTTGTTGTGATGGATCATATGGTGTAATCTGAGCAGTTGGTTGGGGAGGGTTTGTGAATACAGTTTGCAAGGTCGGGAATTGAGGATAACATGCTTGAGCCCATAAAGCAAGAGTTTGATTATCCGAGAGTGAAGGTGAAGCAGGGACCCCGCGGATGATTCTTTCTTTGTAAACTTCCTTTTGGTGGTGCTTCAAATAGTCATACAACAATCCGTATGTAGCTTGATGAAGATTCTTAAGCAGCGGATGAATGTAACATACTTTTCCCAATCGGGACTAAGACATTTCGGGAACTTTGTGTTGATTGCAATTCTTGGCATAATGATATTATGTTAATCCAAGTCATTGATGATGTCGAGAACCGATGATGATATGACTCTAATGTCTCCCTGGTTCAATCATGAAGTGTTCATATGCTAAGTAGATTTTGATTCCATGTCTTCTTGATTGAGTTGGTGCCTTTCATTAGAAGATGAATGTGCTCCCACATTGCTTTAGCGATCTTGAGCATCAACACTACGGCATCGGTTGGGTAATCCCAAAGGATATATTGCGTTGCAAGTTCATCGACTTCTAAGTGAAGAAGTTGATCGGAGTAAGTTGATCAAGGATGATAACGCGGTGATATCATCTCTTGGTGGATTGGCGATCGAGATCCTGCATACGATGATAGTAGGCATCTAAAAAGGACCTTCAAGGATGACCTTCTTCAAAACTTACCATGTGGCTTCTTGAGATCACAAAACCTAAAGAACCTTATCACCCATTGATCGTAGTTTCGGGAGTGAGCATTGGAGGTCATCGAGGATCCGACTTCATGAATGGATTTTGGCTACTTAAAGCTTCACACATCTTTGCAAACCAAGAGGGTTCCTTCGGAGTTGTAACATTCATAGCATACTTGGTTGGATACTGATTTTGAAAGTATGTATAATATTGTACTTGTTGACGAGGGTTTGGTGGAACCATTTGTGGTGGAAGAGGGTTTGCTCCTTGAGGAAAGTGTTGAAATTATTGTTGAAATTGTTGCAATTGTTGTGGAGATGGTGGAGGATATTGTTGATAGAATTTTTGTTGTTGTTGTTGTTTTTGAGGATACTCATGAGGAAAGTAGCTAGAGTATGATGGTTGAGACATTTTGAAACTTGTGTTAATGATGGATCTTTATAGTCGAATGAAACTTAGAGCTTGTTGATGAAGTAACCTTATACGTAGAAACCAGCTTAGGCGTAGAAATAACCTTACGCGTAATACCCAACTTACACGTAAAAGAGAGCTTACGCGTAGACTTGAGGAAAACGTAGCTTAGGCGTAAACCAAAGACTTAGAAGTAGAATCCTTATGCGTAATATTTGCTTAGGCGTAAGAAATGCTTAGGCAAGGAGGATTCTACGCGTAAAAGTTTAGCTTAGGCGTAAAACTAGGGTTTTGCCCAAAAATCCTTTACACTTATACCAGTGTAAAAGATATCCAAAGTCGAAGTGTTTTCAGGCTTATACAAGCAAGAAAACACTGAGTAAACCAACAGCACTGAAGATCAAGTGAAGAAATACTTACGCGTAACAGCTGCTTAGGCGTAGACTTTGTGATTACGAGTAAAACTAGGGTTTTGTTATGAGTAGAAAGTACAAACTATCACCAAAACTGATTTTTATGCTTAAAAGTGTTTAGAAACCTGATTTTAATGATGAAAGAGCTTCAATATCACCAAAATAACACAAAAGTTTAAAACTTGATGATTTAAAACACCTTTTATCCTTACGCGTAGATAGAAGTATACGAGAAAATCAAGCTCAAAAACTATTCTACACACGTAAAGTTTCAAACTTGATGCTAAAAACTTAAACTTTAACACTAAATGAACCTTAAACCACAAATTTGAAGCTTTAGGCGTATGAGATATTTGAGACACAAAACCCACGCGTATGAAACTATACTTCAAAAACAAATATGTTTCACCCAACTAGATGGTGAATGATACCACTGTTAGGTCACCATAATGTAACACAAGCATTAATATGTAAGAAATAGATAAGAGAAGTGATCGGTTGAACAAAACACACACACACACACGTATGAATGAAAGAAAGTTATGCGTAGGTATTGATGCGAAATGAACAACCAACCTTCAAATGAAGGTTTACAAAGGTATTTATAGAGGAAGGGACTAGGGCAACACTACAAGTTCCATTCCTTCCTTATTGGACATGGGCCAAGGCTTATGGGCTTTCTACATAAGCCTTGCCATTTATACAAACATAAAAGCCTAATTAACCAACCTATTACATATTGATTACAAACACTTGAAACATAGTTTAGGAGTGATTCCAACAATATGTTTTCAAAAGACTAGTTATAAAACTGTTCTACCATTCTCAAACTGGTCTACCATGGGACAAACTGGATGAACTGTTCTACCATCAATTCACATGTTTTCAAAATACTAGTTATAAACTGTTCTACCATTCTCAAAAGACAATCTTCTTAAATGCCTAGTTGTTCTCATGTGCATCTCTATTCCTAATTGCTTCAACAATTGTAGTCATCTTTTCTTGAGCAGGAAGTTTATCAAACTCCTTTGTTAATTCAAGCATCTTACCCGCATGCTTATTAAGCTCATGTAACAATATCTTTGTAGCAAACTTGAATCTCAATCGCCTCAACATGTCGGCCTGCGGTCCAGACTCGGCAACCAGCCCACAATCCCATTTTGTAGCAGGTTCACCGGTGTAACATTCCATATGTAACATAGTGAAAATACCGTAATCACAAAAAAATTTCTTGGTCCTCCACTTGAGCTTTGGGATTCTTGGTTTGACTTTAAGAACATTAACATGTTTTTTGTGACCTTACAGCTTCAGATGATGGGAAAACATCTTTTTCTACAAAATTATTAAAAAAAGATCATAAATTACTAGAATTATGGGAAAATGTCAATAAGGATTCAGCATGAATAACATGAGATTCACATGGGAATCTGTATGAATCACAAGGTATTCATCCAGAATCCCATGTGATTGTGTATGAATCCCATGAGATTCATACAGAATCCCATGGGATTATGTATAAATCATAAGGTATTCATCAAAGAATCCCATGGGATTCTGTATGAATCTCATGGGATTATTTATGAATCACTTTACAAACAGAAAAGTAAATACTTACAAGAAGTTCACAAGCTTGTTTATACTTTGAATCATGCGTTGCTCCCGAATCGCTGTTATCTAGTATCGTGATTGATATTGCTTTAGTAAGGCTGATGACGATGACATAAAAGTGGCCAGAATTGCGAATTGGAAAGAAAGCATGTTTTAACAAAACGAACATAATAAAAATGATAGAAAAGTAAAAGCACAAACAAAAATTTATAACAAAAATAAATAAATAATTACCAAGTCAATGCCATCGAGAGCCAAGCCATCAATATTGTCTTTAAACTGAGCTGAAATTTCATTTTCAAAAAAGACATAATATTAATAAACTGATCATATAAAATTCCATGATAAAATCCCATGGGATCAGGTATGAATCTTGTGGAAAACTATAAGGGGGGTTGAATAGTTTTACCGATTTTATTTAAGTTTCAAAGATTTAGATTCGATCTTATGAGAATTCGTATGGATGGATAGATAGTATGAAACAATAAGTAAAGTAAGTAAAGAAAGCAAGTAAAGTAAAAGGATAGAAAGTAGCGACATAAATAATTTATAGTGGTTCGGCGACAAGGACACCTTCCTTGCCCTACTCCACTCCCCGAGTACCCCACTCGAGAGTTCAAGCACTATGTCAACAAGCTCCTTCAACTTGGCGGAGAATCTTCACAAGGTCGCTTACACTTTTTTCGATACAAAGCTAAATACCGAGTTCTTCCACGAGGTAGAACTAAACCTTTACACAACAACTATGTGAAATATAAATTACAATATCTTGCTACAGAAATCTTGTGGATGGACAAATCAATCAAGGACCCTTTGCTTGGATGACTTGTAGTATAGCGTGATCTCGCCTTTGTAAAGAACCTATATGAGAATCACAACAAAAGATAGAAGAACTACTAGAATGATCAAATGATCAGAGGTTAGGAGAGTGAAATAATATATGAGAGAGTTGTAAGAAGAAGGGTGAGAAATAATGAAGAAATGACTCGCTATTTATAGGCACAAAAGCCTTATGTCTCACGGTTCCAGCGGATCCCTCACCTAAGGGATCCGCCAGAAACCGAGGATCCGGCGATCAGGTCGAGCAGTCCGGATTTTGGGTTGCAAACCGGGTTATGGGTTATGGGTTATGAGCCATGGGTCATGGACTTTGGGTCATGGGTACCTAACAAGATACAATGTATCTAGACAATGGGTCATAGGTCTTGGGTCATGGGTCATGGACATTGGGTCATGGGTCATGGATAATACCCAACGCGATTTCATGCATGATGTCATGCAATGGGTCATGGGTTATGGATTAGCTCCATGGGTATGGGTCATGGGTCTTGGATATTATCCATCATATTACATATTATATTACAACAATATATTTATTACAACATTTTATGTAAATGACCAAATGTATATACTTTGCAAAATAACATGTATTCTTATAATTTTAGTTATGATAACTTTATATTTGTTATCAACAAAATATAACGAGATTGCTAAACATAAGCAAAGGTTTTTATGGTTTATTTGTATTAACAAATCTCATGGGATTCAATATGAATCTCATGGGATTTAGTATGAATCCCATGGGATTCTGTATAAATCACATAAAGTATGAATCAAATTTCATATGGAATCCCATGGGATTCCATATGAAATCCCATGTGATCAAAAAGACAGAAAATAGAATAAAAAGACAAATTTATAAGAAACTACACCTTTTTGCAGCTTGACCTTTACTTTTTTTACTCTCGTCTACTTTTGATAAAACTATTTTCCGCTTCGGTTTATCTTCTGCCTGAACTGCTTCAACAGACTTCGTCTCAACCTTTCTCTCAACCTTAGACGACTTATCCTTTGGCTTATCCTTGATAATCGGTGACTTATCCTTAACCGGAATCTCAACCTTAGATGACCTATTCTTTGTGTTGGGTTCAGTAAATACCCAAACTCCTTAATCTAGGATTTGAATAGAAAATAGCCCAAGTATTTAATCCGTTAACATAAGCAGTCCTTGAGTGCATAGTCTCTCGGTGAGTCGTCTTCGAGGATACTCGAAGAAGAGGCTAAGATGAAGTCTCTCCACTCGAAGGCGGAACTTAAAGGGTGAAGGCGAGTCAAGAAGAAGATGATGGATTCGGTGAGTGATGACAATAACTCACCGAATCCCTAAGATTCCTATCCAACTTCTTACATCAAGACAAACCAAGTAGAAGGCGAAGAATGTAAAGATCAAGAAAGAGCGGGACAAAGCGGGAAAGGTTGAATCGAGATAAGACGAAGTCCTTATCATCCAAAGTCAACTTTCCACGAATAGCAAAACATCGTGCTCGGTGTCATCACCGAACTTAGGAAAGTAGTCTTGTCTCTTACCTAGAATAGTCTTTAGAATGAGACAAAATACATCAAGATTTTGTCTTACGTGATGATGTCGGTTGTCACTTAGGAAAGAGTCAAATACCATACATGTATAAATAGCATAAGAGATGGAGTGAAAAGGTTAAGCTTGTGAATTGTAAAACACACACACGCATGAGCCATCTTTTCACTCCTCCAAATACAACTTAGTTCACGAGATAGCTCAATGAGCTCTAAGAGTTGTGCTCGGACTTAGCCTCGAGCTTAGAGAGAATCACCCAACTTTGTCATTTCAATCCCAAGTACTATTCCGCAAGTACTTGGGTAACGATTCTTTGTTGATTTATTTATAATAAGAATATGATGTTGAAAATTACTCGGTGTGTTTTCTTTATGTTAATTTCGGTCATCGTTCACTTTTAACTTGTTTTATAAACTTAACTGTTTTAAGCGTTAGTGAGCGGGAACAACAAGTGGTATCGAGCAAGGCTAATTATAAAACTGCTTTTTAGGCCGCTCTAAAAGTTTTAAATTAGGATCCTAAATGGTGAAATTGATGTACCCCAACTAGTCGATAAAAGGGTGGAGCTTATTCAAATTTGTTGCCCTAGACTTGAAGTTGGCAAATTCAACAAATGGAAAAGCGAATGCTTTGCTATTTGATTGGGATGGAACCTTATTATGTCAAGTGCATAAATGAAGGTCCATTTGTCCCAAAGCTATTTGAAGGGTTGCCCAAACACAAGCTCGGTGGAAGATGAAAGGAGAGTGGTCAACCAGGACCAAAGGCTCAAAAGTATAATAATATCTTGTGACGATATTATAGAGTCATTATTAGTCAGTAATCGCTAAGCAAACACAGGATGACCTTGTTCATAGTCATGAAGGACCATCGATACCAAGGAAAATGGGATAATGGACACGAAACTTGAGTATAACACCTTCGTGGCTAAGGACTGAAACTCTCTCTCAAACTTACACGGATACAAAACTCTTTTAAATGAACTTTCAAATGATGGTGTTGAGTTGTCTAAGCATGAAATCAATGTTGGTTTTGTAAGCAGTCTCCACGAGAAGTGGTTGAATTTCTCTCGGGACTTAGGAATGCCAATCACATCCAAAATCTTAAGCTTCACGAAATTTATGGAAATTTGTCTATGAGGAAAACCTCATCAATGCGATACGATACCGACTTAAAGAAGTCTCGAAGTCAAGAAGTCCCCGACCACTACATCATCACCAATATCAACCTTTCTTTTCTAACAATGTAGTTCAAGATTTCCAAGAAAACTCGGATGATGAGCCCGATGAGAGATCAAGTGAGGAGTACCTAAGTGACACGAATCTTTGAATTTCGGAAAGGGCACTCTCGCTAACTCTCGAAGGTTTATAAAAGAAACAAAGGTTTTCAACTGCTAAAGCAATCAAGACACCGAATGCTACAAGTGTCATAAAAGAGGCCATTTGCAAAAGATGCTTTTCAAAAACAATTTCGAACCCTCTTACAAACCATCGGGATCTAATCGGTCTTGAGGCTTTAGCAAATTTCAACCAAAATCTATCGGTCTCATCAAAATGTTCAAAACAATCGATCTCAACAAAACCATTGATTATGAAGCTAAGTATAAGAAAGCAAAAGCTAAGCTTGCATTGCTAGAGGCCATCCCTCGAAACAACAAAAATGTTCATGCATGCGGGGAAGAACAAAGGCACAGTTGTTGAAACCTTTGATGGGATGAAGAGCCAATCTCATCGGATGATGAAATGGTACACGTCTGCTCTAATGGCTCTCTCGAGAAGAAGACAAGCTTCTTTGTTGGGAAGAATCATGCTAGGAGCGGGAATGGGTCAACATCACAATGAAGAAGGTAAACACTTTACTTTCTATGGATGATGACTCGATTAGCGATCTTATATGAATTATCTAAATGTTGACCTTAAGTTTGTAGAAGAGCAAAGGCGAATCTTTTTCTAAGTACAACAAGTTAAGTTTTGAATTGAATAAGTGTAGGGATGAATTGCTCATTTTAAAACAAGCTAAGCTTGAAGTCAGTCACTTTGCAAATTCAAAACACCGAACTAGTTAAAAGAAATCGAATCTTCAAGATGAACTTAAAAGGCAAATGATATTCTTAAGAGTTGGATTGCTAAGAATCCTGTGGTCTTTGATCTTGTGGGAGCCCCCAAGCGACAAGAAGAGAGTCATAGGTGAAGATCATCTCACGACTCTCTCAACAAAGACCGATCTCCTAAGCCATTTGTGTCGGTGGCATGATTACAAGTATGTTGGTTGATTCAAATTCCGGTGAATGGATTGAACGAGTTAATCCCACGAGTAAGCTTCCAAACTTCGATTGGAAGGATTCTAGAGCACGAAAGTCAAGCTCTAAAGAGCATGCTTGGACTCACGATGTGCCCGGTGGTGCTGAACACATCTCGAGTCAAGCGGAATCTCAAGCACCGCCCACCACCGAAACCTCTTGGGGTCCGCCCAAGCTCCGAGCTTACTCCACTACAATTCAATCCTCATTCACCAAAAGAAAGGTCCGGACGTGGTAGAACCATCCTTCAAAGACAAGCAAAACTAATCCAAGAGTCTACTCTGCTGAGACTTCATCATCCTCTGTCCCCACCGAAGTCGACCAAATCAAAGAATCGATCGAACTCGTGAGGAAGCTTCTTGAAAAAATGGAATCCATTGAAAAGGTCCACAACCAATCAAGGAGACAAAGCCAACTTCCTCCGGTTCCTCTAAGTCAAAGTCAACCTCCAAAAGCAAACAAAAGTGTGTGTGTCATTACACCACCCATACCATCGACAAGCGCTATAGAATCCTTTTTGCATGATATGCAAAAGGATGATCACAGGATCGCAGATCATATACGATATGTCGGTCAAGCAAACTATACCAAAGTTGGTCATCGGATGCTTCATCCTCCAAAAGCGCCCCAAAGAATAGAGCAAAACCTTTTCTCTCTCGTCCTCACTTGTGGATTCAATGATCATCATCAGGATGATTGTCTCATGAATACATCTTTGTGATATATGCGTAATCCGACTCATGAGACATCCCAACATGACGGTTATCATTCATGCAAGGAGAAATTCCAAACAACCCGAGTCACCGAGTCATCCTCGACCTCTAAATGCAAAACACGTGGTAGCACCTTGCACACAACCACCGACCATGAGTCGATTGCAAATTTCAAAGAGACCTTGAGATCCAAGCCCACTAGTAAGTGGGTCACGAAGAGAACTAATTCGGTTTACTACTTGTGCGAGAGACATGCCAGGAGCCTATTTGGCATCTAGGCAAGTGGATGCTCAAGAAGCATGGTGGTGTGAAGGAATATCTGCACAAGTATGTAAAGGAACCAGGCCCAAGGTAGTATTTGGTGATAACTCATCATGTCCCATCAAGGTTATGGTTCGATGGCGCAATGGAATAGTTTTCTCTAGAATAGCCTATGTCAATGGTCTCAAATACAATCTCATCGATGTCATCAACTATGTGATGCAAAATTCATTGTACAATTCAATGATAAACAAGGTACCATTTTAATGCCAACAAGGAAGTTGTGTTGATAGCTCCTAGGAGAGCGATGTTTATGTGCTTGACATGTCAACTCTCTCCCAGATGGAACGTGTCTCTTTGCTAAAGCCACTTGAAACTATCAATTGGGCGTGGCATAAGAGACTCTCACACCGAACTTCAAAAATCTCAACAACTTGGCAAAACAAAACAAGGTCCTTGGCTTGCCATCACCGGTCTTTGCAAAGACAAACCATGCTCGCACTGTGAAAAGGGTAAACACCACGAGCATCATTCAAAACAAAACAAAATTTCTCCATCAAAAGTCGCCTTCACCTCCCCGCACATGGATCTCTTTGGACCGTCGGTCCCGGATCAATCCAAAGATGAGAAGTATACACTTGTCATTGTTGATGAATTCTCAAGATACACTTGGGTATACTTTCTTTCAAAAGAGTCGGGCGGTGATGCAATAATATCATTCATCGGGAAGATTGAAAACCGAATGACATTATCACAAACAAACCGAATCGACAATGGCGAGTTTGAAATCAAGAACTTGAGAGTTTACGTGATGAAAAGGAATTTCTCAAAATTTCTCATCTCCTTATACCCCCGAACAAAATGGGGTTCTTTGAAGGAAAACAGAACTCTCATTGAGGTTGCTAGAACTATGTTAAATGGCTCGACCCTCTCAAAACATTTTCGGATCAAGCGGTCAAAGCGCTGTTACACTCAAAACAGGTCAATCATTGTCAAAAGACATAATAAAACCCCATATGAGATCTTCAAAGGTAGACTTCGGACATCACTATTTTCATGTGTTTGGATGTCCGGTGTTCATTCACAACCACAAGGATCATCTAGGCAAGTTTGATGCAAAAGTCGATGATGGATACTTTTAGGCTACTCATCGATCTCCAAAGCCTTGTGGTCTTTAACACAAGGAGACAACAAGTTGAGGAAACCTTTCATGTCACCTTTGATGAAAGTCTCGAAAGCATCAGTTCACCAACACCTCGATGGAGGAAATAGGAATTGATAACTCTTCAAGATATCCTCCCGATGAGTACAACATCGAACTCAATTCCTCATATCAAGTCGATCTCGACATCTCATATTATGTCTTACCTCACAACCTACCCCAACCAACCGTCAATGAATTCATTGAGAATCGACCGTCCCTCTTGGGATAAGTAACAATGATCCAAATGATCGGGAACTCAGAACTCATGATCCTCAACCCGATCATGACATCTCAACAGATTGTTCTAAATGATCCTGTGGCTCTTGCACCGAACTCACATCCGAACTCCCAAGTGACATCTTCAAGCTCGGATCCTAGACCACAAAGTAAGTGGACTAGATCTCGGGACATTGAGCTTGTAAACATCATTGGTGAACCCACCGAGGCATGCTCACTAGAAGTATGGTCTGCTAGTCTAAGCTGCAGCTTGACCAATGAATGTCTATATGCCGATTACCTATCGACATTGAACCCAAAAGTGTCATCAAGCTCTAAAACACCCAAGTGGGTTCAGGCTATGCAAGATGAATTGCAGCAGTTTGATAAAACAAGGTCATGACCTTGATCAAATGTCCTCGGGATGTAGTAGTCATAGGAATGAAGTGGGTTTCGAAACAAAACCGATGAAAACGGCATCGTCATTAAAACAAAGCGGACTTGTAGCCAAAGGTTACGGTCAACAAGAAGGCATTGACTATGATGAGACATTTGCTCTGTTGCAGAATGGAAGCCATCGGGATCTTCCTTGCATATGCAACATACATGAACTTGTGGTCTACCAAATGGATGTTAAAAGTGCATTCTTAAATGGTGATCTCAAGGAAGATGTGTATGTTCGGCAACCACCGGGCTTTGAGTAGTGAATTCACGACTATGTCTCGCAAGCTTGACAAAGCCCTTTATGGACTTAAACAAGCTCCCGGGCATGGTATAAAACTCTCTCGGCCTTCCCGATACAAAACAAGTTTGTCGAGGAAAGATAGACAACACCTTTGTTTGTCTATAGAACCCAACAGATGTGATACTAGTCCAGTGTATGTTGATGATATCATCTTTGGCTCAACAAACTACAAACTTTGCAAAAGCGGTTTGAAAAAGCGATGACAAAGAAGTTTGAAATGAGCATGATGGGAGAACTCACTTACTTTCTTGGACTTCAAATCGTGCAAGCGATAAAGGTATATCCATCGGTCAAGAGAAATACACGTAAATCTCTTGAAGAAATATGAGATATTTGACTATGCCTCGGTGAAGACACCAATGGTTCCACCTAACAACCTTGGACCCGATCTCACCGGCAAATCGGTCAATCAAACTCATTTCGGAGGATTGTTGGCTCATCGATGTATCTAACCGCTACTAGACCGGACATACAATTCTCGGCCTCATCTAATAGCAAGATATCGCCCAATCCAAAAGAATCCCACCTCACTGCAGCCAAAAGAATACTCGGTGCACGAAAGGAACCCCAAACCTTGGACTATATTATCCAATATGCTGTGGTTTGATCTCAAGAACTACTCGATTACGATTATCTTGGTTGCAACATGGATGAAAAAAGTACCTCGTGGTCCTGTCAATTTCTTGGAGGAAAAGCGGTGTGTTGGAGTGCAAAGAAGCAACAATCGGTGGCTATGTCCTCATTGAAGGCGAATATGTAGCAGCTGCAGATGTTGTGCCAATGTATTATGGATGAAAAGTCAACTCGGTGACTATGACATCCATTACAAAATGGTGCCTATCTTACGTGATAACACTAGTGCAATTGCAATCTCCAACAACCCCGTCCTCCACCAAAGAACCAAACACATTGATATCGATATCACTTCATCGGGGATCACATAATGAAAGGAGACATAGAACTTCATTTCATCCCCACGAATATCAATGGTGATATCTTCACCAAACCCTTGGATGAGCCTACCTTGAGAGACCGAAAGTCGAATTGGGAATGCTTGACATTGAAAGTCAAGTATTTGAAAACCAATCTCGAGAAGCTCTCGACATGGTTCATCCTCCCGAAAATCCAAAATAAACCTCTCACCGAATGAGTAATACTCATTCGGGGTCCCGACACTTGACAAAGAGCATTGAATAAGTAACTAAATGGTCCAAGTATCGTTACTTTAATGTCCTAGGTTGGTAACTATGCCAATTTAATAAAGGAATATATGTCTCTTTGTCTTACTTTCATCCCACTTGGCATATATTGCCTCTCACAAGAAATATCAAATTGATATTTTTCTCGCAAAGGTGCACTTTTCAGACACCTCAACTGCTCCCTTGAAAACGGGATTTTTATGCGGGTAATGGGTGGTAGCATTAAATGGGAATTTCAAAAGTCTTTCAAAACCTACTCTTAGTTTTTCCATTTGTGCACAAAACACCCTCTTATCACTCTATAAATACCTCTTCTTCTACACAAACAAAACACACAAATCAATTTCGCAATTAAACTCACAAAATCTTTTCTCAAATCCGAAATATTTGTGTGTTCTCAAACCTTCAAAACCTCTTTTGGAAAACCTTTCTTGTAAACATTTACAAAAGTTTTCATCACTAACTAGAGATCTAAACATTCCTAACTCGTTTTGCCAAACGTTTTTTAAACCCTAAAACTTCTTTAAAAGATATGGCTAGAACACAATCTCTCGATTTGCTTCTCGATGGGTAGGATCTATCAAACGTTGAATTCAAAACAAACAATGTCATAGGTAATTTTGAATACCCCGAAACGTCCCAACCTATAAAGACATTGTAAAATTTTTATTCAAGCGCCCACTAAAACGGCCTTTGTAAAGTGTCCTCGGTGGTGTACCCAAACTACCTCGGGGAGTTTTGGGCAATGCTAAAACCTTTGACCCGACACCTTCGATCGATGAGAATAACCTTAGACCACTCGGGAGTATCTCATCGAGTTCGGTCTAAATGGGGCAACAATATACCCCGGATTATAAAACTTTTGCACTTCAACGAGGTTAGACTACAACAAAGGTGTTTATGTCGCCCATCCCGAACCTTCCACAGTGAAGGATGGGTTAAAACAAATCGCTTTGGATCCCACAATTTTGGACAAGACCCCAATCACTAAAAGTTCATTCCCGTGGCTTGGAGGATCCTTTTCACTTTTGTGATTCAGGTCCTCGGCGGGAACCACTCATCCAGCGAGCAGGTAAACTCTATTCGGTTGATGATGGCATCCGCCTGATGAATGGGGTCACTTGTCGACATAGGGAGATCATTTACGTGATCTTATGTGAAGCTTACTGAGCAAAACTAGGACTAAGTATATTTCGTATCCTAGGTTTGTCTCTTGTGCTTACAATCGTTCTCGGTGCCAACTATACTCGGGATGAAAAATTTGAAATTTACGGCATCCCGAGTCCTTCAAACTTTCAAAAGGACCCATCCCTTGTCACACCTATAGAATTGACGGCCCATATGGTTCTCAGTAAACAACTGTGAGGATCGATGTCTCCAAACCCCGCTCTTAAAAAGAAAAGGGAAGTCTCGGTCGGGACTAAGACTAAACCAAAGTCTCGTGGCCCCGAGGCTTGAGAGCACCACCAAGAGGCACAAAAGGCCCGAGACCAAAACGACACCCACCGACTGGGCAACAACCACCCCGTGACAACGAAGGACACCGATACATCACGGTCGGTGCCCTTGGTCACACCTACTACTCCCAAGATCCGGAGGGAAACAAACAACCTACCGGTAGGGCGCCTTCCACTTTGCCCGGTGATGACATTAGCAAATCAAAGCCTTTGTCCGAGGGCACACCGATCGATCCCAAAGACTCGGGGAATACAAACAATCCCGCGATAGGGATACAACATTCACCGACTCGCTAAAGGCACTGGAAATACCCACGGTGTCTCGTGGGTCACTGGGGACAAAGACTCGGAGGAAAGAAACAACCCACCGATACGGAACCCATAACCAATCGACTCCCAGAAGACGGAAACTCCCACCGGTGTCCGAGGGGTCCACGGGGACAAAGACTCGAGGATCAATACCACCACCGATATGGAACCCATTCCCACTCCCTTGTTAATTCTTTGAGGTTCTTGAGCTACTAGAATCGATGATGACTATCTTTGAAAGTGATGAAGAAATCTTATCGCAGGGAAGAAGTGAATGACGAGGTTCAAAGCGAACAAGAGCCTCGGCGATCCACGTGAACAGATCACCTTTCGCACGAAGACAATGACTCGACCTCATCTTCCGGCTCGACGAATTCAAAAGATTTGACAATGTTCATCCACTCACCGAAAGACAAGCGGTTAAGTGGATCGGTGGGGCTTCAAGGAGATTGTTTTCGGGGTTCTTGAGCAGTTTTGGGATCAACACACTGAGGTCGCCGATTCTGACGACACGAGATCCGATGTGCTCACCTTCAACGAAAATGTTCATGAGCACGAGATCTTATGTACCATCATCTTGTCAACCTGGATGAACACATGGTTAAATTCCTCAAGCATCTTGAGACGGTTGGGGTTACGATTGATGAAATCAAGGATCTTGTCAAAGAGGACCCAGTACTCAATGCCAAAGTTTGGAGGCAATCAAGCTTATGCAAAGAATTCATCCAGCTCACCGACCTTATAGAGATGCTCAAGTCTGCGAATGTTCGTGGTCTTCAAACTTGATTCGGACTCTTGCACCACCATGGACTCACTAAATACTCGGTAGCTACCTTGACTCAGCCTCGTCTTCTATGGCTTGAATCTTGGTCCACGATGACCGCTTTGAGTTATCTCATGCAACCTTGGATGCAAAGGTCACCTGGTCTACAAGGATACTTGTAAATAAAGGCCATGATGACCGAAATCTATCAGCCTTCAAAGGTCAAGTCGGTCACCCCTCAAGACCTACTCCAACTCTTGCCCTCACCGACGCTGACAGCAAGTTGAGGGGAGAATCTTCTTGAAGAAACTCCTCTTCACCGGAGGGGAGCAAACACCACCAGCCTCGGCCTCAAACATCATCATCATCGACCGGCCTCTGCAGTACCAATCTCATCACTTCCTCCTCAGCAAGAACAACAACAACACCGACAGCCTCAACACCTATCATGACAACACCACCACCCATCATTGCATCATCCTCCTCAGACGGGACAAAGGCAAAGGCATCCGACAACCATCGAGCCCGAGAGGATCCCCTACAAAATCGGTGACTTTGAATACCTCTTCACTCCTCAACAACTAACCAAACACCTTGCCAAAGAAGAAAGAAAATTGAAACAAGGCGAGGATGATAAGAAGACTAAGGAGGCATTGACCCAAGTAATCTTAGAAGAAGCTGAAAATGTGGGAATAGATGCAAGCAAGCTTAAAAGGGTCAGCAGACGAAGTTCATGGAAGCTCAGTCGCTCAAATGGTCGCAATGAGAGCTCGGATGAAGAAAAGAGAAAGAAAGCTCAAGCTCTCGTGCAAAGCAGTAATCAAAGAATATAAGCGGACAATGACCACCAAGGCTCTGAAAAAATCATCGATGTCAAAATCATTCCCAACACCAAACCATTGGCTATGAATGTTTACAGAGGAGATGACAAAAGACACTTTGAGGTTCATGATCTCTTAAAGTTCGGTGACTTTGGGATCATCGAACTTGATGAACTTGGTCCGATCATTGGAAAGAAGCAAAACAAGGTGGTCAAGGAGCCGATGAAGATGCTTAGCAAAGGTATGAAAGGTTGAGGAAGCACCACCAACTAAGAATTCACCGCCTTGATCGCACCTCAAGGATCTCAACCACAAGCTTCCACCGGCAAAAGGAAAGAGTTGATTTCAACCCGAGATCAAAGTGCTCGCCTAGATTGCAACAGAACTACCAAGGTGTTAATTTTGTGAACTGTCTAGTGATTGAAGAGCACGAAGAGGGCTATTCCACATTGATGTCTATGGAACCCCGTGATTTCAAAGATGGAGTGACATTGATCAGTGGAGTGGCTGCAATGATCGACTATATTCCTGGCCTCTCGGATCCAATCCCAGTGAACATCGTGTTCGTCAAGACCGAATGCCAAGATCGTAGACCATCCCGATGTGGAGACACTCATCACCAAGAAAGTTAAGCTTGAAGCCTTTGGGTATCCATCCGAATGACATCATTTTGTTTTATCTTTTGTACTAGTGATAGGAACTATGTAATCGATCAATAAACGATGTATGTTTTATTCATTTACCGGTGTTCCCTATTGTATTCATTAGTACATTCGATTGTAAGAAGAAGCCTCTTGCTCACTTACACCGATCAACCACTTAGGCTATTTGTATATCCAAATAGGGGAGGCATTGGGTTCGATAAATACCCAAACTCCTTAATCTAGGATTTGAATAGAAAATAGCCCAAGTATTTAATCCGTTAACATAAACAGTCACTTGAGTGCATAGTCTCTCGGTGAGTCGTCTTCGTGATACTCGAGAAGAGGCTAAGATGAAGTCTCTCCACCAAGAAGGCGGAACTTAAAGGGTGAAGACCGAGTCAAGAAGAAGATGATGGATTCGGTGGTGATGACAATAACTCACCGAATCCCTAAGATTCCTATCCAACTTCTTAATCAAGACAAAGCTGAAGTAGAAGGCGAAGAATGTAAAGATCAAGAAAGAGCGGGACAAAGCGGAAAAGGTTGAATCGGATAAGACGAAGTCCTTATCATCCAAAGTCAACTTTCCCGAATAGCAAAACATCGTGCTCGGTGTCATCACCGAACTTAGGAAAGTAGTCTTGTCTCTTACCTAGAATAGTCTTTGTAGCGAGACAAAATACATCGATATTTTGTCTTACGTATGATGTCGGTTGTCACTTAGGAAAGAGTCAAATACCATACATGTATAAATAGCATAAGAGATGGAGTGAAAAGGTTAAGCTTGTGAATTGTAAAACACACACACGCAAGCCATCTTTTCACCTCCAAATACAACTTAGTTCCCGAGATAGCTCGGTGAGCTCTAAGAGTTGTGCTCGGACTTAGCCCCGAGCTTAGAGAGAATCACCCAACTTTGTCATTTCAATCCCAAGTACTATTCCGCAAGTACTGGGTAACGATTCTTTGTTGATTTATTTCTAATAAGAATATGATGTTGAAAATTACTCGGTGTGTTTTCTTTATGTTAATTTCACCATCGCTCACTTTTAACTTGTTTTATAAACTTAATCTGTTTTAAACGTTAGTGAACGGGGAACAACACTTTGGCTTATCATTGGTAACCGGCGACTTATCCTTTAAAACAGTTGGCACCTTAACCTGTGGCTTCTCATTAACAACAACAGGCACCTTAACATGTGGCTTACCCTTCCTAAGATCACCCTTACCCTTTGACTTATGGGTAACACCACCAGAAGCCTTATCTTTAACAACATCAGGTGCCTACTCCTTCTTCTTTTCAACATCAGTAGCCTTATCCTTTTCAATATCACGTGCCTACTCCTTCTTATTTTCAACACCAATAGCCTTATCTTTAACAACACCAGTAGCCTTATCCTTTGACTTATCCTTTTGAACAACCGGTGCCTTCTCCGGAACCTTCTTCTTTTCAACTGGTGCCTTCTCCGACACCTTCTTCTCCTTTTCAACCGGTGCCTTCTTCTCATTTTCAGCCGGTGTCTTCTCCTTTTCAACCGGTGCCTTCTTCTCCTTTTCAACCGGTGTCTTCTCTTTTTCAACCGGTGCCTTCTCCGGCACCTTCTTCTCCTTTTCAACCGGTGCCTTCTCCGGCACCTTCTTCTCTGGCACCTTCTTCTCCTTTTCAACCTGTGCCTTCTCCTGAACAACATCAGTATTGCGGAAAATCGAACAATTATACAATATTTGCCTTATGTAACACGTTGGGATTATTTAGCTACTATGTTCATGTAGCAATAATCGATATGCACCGAGCAATTATGGAATATTCAAGTCCCTAAAGGGCCGGTTATATCGAGTAATTATGTTGGAGTTGAGTCGTATAGCTTCACACTTGTTATGGCTTGGCCCTTTATGGCGTATATCGGAGCACGACTCCTTTCTTCTATATTTTCGAGAAAGAGAATTGATATATGACCTATTCAAGTCGCCACCGGTATGCGAATGATGCACAAATTTTTTGTATCGAGGAGTCGTTCTTCGATTTACCTCATGGTTGGATAGATAAATGTTTGGATTTTTGCGATTACTTTTTAACAGGAATTGCCGAATATGAAAAGCTTATTACACGGAATCCCATTTTTTTAGAACGAGTTGAAGGAGTAGGCATTATTGGTGGAGAGGAAGCAATAAATTGGGGTTTGTCGGGACCTATGCTACGAGCTTCCGGAATACAATGGGATCTTCGTAAAGTTGATCATTATGAGTGTTACGACGAATTTGATTGGGAAGCCCAATGGCAAAAAGAGGGGGACGATTGCCGACGCACATCTGATTTTGTAACCCACTTCTTCCTTGAAGAACCACTGACAACACGTAACATAAAAAAACATTAAAAAAACTTTAGTTATACAATAAAAAAGCATTAAGAAGCCCATGAGATTCAGTATGAATCTCATGGGATTCAGTATGAATCTCATGGGATTCAGAATAAATCACATGGGATTCAGAATAAATCTGAAGAATCAAGTTATATGTTTACTACTAGTAATAACATTCTCGTTAACTAAGATTCTCGTTAAATCAGCAGATCCTAACCTAGCAATATCACGCCATCAATGTATCAAACATCAGTAAACGCTAACACAACAACAAACATCAAAGTAAACACTAACCTACGCAATATCACGCTAACCTACACGCCTATGCTAACCAAAGTACAAAACATCAGTAAACATAATCTTTAGCACCTGATGTACGCAGCCTATGCGCCAAAGTACAAAATATCAGTAAACGCTAACCTAGCAATATCACGCTATCAATGTATCAAACATTAGTAAACGCTAATCCAAAAACTCTAACAACAAATTCAAAAAATTAGTAAACGCTAACAATATCTAACATCAGTAAACGCTAATCCAAAAACTCTAACATCAGTAAACGCTAACAACAAACATCAAACTACAAAACTCTGATGTAATCTGCCTACGCACCAAATTAACGATAACTAACAATATCTTCATGACGCCATCAAAGTACAAATTCACAAAATCGCACACTATAATCTACTGATTCCTATAAGCAAAATAATAAGCTAATCAATCACAAAATATTCAATCTACTGGCCAAAAATACGCTAATACAAAAACTCATTCCATCACAACTTTTCTACTGGCCAAAAATAAGCTAACTAATCAACAAATAATAAAGAATAAGCAATAAAATAAGCAATGAAGCAACATCTACTGACTAATATAACCAAATAAGCTAAAAATATACCAGAATCGTCATTTTGAAGCTTATTTTAATAGGAAACTTTAGATGAATCAGATTTGGCCAATGAATCGACTTTAGATAGAGCTAATTCGTCTCAAATATCCATTTTAATTGAATGATGTTTCACAATTAAGGTTTCGCGGTGGTTTTGGGTGGTTTGGGGGTGGTTTCCGGTGATTGGGGTCGTTTGGTGGTTTGGGGGAAAAAATAACGAGAGTGTGTGTCTGTGATTTGTGTGTGTTTTGGGAGGTTTTGTAAATAATGTGCATTTACCAAAAATCCCTAAGTATAATTTTATTTTAAAATATAAATGAATCTAATTCGTTGGTTTCAGGGATGAATGGTTGAGATCTAGTTATTTGTTTTTTAGATAAAACGTACTTGTTTCAGATAAAACTTTCTCATATCCGCATACTTAAGCTAATAATACGTACATGGTTTCTATAAATTAGGGGTGTCATTGGTGGCCGACCCGACCGGCGAATTCGGCCGGGTCAATCGATCAAAATATATTGGTCAATCGGGTCAACCCGAATTGACCCGAAGTTCTAATCAAGGTCGGTTCGGGTATATTTTTAGCTTGACCGACCCAACCCGACTAACCCGGCTAAACAACACATTTACAATGTAAAATAATCGGGTTGACCCCTAAACCCGAATTGACCCGACCGATTGACCCGACCGAGTTGACCCGAGTTCTAAACAAGGTCGGGTTCGGTATGTTTTAAAGGCTTGACCGAGTTGATTGAACCCGAGTTGACCCGAACCCGACCGGGTCAACCCGAATAACACCCCTACTATAAATAACATCAGTTTTCGAATTAAAATTTTCAAACACCTCCAAGACCTGTCAAGACAAAATATAAACAAGATCGACCATCGCAGAATAGAAGAAACTAGATAAGATACACAAACTCGGCGAACAGAGAAAAATATCGGCGAATTCAATCCCGGCCATAATAATTGACGTCTAAATGAATGACACGAAACCGGCCCGGTCAATGCTAATCATGAAATATTACTTTGATCTTAAGCTTTTTTTTATTTACGATAAGATTTGTACAATACTGGTATCTAAAAGTCGGCTTTTAGGTTCAATTCACAAATTAAGCAACTATCTCAATTTTACAAGTCATTGATTGGTCTACATACAAGTAACTAACAATCTTTTTCACTCTTACGTTTTCTTATGTTTAATCTTCTACAAACGTGTAAGCAATTTAATCTCTTGCTTTGGTCTATATTAGTGTTACCGTTGTTCCAATAATGCAAAAAATCAACTAGTGCATTTGAGTTAAACGCATTATTTCTTAAAGATAAGTCGACTATTGGAAGATACTCGATCAGCATATTGTTAATGGAAATACCAACGTTGTCAATTCGCTTGACCTGGTGTACGTTGCTCGTTGTATTAACACTAGGTTTGTTATAAATTTTCGAAAGGGTAAAAAGATGTTATACTAAACTGAAAAGCCAATACGTACCAAGATGATAGAATATGCAAATTTCAAGAGCAAACACTATTAGTTACCTTCAATAGAGCATATATTTTCGATATCTAGGTAAAGAGCAAACACTTTTAGTTACCTTCAAAATAAATTCGTCAAGTTTAATATAAAGAATGGTTTCTAGTAACATCAACGTTTGCATGTAACTAGCTAGATATCAAAGTTAAAAGTTATACTAAAACTTGTTTGGTACGTAAATTTTTACCTTTAGATACACTTTTCAGAGGAATTTTTTTTTGCTTACCCTATTTTGTTGCTTACCAATGTATAAATCTCCACCATCCATCTAGTTTAAGGATTAACCAAGATTTAATACTTAAACCCAAGTCCATTTTTTTTCTTCTTTTGTCTTCCTTTTTATTCACCTTTTTTTTTTTTTCATTTTTATTATTATTTTTTTGTTAATTCCGTTTTTTATAAATGAAAGTTTTTTTTTTTTTTTTTTAATTCGCTATTCGCGCTTTTTATTAGTTTTTCCGCTTTACACGCTTTCATCCGCTTCGTCCGTTTTCCAACGTTTTCCTCCATTTTCACGCCGCCCGCTTTCGTTCGTTTCACGTTTGCTCGCTTTCATACGCCGTCCGCTTTTTACGTTTTCGTGTTTTTCGTCCGTTTTATACGTTTTCGTCCGTTTCCAAAGTTTTCCTCCATTTTCACGCCGCCGATTTTTACCGTTTACACGCTTTCTTCCGCTTTTTATATCTTCATGTTTTTCGTCATTTTTATATGCCGTCCGCTTTATCGCTTCAACCGTTTCATAGGTTTATACATGATTTCGTCCGTTTTATATGTTTTCGTCCGCTTTATATGTTTTCGTCCGTTTTAGGCGTTTCCGCTTTCTTACGTTGCTCGTTTCATCGTTTCGTTCGTTTCATACGTGTTTGTCTTTTTAGGTTTTCATGTATTTTCGTCCGCTTTTAGACGCGTTTTTGTCTCAATTTTATGTTTTCATGTATTTTCGTCCGTTTCTCGACGTTTTCATCCGCTTTTCTTCCATTTTAGACGTTTTAAATACATTTTCGACGCTCGTCCGTTTTATACGCCGTCCGTTTTCATACATTTTCATCCGCTTTTATAAGTTTTGTCCATTTTCGGTTGTTTTGTCGGTTTATGACGTTTTGTCCGCTTTCATACATTCTTATACGTTTTCATTCATTTTATACGCTTTTGTCCGTTTCAGACGTTTTCATTTTGATATTTGTAAGTGACACTTATTTATCTCTTGTGATATAACACCGTAAGAAAGATGAAGAGTATTACATTCTTTATCATGTATGTGTTATCGCTGGTTTAATCAACTAAGAATGTGATGATTTTGATGATTGGGGTTATTTGTGTTTTTGAAAATATTAGGAAGATTTTGTGTTTTGATATTATAAAATATTAGAAAAGTTAATCGAAACAAGAGATGTTATGATACTTTTGTTAGACTTGTGGTGGATTTTTCATTTAATAGATACATTGTGCATGTTTCGACAGGTTTTATCGCGATTTGAAAATATCTATGGTTGAATCAACAAACTAAAGAAGCTATGGTTGAAGAAAGCACATCTTTATAAACAAACCGAGAAGCTCAAACACCGTGATATGACATGATATCACGGTGATATCACCTCACTGTAATATCACATGATATCACACGTGATATCATGTGTGATAACATAAGTGATATCACCGGTGGTAGTATGTGTGATATCATAGTTTATATCACTTGTGATATCACGGTGATATCACTTGCGATATCATGTGATATCAAAAGCGGTGATATCACCGCGATATCCCGTGTGATATCACGGTGTTTGAGCTGCTAAGTTTGTTGTGCTTTCTTCAACCATAGCTTCTTTAGTTTGTTGATTCAACGATAGATATTTTTAAATCCTCTATAAACCCATCAAACATGCACAACGTATCTATTAAAAAGAAAATGCCACCACAAGTCTAACCAAAGTATCATAACATCTCTTGTTTTCGCTAACCACCTTTTAATATTTCATATTATCATAAAACACAAAAATCTTCCTAAATATTTTCAAAACACAAATAAAAATGAATTTAATCATCACAAGTGATATAATAAGTGATGTATATTATTATTTCTTTCATATATACTTGGTAAAATACTAAATTTTATCACATTTGGTAAGAATGTAATATTTCACATTCTTAGTTGAGTATCAAAATTGATAACACATACATGATGAAGAATGTAATACTCTTCATCTTCCTTACAAATGTTATATCACAAGAGATAAATAAGTGTCACTTAAAAATATCAAATGAATAAAATGAAGCAAACTATGAAAATAGAGATTTGAAATATTCTCAAAATCAAACAAGTGTTGCATTAAATTAGCAATTTTGAACAAAATAAGAATTCACCTAAAGAGACTTTAACCATTTTATTTTTACTAAGAGTATAATATCACAAGTGATAGATAACACTAGTTGCATTAAAAAATATACGCTTGTCAATTGCGATGAAAGGTACAAAACTATCATGAATCGAAAATTATAAAATATTAGAAAACACATAGGTGATAATATATAAAAATATACAGAAGAATGAAATATATCGGTGATATTAAAGGTTAAAAAATATGCTTGTTTGTTTATGAAATATTACAAGTGATGTTAGACATTAATTTTTTTATAAAATATCACAATTGATATTAGACATGTAATATAATAGAGTTTAATAATAAGCATGAAAACGTATGAAAATAGACGAAATCGTAAAAAAACTACAAATAATGAACGAAAACGTATGAAGACGGACGAAACGTCGAAACGGAAAAACGATAAAGATGAATGAAAGCGATAAAACGGACAAAAACATATTAAAACGGACGAAAATGTATAAAACGGACAAAACGTATGAAAACGGACGAAAACGTCGAAAATGACGAAAGCGCCTAAAATGGACGAAACATAAAAACGGACGAAAACGATATAAACCTATGAAACCGATGAAAACGATAGAAGTGGACGAAACGTCCGAAACGATAAACGGATGAAAGTACATGAAAACGTAAAACAAACGAAACGTATGAAATGGACGAAACGTATGAAACGGACCAAACGTATGAAACAAACGAAACCTAAGAAACGGACGAAAATGTATGAAAACGGACCAAAACGTAAGAAAACGGGCAAAAGCGCCTAAAACGGACGAAAACGTATGAAAACGGACTAAACGTATATAAACCTATGAAAACGGATGAAAGCGATAAAAAAGCGAAAACGTCTGAAACTGACGAAACGATAAAACGGACGAAAATACATGAAAACGAAGAAAATGTATGAAAACGGACGAAACGTATGAAACGAACGAAAAGGTAAGAAAATAGACGAAAACATATGAAGATGGACGAAACGTAAGAAAATGGATGAAAACGTTGAAAACGGACGAAAGCAGATGAAAACGGACGAAAACGTATGAAAACAGGAAAACGATGAAAGCAAAAAACACGAAAAATAAACGCGAATAACGCAAATTAAAAAAAAAAAAAAAAAAAAAAAAAAAACGTTAATTCATAAAAACGGAAATTAATAAAAAGACAAAAAAAAGGTTAATAAAAAAAGACAAAAGACAATAAAAAACATGGACTTGTGCTTAAGTATTAATCTTGGGTTAATCCCCACCATTAGATTATACTAGATGAATGGTGAGATTTATCCCCAGTAGCGTGGATTTTAAGAAGAAAATAAAGTCACTTCCACTTTTCAAATATGTAATATTATTGTTTTTACTTCACATAACTATATATAGTACCACTTGAAGACTTTTGATAGCAAGTAAATTTACGCAACATATCAAACCTATATATTTGACTATATATTCCCAAATTTGGTTTTATAAAAAAGTGATAATAAAATGATGAAAATATTAGGAATTATGGATTTTTACCAAGACCAACTTTAGATAGGTTGTAGTATAATTTTGCATTAGCAATTTAGCATGTATAAACAGATAAACTACATACTTCATCTTGTTAATAGCCATTATAATTTGCATGAAAAGATGTGCATTGTTTGATATAGTATCCGTCATAGGGGATTTTGTGGAAATAGAGAAAAAGGTGTAACAATAAGAATCAAAAACTTGGTCATAAAGCTTGGGAAAGAATTTATGAAGACTTGAAAAGTTAAATCTCCGGCCTCACTCTACACGCCATAGTGTAACTTTCATAAGGCTAGTCTCAATCGTGACCGCAGATGATCCAGGGCCACCAACACACGTCGCCTTTCTCCTCCGACGTGACGACGACGACTTTTCCACACATCGATACTTACTCAAGTAAAAAAATAGTGGGTGTGTAAAATCGGTCGAAAAAATACCGATTTTGGACTCGGCAGAATAGCCACAACCACCACAACCGATTTAAATATCGGTCAAAGGTGGTGCCCAACCGATTTCCACCCTTCTATTGGGACCAGCCTAATTTTCTGGTAAACATAAGTGAAAAACTCTTAAAAGCTTATACGGAATTATCTTAGAGAAATGCTAAACATTTCTGCAAAAGCCTTTTACAAATGTGCTTACTCATAAGATGCCGACACTTGTTAGAACTGACGGTTTGGATGCAGAGAGAGAATTGGTGGGAAAAATCAATATAATATTGTTGTGTGCGTAGAAAGATTTGTAAAAGAAAATAATAGGAGGGTGTAGCAACTCATTATCTTAAGCTAAAACATGTAAATGGAAAAGGTAAATGATCCTTATTTGGACAACCCAAGGAAGATGTGCGTTTTTTCTTATATTTTTGCGACTGTTTTCGGACATTTCTCTAACCATCTCAAGATCTTCACGCGACCAGATTTAAAACATGGTCTCTTCTTATACTTAGAACACCTAAACACTAAGCTATCTTGATTAGCGATAGTTGAATTACATGTACACTAACCCAAAATGACAATCGTTTCGATAACACAATTATTAGCATGAAGCAACTTAATTTTTCTAAATATCGTATTATATTTGAAGCATTGACATAAAAGTTTAAGCTTGCTATATGGTCAAAATTTGTAATAGTCTTTTGAATAAAAAATATACGGAGTAATCAATATTTAAAAAAGAATGGGGGCGCCGATTTCTTTGCGCCATCTTAGGTAGTTAACTTTAAACAGCGACATCAGCGCCTGCCTTTTTTAAGCATGAATATACTGCTTGTTTATCACCCATCACATTCCTTTCAACCGGATATAATAATAGCACCATCATAAAAAAGTAAAAACTAGAATAAACTATTACGGAGTACAATATTTTAACTTTCTATTTCTATAGAAAATTTAAAGCCGAATGAGGAAATAAAATATTGAGTTAAGTACATTTTTAGTCTTTGTGGTATGGGAATGGATCCAATAAAAAGACAAATAAAAATAAAAATAAAATAAGAAATGTTTTTAGCCACTCATTTCAAATAAAGAAGGAGAATTTCATGGGAGATGGATCTCATTTTGTAATGCATCTAAAATATGCGGTTGTGGTTATTTCCCATCATTCTCATTTTACTTTTATTTCTTATTTGATCATTACTCTATGATTTTGGTCCAATAATTTAGAATGTAACGGATTCAGTCTTGAATTGAGCGACCTATAACGGGTTTGGTCTATTTTTCGTTAACTGTCAGTTTGACTAGTTAAAAAAACATGAAATAACTAAAATACTCTCATTTTTTTGTCCTTGTTTTTATTTATTTATTTATTTCTTTATTTATTGGTTTTTGGTTTTGGTTTCGACTTCTTTTATTTTTATTTTATTTTATTTATTTTCGGGTTTTTTTTATTTGTTTTTCGGTTTCGGTTTCTTTTTCTTTTGTTATATTTATTTATTTTCGGTTTCTTTTTATTTATTTGTTTTTGGTTTTGGTTTTGGTTTCAGCTTCTTTTATTTTTATTTCTACTTATTTATTTTCGGTTTTTATTTATTTTATTTTTTTTGGGTTTCGGTTTCAGCTTCAATTTTTTTTCTTTTTAATTATATTTATTTATTTCGTTTTTTATTTATTTATTTGTTTTTCGGTTTTTTATTAAATCAGTTAGGTGTCAATTTCTTTTTTTGTTTTTCCAGATTTCGATTTACCTATAAATAAGCTAGTTAATTTCATCTTTTATTTATTTTTATTGTTTTTTTAAATAAAATTACTATCGTATCAAACCCAATTACCCATTTATCTCTATTTTCTTCAGACAATAGAAAACTAAAATTCAAACATCTCCTCACCTCATCTTCATCTTATTTAACCTTTTTTTTTATCAAGTATCAATCACTATATATTTTTTTTCAACCCTATTTTTTAACACCTATGTGGGTGCTTTGAGTAGAAGTGAGCACAAAAAGTAAAAAACCAAACCAAGTGAAGACGGGGACGATTTTGATTTTAAAAAAATTCGGATGTTTGGGGCGATTTTTGGTGGCATATGAAAAACCAAACCGAAAAACCGCTTCGCCCCACCTTTATATATTTACAACATAGTACGAAAATAAATAAAAAGCAAATCTTATCTAGTTAATTATTTGATAGTACGAAAGTAAAAATAAATAAATCTTATCTAGTTAATTATTTCAATGATAGAATTGGTATATTTCTTAGACTTTTGCAACAAAAAGAAACCGAAACCGAAAAACATATAAATAAAAAGAAACAAAAAATAAATAAATAAAAACAAAAATAAAAAGAACAAAATAAACAAAATAAAGTGAAAATAATAATAAAAATAAAATAGCCGAAATCGAAAAAAAATAAAAATAAATAAATAAAAAGAAATCAAAATCGAAAAACGAATAAAAAACCCAAAAATAAATAAATAAAAAGAAGCCAAAACCGAAAAACAACATGTAGCTAACTCGGAAAATAAATAAATAAAAATAAAAATAATGGACAAGAAGTGTTATACACGGCAAACCACAAAGATCAAAAATGGTAGTTAGCTCAGAAAATTTTATTAAATATATAAAAAGACAAATATACCCTCATATTTAACAGTCAAACTAACGGCATTAGCAAAAATGTACCAAACCCGTTATGGGTCGCTCAATTCAGATGGATTCACATTTTTAAAACTATTAGACTAAAACCGTTGTGCAGTTAAACCACACCCAATTAAAACCTTTTAATGTCATATTTGTCCAACCAAATTTCATAATGCCATATTTATTCAATATAATTACAAAATTTGTCATATATACCCATTTTATTGTTAAATCAATTAAACATCAATTAACATTATTAAATACTCATTGTACCCTTCATATAAATACATCTTTATATAATCACTACTTAAGAACTTAAGATTCACTGGACAACGATCATAACCAAACAGAATATAATGTCGAAATAAAATAATAGCCGTAATGTTGAAAGGAAAAAAATATGAAGTAAATACATGATACTCACTGAGGACAATCAATAAATAATGGACTACAAGTCAAGCTATAATGTGAATAAACTTATACTACGTAGTACATCATAGTCAAACAGTTGCAGCATGTAACAATTATTTCTATCTCTCATATTGTTCTCATTTCCTAATGCAACTTATATTGGATTAGGAATCTCGTTGCAACAAACTTTTAGGGACTGCTTAAAGCATATACATGTAAGGGAACCATATGAAAATACGTGCAATCACACCCCATATAAACAAAAGATAAACTCTAGACGAAGAAATCAACACATTCATAATCCATACATAAGTTCTAAGCAGCCAATTAAGGAAACACCTATAGCAAAGTTTAACAGCTAGAAAGCACACGTTTTTGTTTGTGACAATTCTCAGATGGGTTCGCTGTTTCTTTTGCAAATGTTTGAGATTTAAACCGGAAAACTTGGTTTGATGATGTTCATTTGTTCACAAGCGTAAATAAAGATAAAATAGTCTATACATTTTAAATAGATTATTATTAGGATTTTTAAAATGATTAAAACAAATAAATTAGTAAAATGGGTAGATATGACAAATTTTGTGATTAAATTGGGTATATATGGGATTATGAATTTTGGTTGGACAAATATGACATTAAATGATTTTAATTGAGGATATATGGAATTAACCCTAAATTTAAAATATTTAAAGCAAAGGAAGTTGGACAACTTTTACTCATCCTCAAAAGAATTTTGAAATTTCCTTTAGCATGTCTATAAAATGTTACTTAGTAGGTTTTGAATCCAAATTTCATATCAAGAGCTAACGTTTTTGTTACTTACGATGGTTTCTTGTGTTATACGTCTCATCAAGAGTTAACGTTTTCATTTAAACCAAATTTCATATCAAGAGCTAACGTTTTTATCAAACCAAATATCATATCAAGAATTACCGTTGATGACTTTATATAATAAGTTTGGTTTAGTTATGTCCGGATCACATCAGTCAAAGAAAGTGATAAAATTATGTACTCTTTAACATAATAACGGAAGCAACATAATCCAATTGCCTTGTAAAGTTATAGTTGGAATCAGTTTTCACTTTAGGATATACATATGAAACATGTTAAAAAAGTTAGGCAGAGATCGGTCAATACTATAACAGATCGATAAGCCTTTCCAAATATAAAAAATAAAATAAAATTCCACGCTTAACAGATAAAAAAGTAAACAGAAGTCCCGAACCAAACCAAAGCATGCCAATCTAAACAGTTAAATGTTATTCGAATTTGGTGACAAATTTACTTAGAAACAATATCCAATATCTCAGTTATAGGTACCATCAACATTTAGTTAACCTTAATTGATTACATATTTTTTTCAGACTCTAGTTTATATTTGATTCATGATCTAGTTCATAAAACAGAACAGTCTAATGGTGTACCCAAGAATTAGCCGTGACGAAAAGACATTGAAATCCCTGTTGGGATTGTATGCTGAGAATACATAAACCTTAAATAAAGAAACGCTATGAGGGTCGGACGACATGCATGTCCATAGGGAGAAGAGTCTGAACAAATTATAGACCCCAAATGCCCAAAACATTTGGAATGACATACGTAACAAACTGGTATACATGCAAAAGAGCAAAGGCAACAATTAGGTCTTTTATAAGTAACACGAAAACATATTCGGTTTGCTAAATTTGTCTCACATTTGCACATACAAACAACATTGATTCATGACTGTCTTGATTGTCGAAACGTCTTATGAGAGCATTTCCCTCATGAATTGCTAAACGAATTTGTTCATCTCACAGCTAATACATTAAATTAATCCGCAATAATATCACTTGGAGAATTTGTATAAAGAATATGATGAAAAGAATTTCAAGTTGGTTACAAATTTCTTGAATAATTAACTAGAATCAATAAAGGGCCATACAATAAAATATTCTATCTATATCAAGACTTTAACCAACAAAAACACATGATTTCCTACAATATATCAATATATTATCCCAGTTGATTATAAATTTATAATATCATATAATTAGTTATAACTAATTTTAACTTCACATCCAAATATGTCCTTTTAAGATTTCATTAAAATGTTTTACAGTAAAGATTATATAATTTGTAGATACTTTCACACTCTTAAGTAATGTGAGGATTCATGATTCTTGGATGAGCACAACATTGTGTACCCCTACTTATGGCATTTTGCAACTACTTACTATGAAGGTAAAGGCATTTGATTTTAGGTCTTTATGCTCTTAATTTGAGAAATTTTCACTCCAAGATTCTGGGAAATTTTCAGAAAAATACAACCATATCAAATAAAGTTAACCACAATTTTCTCAAGCTCGCTACAACTTACGATTTACCGATAGGTTACTTAGAAACTTTAATCTACGATTATCGTTTGTAATCTTGATATAACTTCATTTCTGTATAACCAAAATGATATAAAACGAACTATATAACTGTAATCGATAGACATAATACAGTGGTTTCTTTAGTGAAAAGCAACATAAATCCTAAAGGAGGACACAAATACAAGTAGTAAACATTACTTAGATAAGAATAAACAAAAGAAAGCTTTACAAGAAAAGCCTTAATTTGCGTAATAGTCAAATAGTGATTGCAATGGTAAAATCCCTATAAAAAGGGTTTGCCATTATTCAAACAAAATCACACTAACTTCTTATACTAAACTACTTTTTATTATGGATTTCCAAAGGACATTCCTTCTTCTTTGTGGTTTCTTCATAGCATTCATGCTTTGCACCAATGCTGTCCAAGCCAGCCCAATTACAAGGATGCCCTTGCGAAATCCATATTGTATTTTCAAGGTCAGAGGTCTGGGCGAACGCCCACGTCCCAGAAGTTCCCTTGGAGGTCTGTTTCTGGCCTCGCCGATGGTTCCCAAGCACATGTACGTATAATAAAACACCAAAACACTAGTTTCTTTATTTCTTTCTCTTATTTTTCAAAAAATTTGAAATGCTAACTAATATGGCATTTGTAGGTGGATTTAGTTGGAGGGTACTATGATGCAGGGGACAATGTGAAATTCAACTTTCCTATGGCATTCACGACAACTATGCTAGCATGGAGCGCATTGGAGAACTCGAAGCCATTGGGCCCAGAACTAGCTAATGCGAGAGTGGCAATTAGGTGGGCGACTGACTACCTAATCAAGTGTGCTACAGCCACCCCTGGTGTACTCTATGTTGGTGTTGGAGACCCGAATGTTGACCACAAGTGTTGGGAGAGGCCAGAGGACATGGACACAACCCGAACTGTTTACTCTGTCTCCAGAAATAAGCCAGGGTCTGATGTTGCTGCTGAAACCGCAGCTGCGTTAGCTGCTTCTTCCTTAGTGTTTCGAAAAGTTGATCCCATATATTCAAGGTTGTTGTTGAGAACCGCAAAGTCCGTGTTTCAGTTTGCTGCACAATACAGGGGTTCTTATAGTGACTCCCTTGGTAACGCAGCTTGTCCATTTTATTGTTCTTATTCCGGATACAAGGTAACCTCTTATTTTCAAATAGATACAATTGTAGTGTATATATTATTGCTTGTATGTTGAAATAAATTACTTTTTTTTTGTCATCAGGATGAATTGTTGTGGGGAGCAGCATGGTTGCTAAGGGCGACAAAGGATGTAAAATATCGCAATTTTATTGATACATTAGGTGCTAACGATGCTATAAATTTATTCAGTTGGGACAACAAGCTTGCTGGTGCTCGAGTTCTTCTAGCTAGGGTAACTATAAACTACTATCCGTATATGTTTAATACTTTTAACCTTTTCTTGTTCGCGTTGTATTCATTCTCAATTGGTTTATTTTCATTAGGGGAGTTTGGTGGCGAATGATAGGTCATACGACACATTCAAACAACAAGCTCAGGATTTCATGTGCAAAATCCCACCGACCCCTTACTCAAGTACACAATATACAAAAGGTACAATCACAATTCATCAAAACGCATAATATGTTTCAAGGAAGCATCAGAGTACGGTTAATCATGATTATCTTGTTATGTTGTCGCAGGAGGTCTAATGTTTATACTACCTGATAACAATCTCCAATACGTAGCGGCCATATCAAACTTGTTAACAACCTATGCCAAATACATGAAAGCCGCGAAGAGCACCTTCAATTGTGGCAACATCTTAGTGACCCCAAATACCCTAATCAACCTTGCAAGAAAACAGGTATAGTTATCGCCTTTCTTTATTCTTACTTTCGTAGGGGGTGGTTGGGATTGCTTATTTCAAACTGCTTGCGTGCTTAGAAACCAAACTGGCAGCACATAAGATGTTTTACGCTCACACACTCATTACTGCTTATCTACTTAGAACGTAAGCAGATAAAGACTCAAATAAGCAATCGAAAATATCCTTTAAACCTTTTTATCCACTTAATCTTTTTTGAAGAAAAGCAATCGAAAATACCCTTTAAATATGAGCATTTCAAAACATTTTAAATTTTACTTACGCAGTATGAAAGTCATATCGTTTATACATATCACGACAAAAGACTAAACAACATCTATGCATGTCTCAGGTGGACTATATATTAGGGGAAAACCCAATGAGGATGTCATATATGGTAGGCTACGGCACAAACTACCCGAAAAGAATTCATCACAGAGCATCTTCATTACCATCGAAAACATCTCACCCACAATCATTTGGCTGTGACGGAGGTTTCCAACCATACTACTATAGCCCTAACCCAAACCCCAACATACTAACTGGCGCAATAGTCGGTGGTCCTAACAATAACGATTTCTACCCTGATGAGCGAACCGACTACAGTCACTCAGAGCCTGCTACTTATATTAACGCAGCTATAGTTGGTCCTTTAGCATTTTTATCCGGGAGATAAACTCCCCACAACATTAGTCTATGTGTTATATTTAAATGTTGTAACAAAATCAAGTACATCCCACCTAAACAAGTTGGTGATGTATACAAATATTTATTTAAGTTGTAGTAATCATATGGTTATGTTTCCTTTTGAGAAGTTCAAATGATAATGTAGGCCTGTGATTAAGCATGGTATTTGAATCATATTGATTGGATTATATCCTAAGTCACATGACTTCTTTTAGATACTACTATTATATTATACATGTAATAAGTTGTGTCACTTGAATATAAATTATTAAAAAACATGTTGTCTAAGGTTTCAAATAAATTCACCTTGAGTAAGATTTCTGAAATTGATTAGCTTTGGTATTGGGCAGCTTTGTGTGTTGAAATGATTAAAGTTTATGGAAGAAGACTTTAGGAAGATTAAAACGTAGTTTAGGAGTTAGAAGGAATAAAAGAGGTTGATTGCCGGGACACAATTCCTACTTGGTTTGACGACTGACTTTGACCGTTTATCTAAGCGGGTTGACGGGTCAATCTTTTAAACCAGTTATAACTAGAAGTCAAATACATCTATAGCATGAAAAACTTGTTTTAAGACTCATTTGGGACGAATTGATTATCTTTTTCACTGAATCAGATAACACGTAGATAAAAAGTTTTAAAATTTAGCGCAAACTCATCATTGACGGAGTTTGAACAAATTAATCGGAGGCCAAAATCAGTCAAACACAAAATATAATTTCTAATGTAATTTGCATTTTGTACATCTCTAAAATTTAAGAGGGGCCAACATGTAACTTAACATATTATAATCTCATAGCATGAAACTAGTACTACAAGTCAAACTTTTGAGGAGCCACAACCCCACCCTGCCCCTTAAATCCTCCGTCCATGAAACTCATGTCCGGGTTATAATATGATACAAATACTAAACTATTACGGTGTACCATATTGATATGAATACTAAGCTGATACCATATTCGGGTTTTTTAGGCATCCAAATTCAGTACCGGGTTCTATCCAATATTGAATTGTTGCATATTCTTTAAACATGAGAAAGAAAAAGAAGCAAAAGTGTAGTATGTTTACACTTTAGGGTCACCAAGAATATTTTCATTTTCATACAAGTACTGATTTGAGGTGAGAAATTCTATAAAGGCATAAACCATGATTTGGTCATTGCTGGTTGACCTCTTTACCCTCAAATCACGCCATTTTCACTTCCCGATTATCTTCATTATATCTTTTTTGATCCATATATCTTTACAAAATATATATAATGACACGTAAATTTTCATTCGCTTACCTTTATTTTGACGCTACTAATGTATAAATCATCACTATCCATCTATTTTAATTTAATGGTGAAGATTAATATAAGATTTATTATACTTAACCTTAATTCTCCCAACTATATAAAGTTTTTCTTCTTCTTTTTTTCATTCGCTTCATTTTTTTCACACGCTTATTGTGTGTTTCCTCCCAACCTCGCTTCTCACTTTTGATCATCACCAACAGATCACCATCACCATCACCATTCCAATCACCATCACTATTCCGATCATCATCACCTCCCGATCATATCATCCTTTTTAATGTCTTTTTATTTGAATGGACCGTTTGTTTCGTGTTCGATTTGATTGATGTTATTACGGTTGATAATGTTGTTGATCGGTTGTTAATTATGGATCAAGTTGTTAACATTCATTCTTATTAAGTTGACACACAAGTGTTTCATGAAACGTGTGAGTGAAAAATGTTTGATAATCTTGTTATTTGCTCATATAATCGCTTATTAATTAAGTTGTTAGTTGAATTTTTGTTTTAACCGCATTTGAATGTTGTTTTTATGTCGATTTTCGAATATGCTATGTATCGCGTGTAGTATCACCAGTGATATTTGAAGTCGAATCAGATATCGTGTATTATCACCAATGATATTTGTATTATCACTTGTGAAATTTTGTTTATTTGATACTTTAAGTTTATGTTTTAGATTGTGAGTAGCATTAGGTTTTAGTATGATATTATTTTGGGATGGGTGAATTGATGAAAATTTGATGCATGAAAGGTGTTTGACAAAATTCCTAAGAGAGGATGCACAAGTTGAGTAAGAATCACATGTTCTCGTTGTCCATCATTTCATATATGTAACCAAATCAAAAATATTTATTTGAATAAACAAGCTTTGGGAATTAATCAAAGTGCAATCGTAGTTATTTTAAATGAGTAATCATATCATATGTTGTATTAGTTGATGCTTATTTTTATTTTTCTGAATGGCTTCGTTTTGGATTATGTTGCACTGTAGTTTTGTATTTTGCTTTCTCCATCACTCCATATCTAAGGTGATGCAAATTTGATGTATTGTTCGATAATTGCGCAGTGACCCAGAGCTTAAGCCACAAGGACTGCTTACCTTAACAATCGTGAAGGCAAATAATTTGAAAAACATGGAAATGATTGGGAAATCTAATCCTTATGTGATTGCTTATTTTCGGCCACTTGAAAAGTTCAAAAGAAAGGTTGTTGATTACAACTTAAACCCTGTTTGAAATCATGTAATTTAGTTAATTGCAGAAGATAAAAAGACTCAGTGTGTTGTACTTGAGGTTACATTTTTCTCCTTTTTGATTTTATGTATTACTGGTTTCTCAGTTGTATCACAGGTGATATCACATTTGATATCACAAGTGATATATCACCTGTGATATCAGAGGATGTTATGATATCACAGGCGATATCAAAGTTTTTTGAGCTTTTCAATTTGTTTTGTGGAGTTGTTGTGCTTTTTTTAACCACAGCTGCAGTTGTTGTTGATTCTTTCGTTTGATGGGCCGTTTTTTTGCAAATTGCAATCACAAATAGTTTGGTGATATCGTCTCTTTTTATGCCACATTCAAAACAAACAAGTATGCTTTTTAATTTGTAATATCTCCTGTGAGATTTCATTGTTTTTTGTACATTTTGTATATATTATCACCGAGATATTTCTCTTCCAGTACATGATGGTTTTGTGCATTTTACTGCAATTGACAATCATTGGAGATGTGTTACTGTTGGTTCTGGTCTGCTTAAGAACGAAAATACTTAATCTTATGTATGGTTACTCCAAGCATTCAAGAAAGCTTTTGTGCGTTATCCGAATATCATTGTAACTGGTCAAGATGGTGATATGCGAAAAGCAATTGCAGCTGAGCTTCCTGATTCCAAGCCCCGTCTTTTGTCATAAATTAGAAGTTATGTCTCTCTTGTGATAAATAGTTAGAATTAATTTTTATGAGGTCTTTGTGAGTTTATGGAATATTTTGTCCTTTTTATCACTTGTGATAAAGCATGAAAATCATGAAATGTTTACATCATTTATGTGCTTACTTATTTCTGACATGTATCACTTGTGATATTATTCTTTAATTGATATATATGTTCACCTCTTTTTTTTCCGAATCGTTATGTTACTCAAAAGCATTGCTTAATTAATCTTATTCTTGTTTGATTTTGAGAATATGTCATGTTTTTATTTTCATAGATTTCTTCATGAAGTCAACGGTATTTTTAAGTGACTTTTCATTAATATCATTTGTGATACTCTAATAAAATTACCGAAAGAAGTATATTCAGATAAACCAAAAGCATTGTTTACAACTGAATAGAAATTACCATTGTTTACAATTTAAGTAGCAAGAGAAAATTACAATTTAAGTAACAAAAGAAAATTAATAATTGATGCTTTTGTCTTTTTATTTTCTACAACTTTCTTCTTGCCAGCTTTATGAGCATCCCCTCCTTTTGTTTTCTTTCCCACTTCATTCGTTTTAGTTTGCATCATCTACTTCTTCATTTCCTCTTCTTCTTTTTCTGCAACTGTCTTTGCTTTCTTACATGCAGTCTCTGTTTTCAGTTCAATAATTATTGTTGGTGGTGTTGGTGGTTGTAGATCCCGTTATATCACGGTGATATCACAAATGTTTCTTTCAAGAGTTGTTGGTGGTGTATATGCATCTGCTTTTGTTCTTGGTGTGTTTTCTAAGCTTAAATGTCTAGCAGCGGATTTTGTTAATTTGCTTGGTATTGTTAGTGTTGTCGGTGATGATGTTGTTCCTTTGTTCACTTCTTCAGTTTGACTTTGTTGTTTTTTAGCAAAGGTCTTTTTCCTTTCACCTTCAACCCTTGCTTTTTTGCTTCTTTTATTATTGATATTCAAATCTGCATAAAATATATACCATGTTAGTGTATGAATAGTTTACTGTTTTTTAATATCATACGTGATATATAAATTGAATAATTATACGTCATCAAATATCATAGGTGATATACTATCAACAAGCAATCATTACAACTGTTGTATCACAGGTGATATACTACCAATAAGCAATCATTACAACTGTTGTATCACAGGTGATATACTATAAATAAGCAATCGTTGCAACTGTTGTATCACAGGTGATATACTAACAATAAGCAATTATTGCAACTGTTGTATCATAGGTGATATACTACAAACTAATACTATAGTCAAATACCGCTTTTAAACATATCGAAGCATGCCCAATCTATCCATTATGCACATATATCTTCCACAAATCTAACAAAAGCATGTTACAATCACAATATTTATTTTAGCATGTTAAGTCTCTCATATTATCACAATAATCATCTAACTTTCACAACAGTCCCTTAATAAACTACTAAAATCTACAAAAACAACAAAGTGTTCGTATTGTAGAATAAATATTCGTGTTTTTAGGGATACCATTATAACATTCTACTGAAAGAATGCATACACATTCTACTGAATGTGTATGTATCAATGGTGATATAACACATAAGCTAACTGTTAAATCAAGTACGCCGCATACATTCAGGGTTTTATCACAGTTAATTCTTCTAGAGGAGACATGCTTATACGTTACAATATACATTTACTTTTATGAATCTCTGGAGATGGAGTCAAAAATTTGATTGATGACAGAACTGCATTTACTCATAGTAAATAGTATATCATCAAAACTTTTAGCAATTTTTTTTAACTATGATTACAAAACAATAACAATAAAATATCAAAAGTGATAATATAAATTACATATAATAAATCTTAACAAGTAAACAAAAAAACCTATCAAATAAACAAAAATTTCACAAGTGATAATACAAATATCACTAGTGATAATACATATATACAATTCATCTTCAAATATAACTGGTGATACTACACGTACGATACTTTTCACTCACACATTTCATTAAACACTTGGAGTGCATCCATGTATACAAAGTATTTTACTCAGACACTCAACCAAATGTAAACACATCCAAAAGCATGTCACAATCACAATAAAAAGCACATTGAAACAAATTCATTTTTCTATATTTTATAACAATATTCATCAATTTATTATAACAATCCTTCAATATACATATAAAATCAGCAAAAAATACACAAAAATCTTCATAAGTAGCAATAATATTTATAAATAAGTACAAAATCACCAGAGATTCTAATAAAACAACTAAATAATTAGTCGGAAGCATCGTACCTTCATCTCGAGACTCAATAGGTTCATTTTTAACCCTTTTTTTTGGATCTGCTTATGCACTCGATGATTCTTTCATTTTTGTGTTTTTTATTTGATTTTAACGATTAAAAGTGGTTGATTTTGAATTTTTATGGTAGTTTTTGATTTTGGTTAGAGAAAGAAAGTGAAATTTGTTAATACTGAAATTGGGTAAAGTGAGAGGTTTGGGGTGGGGTTGGGTGGGGTAAGTTTACTGAATTGGCAAAAGTGGTCCATCTGTGTTTTTTATTCTTAAATTTTGTCACTTTGATCCGACGGTCAGATCTTGTCCATTGGTAAGCAGCTTTTCTTGGGTATCCAAAATAAAGCGACTCTATATTATGATTCACTTGGTATTCTAAAACCCGGTCTTCTAATTTTAATTAACTTGCCTGAGTTTCTGGTTTACGGTTTAACCAGTTCAAAAGTATGTTAAACTTTTCCTTTTTCGCCAAAGAAGTTTTGAGTCACTAAATTGGTTCCAGTTTCGACTTGTTGCCCAAATTCGGTTTCTATTAAACAATTCTTTTCTGCCAAAAACGAGTTATAGCTTGTTGCCCAAAGCTTGTTTTATTTAATAAATAAATAAATAAAATTTGCAAAAAACCTCACTTAAACACATAAATACCATGCAACTCACTCACATACGTTCACACAACCTTTACTTTTGTTCAATGGTCGTAATGATCGAACCAATTAGAGAATTGGATCACCCACACGTGAACCAAGCTTTTGTAGCTAGCACAACGCTTGATTCACAAATCAAACATACCCTTACCAGATGTGGTCTAATAGACAAATAAATTTATATTAAAACGCATTTTAGAATTTTAGAAATAAATATTTGCTATGGGTAATTAGTGTTAGATGAACATTAATTCTCAAGGGAAGAAAATGCAAAAGATGTCCAAGCGGTTTAGCAGAGATTACAGGAACAATCCTCAAGTTAAATCGAAAAACTTTTAGTGTAACAAAAAGTAACATAAATAGTCCTTTTTAGCTAACTAAATTTATGAAAAAATTTCACGCTGTTTAAATTATAGGGTGGGTGAAGGCTGAATATACGTAACAAACTTTCTCAAATATACCGATGTACGTAACATACTTATTTTATTATTCACATGCGTAATATACTTTCAAATACTAACCAATGTACGTAATATTGACAGGTTATCAAGTTTTAAAGTTACAACATTGGTCCCTGTCGTTTGCATTCACTTTCACCGTTAGTCATTTGACATTTTTCACTTAAAAATTACAAGAACGGTCCTTGTAGTTTGCTTTGACTTTCACCATTAGTCATTTGTCTTTCATCTTTTTATATATCGCGCGTTTTATACACATTTTTACATATTTTTACACATTTTTTACACGTTTTATATACATTTTTTACATTTTATACACGTTGTTTACACGCTTTATACATGTTTTATACACGTTTATGTATGTTTTATACACTTTTATACACGTTTTTACGTTATTATACACATTTTTACACGTTATTATACACATTTTTACATTTTTATACACGGTTTATATCGCACACACGCGTTTTTATACGCGTTTTTACATGTTTTATACACGCTTTTACACACGCTTTTTATACGTTTTTACACGATTTACGACGGTTTTATACACATTTTAAAAACATTTTCTAAACGTATAAAACGTGTATAAAACGTGCATAAAAACGTAAAATGTATAAAAACTATAAAACAAAGGTATAAAAGTGCATAAAATCGTAAAACGCATATAAAATGTGTGTAAAAACATATAAAACGTAAATAAACATATATAAAAACGTAAAACGATATAAACCGTGTATAGAAACGTGCATAAATTCGTAAAAACATATATAAAAACGTGTAAAACGTGTATAAAACGTAAAACGATAAAACGTACATAAAACCGTGTATAAAAGTGTATAAAACGCATATAAACCGTGTATAAAATGTGTAAAAATGTACGGTAAAAACGTATAAAAGTGTATAAAACGTGTATAAAACATGTATAAAAACGTAAACAACGTGTATAAAATGTGTAAAAATGCATATAAAACGTGTAAAAAACGTGTATGAAAATATGTAAAAATGTGTATAATAACATGTAAAATGTATAATAACATGTATAAAAGTGTATAAAACGCATATAAAATGTGTATAAAACATGTATAAAACGCGTAAACAACGTGTGTAAAATGTGTTAAAAATGCATATAAAAACGTGTAAAAAACGCAGATAAAATATGTAAAAACGTGTATAAAACGCCAGAAAAACGATATATAAAAAGATGAAAGACAAAGGACTAATGGTGAAAGTCAAAGCAAACTACAAGGACCGCATCGTAGTTTTTAAGTTAAAAATGTCAAACGACTAACGCGAAAGTGAATGAAACGACAAGGACCAATGTCAGAACTTTAAAACTTGTGAACTGTCAATATTACGTATATCGTGAAGATTGAAAGATATTACGACGTTAATAATAAAATAAGATGTTACGTACATCCAGATATTTGAGAAAGTTTATACGATATTCAAATTTTCACCCTAAATTATAATACATTTTCTATGTTTTAAGTTTATTATAAATACTTTAACTTTGTATTGTTTGTAGCTAATTAGTATTAAGTATAACTAGATTAGCAAGTTTTTGACTTTTCTAAAGTAACTTTTAATGTATTAGCAAACATTTTAATACTATTAATTTATTATTTTATATTCTATTTGTATATTTGTAAAACATTTTGCGAGTAAAAACTAAGAACGAGTTAAATGAGATTTTCTCATTTTAGAATAACGTAATTTACTTTGACGTAAAACAATGCGTCACGCAACGGAGCCTCGTGTAAAAAAAATATTCGTTATACAGTTTTACTAAGACTGATGCTAACAACGACCATAACCCCCAACCGATCGAGCACCCGACCACGTCCGCCCCTCCAGCTCTACCAATCCCGACCGCGCCCAACCACGCCCCCCTCCCCCGTCCCTAAATAAATGTCCAGTATAGACTTTCAAAGTTTCTTTTTCAACTTTGACCTTAAATTATTTTGTTTCATACATGCAATACTCAATAAAATTATACCAATAAAAAACATTTAAAACTCAATTATTTCATATATTTTTCAAGATTACATAACACAAACAAAATAATTTAAGGTCAAAGTTGAATAACAAAACTTTTAAAGTCAATAATGAACATTTATTTAGAGACGGAGGGAGTAATAATAATAATAAATAAATAAATAAATAAATAAATACATAAATAATTAAAAAAAAAATGATATGTGGTCCGTCAAGAGACCATACCTTTCTCCCCTCTTTTTTTTAAACCCCTATTTTCATCTATAAAACACCCTTTATCCACCCGTATTTAACCACTTTTCACACAATAATTCTACAAAAAGGCGTAAATTAATGGGAACAATCTGACCCAGATGACTTTTGACACCAGTCATTATCGACCCCAAAAAGAATAGCTTCCCAGAATCCCTGACCGAGCTCTTATTTCACAAAGCTCTTCATTAAGGCTAATAAGTTTTCATGGAGCGAAGATATACTCCAAGAATGCTAAAGATGAAACTCGAACCTCGATCTATCGACCAAGACGAGCTCCAACCATTCGACTAATCTTAATTCTCTTTACCAAAAATTATGTCGTGTTTACTTTGTATTGTAATTTGTAATTTTATTTAAAACAATTTATATTTTTATTTAAATACAACTTTTGTATAAACTTCAGATGTTTTTTTTTTTTTTTTTTTTTTTTTTTTTTTTTTATTTCGACATTTATGTTTTTAATTATTTATGTAACGTTTTTAATTCATGAATAAAAGTTTTAGTTTTTAATTAAAAAGAATTGTTACGGTCGTAACTGCGATCACTATTAGCATTGTGGGGTCTGTGTATAATATTGAAGAGAAAAAACTGAATTGACGCTGATGTGACAAAATTAAACATCGAGAATTGTGGTCACTGTTAGTATCAAATTAGGTTCATATTAGGGACCCTCATGACGCGACATACGGCTTTGGCCAAAGATTCCGTTCAGAATCATTTTATTTTCAAGATAATACGCTACGCTTTTTGTCGGTTTTCTGTATTTTGATAATTTTAAGCTGTTTGACTTATTAAACTTTATATTTTCCGTTCCATACTTTAGCGCTTATATTGATATAAATAAAATTATTAAAAAACCTCGAGAGGGTCCCTTTGTAAAAGGGGTCCTAATAACCAAGATTATAAATAGCGTGAGGCGTGCCATGGCGGGACGTCAAAGCCTAAAGTTTTTTTTTTGGCTAAAGTCGTTTTTGCTTTTAAGACGCGACATACAGCCACAAAATACGAAAATATTTATATACTTATATCATATTTCATATATATCGAAGATACAAAAAGTCATTGACATAATGAATAAAGCTAAGAACTATCCTCAGATGTAATAATTTTCATTTTCTAAACTTTTTATCGAAATTGAATAAAATAAAACTCATCACGCCATACGTAAAAGCGTGCCTTTCCACGCTTTTTTACGCCTTACTTCTAGCCACGCCTAAAACCAATGTCAAAGTTCATTTCATAACGTTGAGACCACGCCTCACGCACCGCTAGTAACGTCTCCCATCAAATTAAACAAATTAAAGGAGCAAAATAAGCAAAAATCCAAACAAGACAAATGAAGCCCATCAATCCCGTACACTCGAGTTACTGTTTTCATGTTCTGAGTTCAGTTCCCAATACAAAGGGTTTTGACTTTTAACAATTCTTTCCCGCCAAAAAAAACAAGTACTAGTTTCAAATTCATCCCCAAATTGCTTCCACATTCTTCTCAACTGCTTCTCGGATGGCTTTCTGGGGTATGTATATCATCTTTTATCTTTTTCACTTTTAATGTTACTTCTTAATTATTCTTTTTATAACCATAATCACGATCATAATTGTTTTGACAATATCTAAAAGGGGTTTATCTAAAGCCAAATGAACCTTATACTTTACACTACCATGATGATGCTGTTCCTAAAAGACTTCGTATTACTCAGGTAATGTTTTATTTATCTATTTGACTGGTGATAGTTTTATGATGTGAGTTTATCGTATTTTAGCCGATAATGTGATTGACCTAAGGAAATATCTTTGTATTTTGTTGTTTTGTTAACGTTGGTTTGCGACTATTTGGCCGACTAATCCATGAGGTTTGAACTCACCATCACACATACTAAAACTGGGGGTAAAGCCCTCCCTTTTTTTTGGAAGGTTGGCGCGGCCATAGTTGTTTGAACCTATAAGGAATTGAACTGGGACCACTCGCATTTTAGTGATGATAGTCACAAGCTGGTTTCAAGGTTACATTTTTTGAACTTTACACATGTTTATAACCATAGACCCTAGCCACAATTGTGTCAAGGGTGTTACACCCTATATAAATAAAATCCCCTACTTCTCAGAATATAAGATACTTCATTCGTTGTAGCTTTGTGGGTTGGGTCTATTTGTTGGGATTTCTTTTGTGGTGCTTTCTCTTGTATTTCGCGTGGCTCGTCTCTATCTTGGAGATTGCCTTGTGTTTTGCTCTTTTTTGAGCTTTCTAATAAAATCAAGCTGTTCAAAAAAAAATAATAATAATCCATATGTAAACATGTGTACTTCATCATACTATATTCGTATATTAGACTTATCACAATAAGTTTTAAAAAATTGATACACAATAATTGAAAATCGACCCATTTGACTTTAAAATTGAAATTCCACATTTAAATGTTGCCATTTAGTATAGTTATTGTTTAGATTTTGAGTAAATTGCTGTGAACAGGCTACACTTGGAGATGCTACGCGTCATTCACCAGCCAGGAGCATAGTAAGGTGTTCAGTAGGAGATAAACCTGCGATAGCTATATGTTCTTTATCTGTACGAGAGTTGATATGCTGTCAACTAGAGCTCGAGTTTGAGGAAGCCCATGATGTCGTTTTTTCTGTCATGGGACCACGAGGTGTTTATCTTGCTGGTTATTTGATAACTCCTGCTCCCACTGCTTGTCGCTTTTCAGAGTGAGATTCCCTAGAACATGAATGACATCAGTTCACAATTTCATAATATTTACTCATCGACTAATATGTCAATGACTCGATTGTTAGTGACCATAAGGGGCAAGAAAAAGCGACTGTGGAGACTGCTGGATGCAGTGACCATGATTTGCATGAGGCTGAACTTGATTCTATTAAGACATGTATGTATCTTGCATTATTGCCTAATGATCAGTTACCTAATAGACCTATAAATAAATATGTTGCTTTCGCTTTCATGTGAATATGTAATTATATCTCACCTGTTCTGTGGTCTAACTTTATCAGGTTTGATTAAAGAATCTCTAAATACGGACATTGAGCAGTCTGATAAACACATTAACAGCGGGAAACGTATGCTTAAATGTGTCAAAGACAAAAACAGAGAAGGAAAGATTATTATAACTATTGACCGCAAAATCGGGTAGGCTTTCACATTTCATCATTATTTTCCTGTGTTCTTGGTAATCACTAATCAGTTATTACTAGCCAAAAATGTGTATCGTTGTACCATTAATTTGGTATGAACTATGTAATCAGAAAGGATGGCAATGAAAATTCTGGAATCAATGAAGCTCAAGATGAAACCATTGGTGTGAAAACACATTCAGTGTGTGGTAAAGTTCTTGAAGATAATAGGTATCGCTTATTTGGTTAGATTTCTCAGTAACTAATGAATTTTACTTATTACTTTTGTTTTATTATTATCGTCTATTCGTCTGTGCATTTTTCACATAGGCAGATAAGAGGAGGTATTATATTTGTCTTGTTGTAACAAGTATTCTTTTGATGAAGTAGGGATGCTATTGAAAGGAAGAAAAAGAAGAAGAACAAGAAATGTAAGAAAAGGAAAGTGAGTACTTTAGAAGCTACAGCCACCGAAGATGTTAATGATTTGTCGGATGAAAATTTTGATTCAGCTTCAAGAATAACCGAGGAAAATGGGTGAGGCTTAAATTTTATGTTTTTAATTAAATCATTTTGGTAATCCAAATTGTGTTTATATCTTGTTCTTTGCATGATGGTTTATGACTTTATGCTAAAGGTTTCTGTCATATATAAAGGATTTTACGGGCAAATAACTCTGAAATTTTCAACAGTTCTGATGCTTGTGAAAGAAATGATGCAAAGGTGAAGGAGAGGAAGAAGAATAAGAAGAAGAAAGAAGTAAGGAATTTGGTAACGTTAGCGTTCATCTCAATTACAGTGTCGGTTTATGTAAGATAATTAAACAAAAAGTTAGAACCTATCTTGTGAATTTGGTTTAGAATCAAGGGCGGAGCCATAAAGTTATGGTCGAGGGGCAAACTTTGATAATTTTTAAACTACACTACAAATCGGTTCACAGGGGCTTACAAAAATAGCCAGATATTTTGAAAAATTTACACTACATTTTTTTTTTCGCTAGGCACATGCCCACCCCGCCCCTCCTGTCTCCGCCAGTGTTTAGAATAAAAGATATGTTTTGACTTTTGACCGGGTCTAGTGGATTATATTTACTCGTTTGATTCTTGTCAGAGCACACTTTGGATTATGATAAGAATCATAGCATTGGGGATATGAATGGGAATAGCAACATCTTTAAAAGTCGTAGGCCAACAACTGGAAATGTCGAGTAAGTCATCACGCTCTCCATTTATAAACAAATCCAGAGCCCAAAGAGCATTTGCAGAAACATCGATATGCAAAAAATAAAAAAATTCAGTGTATTCGACAAATTTCTCTGCTTATGAATGCTAATATCAAATCACTTGCTTTATGATCAGATTTGGTTTTTGTAGGAAGGTGAAGTCCAGGGAACAGGAGAGAAAAAAAGGCGAAATTGTGCTCACCAAGAAGGCCGTCTTTTGATAAATGGATCAATCTAGTAAATTTAGAGGGCAAGTAGAATTTTGTGCAAGTTTCACTTAGCATGTGATGGATTGTTTGTAGTTTACAAAGAAACGCCATTGCTCTCTAGTTGTTTTTGTGGTCATCCAAAGAGTATGTTCAATCACTGTTTCTGAAAGTTTCTTTTAGCTTTCATATTGATGGTTAATATTGATGGGCATTTTGATCCAAACGTTACAAACTTATTTAAAGTGTAAATTTTATCTTCTTATTTAGTTCTGGTTTTAAGGGTGTGAAAAAAATTACTAAATAGAAGAATACAGATCTGACTCAAGTTCTCGTCTTACAGTTCAGTTCTTCAAGTTTCCAACCTGACCTTGATGTTGATTTTATTAATAAAAACGAATAAGAACTTTGAGTTCAATCTTAATATTACTTAATGCTCCATTCTGTGTTCAAGAAGAATAGATGTTTTGACTTTTAGGGTCATAATATTTTATAGTGTCAAATTATTGGTGGTTTTCTTGTGGTATTCCTTATCATAGTTTACTGTAGTTTTTATAGAAAGTGAATATTTCATATTCATTTCAAAGCTGAATATTTAGTTTGATTGACTTCAAAAGTCAAACATTGTTAATTTTTAGTTGTTGCAGTAGTTGGACTCTTTAGCTCTTCTTTCGTCATTGATGTGTAGTTAATTTACATCTATGGTATGTAATTTGCATGTGGGGCGACTAAGTTTACTTTATTTGAGAAGATATGAGTTACGACTATTATCTGAAGTCACTGAGGACGGTTGATCCAATCACGACATGATGCAGATTAAGAAAATAATTTTTGGGCTTTACAAATCATACCCATCTTCACCTCAGGTTGATAAACTACTGTAGATTCAAATGACAATAGAGCAAGATTAGATCAGAGTTATGTGATAAAGTGATCTCCAAGCCTTGAGGAAACCAAGGTGTTTATATTAAGCATCAAGGGGATGCTGCATTATTACAGCAGCTTTATTTTATCGTGACAAAGCAAGAAGAACATGTACTCTATACTAAAAAGATCCCAAAACTAAATGTCACGAGTACCAATGAAGAGAACTTACACGAGGAATATGTTTGGCTCACATGGGACCTTGTATGATACTTCCGTATCTCGCTAGAGAGATGATTACGACAACAACGATACCCAATCCCCGCATGAGCGGGGTATGAGGACTAGATATGATTGAAAGGCCTAAAGATATGACTTATTTATGCCTAAACATCTATGACACCATCGTATTGGTTGCAGCTAAATAAAACCAATAAAATGTCGAGACACGTGTTTATTTATAAAGTTAAGTACATCTTAAGGGGGGTGGCAACACATGCGGTTTGGCATGAGGTATGGTTCGGTTTCAGTAGGCATCAAACGGCATACCATTGCCACTCACTCGGCATGGGCAATTCGGCATGAGGAGCGGGTTGTCAAACCGCAACGGCATGGACAAAGAGGAGAGGAGCGTGTGTGATGTTTTTGAATTATTGTACCGTTGCATTAAGTTTGTATAAAAAAAAAAAAAAAGAAAAAATTCCCCTTCCCTTTATAAATACTACTCCTCACAACACATTTCAAATCACATTATTTTTACACACAAATCAAATATAACATTCAAAAAAAATGTATTCATCATCCTCTTCTTCGTCCGATGACGAATTAATTTTTCCCGAAGAGTCGTCCGAACTTATTTTGTCCACCGGTAGTACTCTAGAAACCTATTTCGCTATGCGCGATTCCCTTCAAGACACCGCTAGCTCAAGCAATACTCGGGGGCAAACTTTGACCCGCTTTCGTGGTAAAGCATTAGAAACTTTAATGAATGACTATTTCGTCGAACGACCAAAGTTTCCCCACCATGTTTTTCGTGAAAGATTTCGAATGAGCAAAAGGTTGTTTTTAAGAATTGTTGGTGATGTTGAAGCGACATTTGAATGGTTCAAAGAGGGCCGAGACGCGAGGAAGAAAAAAGTTTCACTGCTACATAAAATGCACATCGCCATTCTAAGCAACTCGCAACGTGAACCTCCTGATAGATTGATGACTATCTAAACATGTCACGAAGGACGTCCCGTATTTTTTAGATGATTCAGTATTTTTTAATATATATACATTCGTATTTTATTTTAATATATATAAGTTCGTATTTTTATTTTATTTTCAGTATATATATTTTTTATTTTGTAGGAGATTGTCTTGATCGCTTTTGCCGTATGCAGTAATTGCGTTATACGGTCGAGAGTTCCACGTGGTACCGACAAGCCACGACGCTGCACCTGATATTCGAGGCACATCAAGAAAACATCACATTCCTGGAATGCTTGGTAGCATTGATTGTACACATTTCGTTTGGCTTAAATTGTCCAGGCATTGAGAGGCCAATATAAAAGAGGCGATCACCAATACCCGACTATTATGCTTCGCCGCCACTTCAAATGATTTGTGGTTTGGCATTCGCTTTTGGACCTCCAGTGCGAATAACGATATCAATGCTTTGAATCAATCTCCGTTGTATCTTAGTGAGCGAAATGGAATGGCGCCAAACAGCTTCATTTATCAGAAATGGACGGCTTTACAAACGTGGATATTATCTTACCGATGGAATCTATCCTACATATTCAACGTTGGTTAAAGCATATAAGTTTCCCAACGACCGAGGAAAAGAGATTCAAAAGCTACAAGAGTCCGCAAGAAAGGTTGTCGAATCCAGCTTTTGGGCGTCCAAGGAAAGTGGATGATTCTTAGTCGTCCTCTCACGGCTATGTCGGTCGAAAAGAATCGACTCGCTTATGCGTGTATTATACTATGCAATATGATTTTAAAAGACGACGGATGGCAATATCACCGGTTCATATAATGGATCGTACGGTAGCGCCGGGCTTTCTGATGACACCGTACTACGGAGTTACTAGATGATATCCATAATCGCTCACGATTTGATCTTTTGAAGATTTCGGCTCAAGACTTAGATACCTCATGACTAGTTTAATTTTCTTTTATTTCAACGGTGATGTAATTTTTTTACGTATTATGCATTTTTATTATTATTAATGAAATATTATGTTTTTATTTAATTGTTTGATATAATTATGAATTTAAAAAAAAAAAAAAAAAAAAAAAATGAGGTATGGAATGCACCATCACACTAAAAAAATACAGTGAGTATGTAAATTAAAGTGAATGAAATTATCGCATGATTCATGGGTATGGTGAGGTGATGGAGTTTATGTTACACCCCTAATGTCTCTCAATCACTTTTCATACCGCTTAAAATTTTGTGCAATATGAAACACATGAATTATGTACTTACAAGTAAAATATCAAAAATAGATTTATATATCTAAACCCACTAACTTGTTATGCACACATAAGTGATCCTTTCATTAGCATTTGATGTAATATGTTTGGTAAAGTAATGATAGTAGTGGCGACGCAAAAGTTGGTCATAGGGTATGTATTTTCAATTTTTTTAAAAGCAGGCACTTAGTGTTAAACTTTCAAAATTGATAAAAAAAAAAAAAAAAAAAATTTACACAACATATGTTTTTAAAATATGTTTTTAAAAGGATGACGCCAGATACTTTCTGCTTAGGTATGTGTGCGCTCCGGTAGAAAGCAACAATATAGTAACTATTTGTTTTTATAAAAGCAAAAGTAAAAAGGTAAAGAAAGAACTCTTAATATCGCCTTCCATGAGTTATGGCCTCAATACCGCCTTCTACTACAGATGGGAGGTTGTGACGTAAAATGCCTTACCCTTACGCAAGGGAAAGAGGTTGCTTCTGGGTCCCTACCAGTAAAAACGGACCTCCTACTTGCAGGAGCCGGGATCGAACTCTTAACCTCTTACCCGTAGGCAAGTGGTAAAATAGTTGCATAACTATTATTTATAAGTGTAAACACCATTGTTAGTAAACGCTACTGAAATAGTGTTTAATTGGAGTATTTAAAAGTGAGAATGATGGTCATGACTAAAATTGTGTCAAATTTTATGCTTATTACATTTGATAGCTGACACATGTTACATTTATCTATCGAAATTTCATTTTATATTTGTCACATGTTACAATCTTGTTTTGAGGCATACAAGTTAGTACAAGAATATTTCCCTAAAAAGTTACGAAAAGCTAGTTGTTAGTTGCTTCAAATCGTTTTTAAAGATATGTTGTCAAACATACCCTATATACACACATCATTTTCCCGAAAGTTTGAATTAGACGGACCAGTTTTGTACTAATTTAAAATCATAAATTACATTGCAAAAATCGTGTATGTGGTTCGGCTAAACTTTAGATTGAGTCCCCATCCTTTTGAAAGTAAACTTGTCGTCTCTAACAAAATTAAATGACTAAATTACTCTCAGATGGAATAAACTCCAAAGTGAAAGAAAAGACAAAAAGGTGAAAGGAAAGACGAAGAGAGGAGAGTGATGGCAATAACAGCACCATTGAGATGGAGAAGACGACGTTCGGTTGATGAGAGAATCAGAGGATTATTTTTCAGAAAATATGCATTTCGAAACATTTTGATAATACTGGCAGTGATCGCCATCTGCCCTCCCATTTACTTCCACTTTAGACTCAGACGTTTTCATCAGGTACATACCTCAAAATCTATTTCTCATATCTAGTGTTAAAAATTGTGTTTTAGTCCTAGAAAAGGAATAGTATTAATTAATATTCTATTTTGCAATCACTAATAAAGCTTTCCGGAGTAAAATTAGGACTAGATTACTAATTTTGATTATTATTAAGAAATGATACAAATCGGCTATTAGATTGGTCTACTGTATCATGTGTTACTTGTGTGATCAATGTGATGAAATAATAGAATATGACATGGTTTTCGTCATGGAAGATGATTTAACTTATGCTGAAATGGAGTCTCAAACTGCAGAGTGAAAACAAAAGGCTGAAAGTAATCTTGTAATGCTGCATCGCATATCCTCATATCCCACCAATTTTGTCATTGGGAATTTTTTTAGATCTTTATTCGCTCCTAGTATATGTAGGTGATATTTGAAACTTCTGTTGAGTGTTGATCCACGAAACAGTAATTTTATACCGTGTTGTGCTCAATTCGTTCGTAATTCGTAGAACGGAAAGTGTGTTACTTTGGTATCATCGAGTACCATGAACAATGATGCTGTTACATGTGAGTCGTCACTCATCACTGTTTGCTTGCGTGTTTGCAGCTAGAGTTAAGAAAATGCAGATGGTTGAATAATCCTCCTCTTGTGTGTGCTCATGGTGGCGACGCTTCCAAGGCCTTCCCTAATACCGTATGTATCTCATCTTTGTAATTTACTTAATGAAAAAAAGCTTCTTTTGACAGTGAAATTATTCACTTATCTTTTTAGCTTTCCCGCTTGTAACGTGCTTATATACTTGCTTACCTGTAATATATCTGGATTCATACATATGATAACTGTTTCGCTCCATGTTTGAGTTACATTAGTGATTTTACCTTTCGTGTTCAATCAACAGATGAATGCTTATCGAATTGCTCTTCGTTCTCAAGTAGACTGCATTGAGATTGATGTTTCTCGTTCTGCTGATGGGGTTCTGTTTGCTCTTCATGACAGGTAAATTTTGTAACTTCTTATTGTACTGTTTGTGAAATGGAATATGATTATAGTGTTAATGTACAAATAAGTAGATAAATGTTAGTTTGAGGTATCCGTAGAGTTGATTCTGATTGAAACAGGCAGGGATTTGCAGCGAATATCTGGGAACCGTTCATCCAAGGTTGGATACCTGAGCGCAAAGGAGGTGAGGCTTTCTTGCTTCATACGTTAGGGCGCTATTGAATTATCTGTGTGATATTAGTGCCACCTGCACTTGTGGTTGTTGCTTTTTGTCTTATGCTTTCTTCTCTTCTCCTTTCTCACCCGCACACCGCACTTGCCGGAGGTCTCGTTGAAGCAGTCTCTACCCCGGATTTATCCTGGGGCAGGGGTAGGATCTGTCTACATTTTACCTCCCCCATACCCCGCCCTGGCGGGATTTTGGGTTTGTTGTTGTTGTTGATATTAGTGCCAACATTTTCTTTCCAGTTCACTGTCTCTGATAAGTGCCATAATGGAAGTTTAGCGTTGAATGAGAGTATATTTTAGCTTCTTACTGCAGATAAAAGAGCTGGATGCTACTCATGATGTGGCTATTCCTACAATGGAAGATGCGCTGAAGGTATAATCACCTCCATCATTTCCTTAATTGCATATATACTTACTCTTAAATTGTGCCCTGTTCCATATTGTCTAATTAAAATAATGCTGCATGTTGCGCCCTTTCTCATTTTTGTGACTTACATATATACAATGTGGCGTGTTCTACAGTTGGTTTCAAGTTCCGTTCAGAAGGTGGTTGTGGATGCAAAAGTTGGGCCTCCAATATATGAGAAGGGGCTTGCACACGATATTCTTTCTGTTGTGAGTCTTCATTTATTTTTGCAAATACCCTTTCTTCTGATTTTGCTGACGATATATGTATATAACTCACATACTTACTCATTGGTATAATATTCATCACGGTGATCATAAAAGGTCACATCCACACTTGTGTACACCTTATGCTCATGTCTGTTGCTTCTATTTATGAAAGCCTAAGTTGTGAACATACTGTTTGCACATGCATTCTGTTCTATCTTACAACTTTAGACTAATTGCAGGTCAAGAGGACACAAAGCAAGAACTGTGTTGTATGGGCTAAGAGTGACAATTTAACATGGGATGTAATTAAGCAGTCATCAGATGTGACAGTAAGATTCTATTCACCTTATGTTTGTGTCTTTTTGACATAAATAATTAGTTTTTTTTTTTTTTTTTTTTTCTTTTCTAAATCTGTCAGACAACTGAAACCGTAGCATTGTAATGACCTATTCATGTTTTTGCAGGTAGGCTACATTGTTATGATGAATTTCACTACTGGGGTCAGAACAAACTTATTGAGGATCAGAGATGCTGAAGTTGTTGGCATATACCACGGTCTAGTTGATGAGTCGGTTGTCAAAATTCTGCACAGGTATGCATTTTTAGTTGATGGGTCAATATTTATAAGTTATGGGTCTAATTGTTTATGATGAATGGTTAAAATTTTGGCTAAATGGAACCTACCCATGTTTACTTAGGGTGCGTTTGGTATGCTGCCATGAATGACAATGGGTATGAGTTTGATAGTAGTGGTGGGTCCCTCAACTATGAAAGATCCATACCTATCCCTCTTAATGTATATGGAGTATGAATTATATTTATCATTCATTACCATAGTAGTGGGGCCCCTCATGTTAAACAAACACCTTTAATCACTTTCATAGTCATAGTTTTATTTCCATAATATGATACCAAACGCACCCTTAATGCTTATGCATGTTTAATGATACAATCTGCAGGAGGAATAAGAAAGTTTACTCATGGACTGTTGATGATCAACCGACAATGGAGAAAATGTTAAATGAAAATGTGGATGCCATCATCACTAGTGATCCAACTCTGCTTCAGAATTCCATGCGAGATATCAGGAAAAAATGCCTTGTTGATGGGTATTCTATAGGATCATAACCGCTAAACTAACTATTACTCATATTTGTTTTCATGTCACATCTTGGCATGGTTTTATACGAGTAAAATGGCTATGAGTCTTTTTCTCTATGATTGGAACCCATGACCTCTCAAAATGGAAATTTACAAGCCCCTAATAGTGAGATATTTGTTTTTATGACTTTGATTAAAGAATTGACATTCTCACTTTTGTGTGAGTTAACAGTTAAGTTACTAGGGAAGATATTTTTGGATGGCAGAGTTAGATGTACGTGAAAAGAGAAAAAATTGATGGATGTCTTAAGGCACCGCAACTCTAAAATATACAATTTTTTTCAAATGTATCATTATATATAGGGGTGTTCATCGGTTCGGTTATCGGGTTATTTGGTTTATTCGGTTCGGTTAATTCAGTTACATTTTTTTCTGTGTAAAACTGAAAACCGAACCAAACCGAATTTAAATTTGATTCGACCGAATCGAATAACCCGAATTATATAAATTTAATTATTTTTTCATTTAATTATATATATTAATAGCACATTTTTTTTTTCAAGCTTAAATAATGTTATAATTATTTAAGAAAGAGTTTTAGTGATTTTTTTTCATATAAATACATAGAAAAAATATATATTTATATGAATTTCGTTTTTGGTTTTATTGCCAAAACCATATCTAAACCGATAACCGAATATTTAGTTCAGTTCGTTTTGACAAATTCGATTTGGTTATAAATTTGGTTTCGTTCATTTCGGTTCAGTTTCGATTTTCGGTCACGCCACATTATCTAAAGCCTCAAAGCAATATATGGGCTTTAACAATATTTTCATGGGCCAGTTAACTCACAAGTTTATTGACCTAAACAAACTAGGGTTCACAAGTTTACAACTCTCTACATAAACCCCTATCACTCGATTATCACTTTTCTATTTGGATTGTGTTTTTTTTTTCCCTTTCTTTTGTATCTGTTTTCTTTCGTTTAATATATAAATTTTAATGTAAACAAGTTTCGTTTTTATGTTTTATTCAGTTGAAGGAAGAAAAGAAGCCAATGATGATTTAAAATTATTATGTTGGAATTACCGACTGATATTGTTTTGATGATAACTAGGCTGCCTGAGGCTTCTTTTTTCTTCCATTTATTTGTTAAACTTTTCTTTTTATCAGTTTTGATGTCAGTAACTAATGCGGATTTAAATTTTGCACATTGTTTTCAGTTATTAAGTTGTTTCTTATAATTTTGATTAACATTTATTTAAGTTTATAAGTTTTTAAATGTGTTTTAAGTGACTGGAATAGGAGGTAAATTTTGGATCGAGTCAGAATGGTAAGTTTGGGAAGTAGTAAGGCAGATGAGTGAAAACAGAGGATTTACGCAACCATTATTCACGTGTTTTGGAAGCATTTTTGTGTTTTAACTTTCATTTATTTGTTTTAGTTTTAACTTTCACCAGCAAGTAAAGAGCGTACATCTTTTAACAAAAATGTATGGATATTAATGTTCACATAATGCTCCTGAATCACATTGATTTCAAAACTAATTCTTTTGAAAACTACATTTGTGATTCAGGTGTCATTACATTATTATACCTTGTTATTCTTTTCAAAAGAATTAGTTTTGCAATTAAAAATGAGCTAGCGATATAGTTTGTGGCTCGTTTGTTTTCCAAAACTCTGTAAATCTATATCGAGATGAATAATTATTAATCACATGGATGAAATGGTTTGAGGGCGCCTCTACTTTTGCACATTTTCCATGTTGCTTCCAAATGTGTGATTTTAATCTCCTTTTTAAAGTTTAACCAGTTTCTAATATTTAAACACTTTTAGGAATTTTGTATTTTGTTTTGCAGTGTAGTTTTAGTAATTTTATTCAGATATTCCTTTTAACAAAACAATGCTTTTTTTCGATGGTGCTGCCTTGAGGTTTTTTCATTGGCTTCAAAATTACTAGCTGTTTTAAAATGGTTTAGCACTGGCAACAAAGAATTCATTTTTGAAAACCAAAAAGAATATCAACCTTTAAAAAGAGATTAATTATTTGGAAAAAGTAGGTCATGGTTATAAATTTGGGTGGAAAATTGTTAAATTGAGTGAAGAGTTTTGTGATATTTTTCTTTTCGAGTTCATGAGTAATTCTTCGTACTTGTCTGTTTAGTGCAATTTATATTTGTCTATCTATATCTACTGGCTAAGGAAGACCGCTTGGGCCACATGCCTTTCTAACGCCGATAATTAATTATTTATGATATGTGATGACGATTTTTGTAGCGTTTAAAATGAACGTGGACCGATTAAAATGCAATCGCAAACGGTTGTCTTATACGATAACTAAAGCCAAACAAAATTATTAACATCTATCAAACAACATATAAAAACATTTAATGAAATGAAATTAAACATTACATCAATTATGAGATAAATAAACAAGGATGGGAATGGTGACGTTGTTAAGAAGAATGCTAGTACTAAAATTAAGATGAATGTGATTAGCAAAATAAATAAAAAATGGTTAATTTTGGCTATTTTCAGAAAAGATTTTAAGACATTTAATTTCATCTTTTTTTAAATGGGCGATTAATTTTATTGAAAAGTTAAATGCAAGACTAACTAAAGACATATTTTCTCTTAATTGTAAAACATTATAATCGTTTTTGAAGCAAAACTTATATATATAATATACTAGCCTATAAACCCGTGATAAATCACGGATAGCTAATATAACTTCAAATAACAACCATATATAAAATTTGTTGATCTTTGATGAAAACAGAAAATAAAATCAAACATTATTATAAATAAAACGTAACCAATGGGGGTAACATAGGCAATTTGGATATACTAAATTGAAGACCTTAAAAAGCAACCATTTGTAATTCTTGCTCATTACTCAATGTGTTCCACCCATCCTTATTCATGTATTAAAAGGTTGATCCTGGATCATCAAAATTTAACACCATTTCACGCTACATACAACAGATAGATGCTCAAGAAGTAGCTGAACACCCATTATATTATCATTAACCGCCAAACCTGCAATAATAGTTATTACATTTGTGAAACATAAACGACTTCTCTCATGAGCCTAATCTGATGTATTATGTTTTAGTATCGCTTCAAGAAACAATATTAATATAAATATGATTTTGACACCTACCATGTGTATGTGAGGGTATTAGATACCAAATAATAGCATCAAGTAATACGAAGTTTGTAGCAAACCCGTGAAACACAAGCTAGATTATGAATCAAACCGTTCACAAGTAACCATTATAACATTCATATAACATATAAACAATTCTGGTATTCACAAGTGAAACTAACTTGAACTTCAAAAGTACCTATCAATTGATGCTAAAATCTTAACCAACCGAACTCAACTTATACTAATAACTCTTGTCCAAAAAGACACATCAAACAGGGAAGTGACATTGAAGAGGATTTACTTATACAATGTGAGTGAAGTAGCTTGTTGCTTAACAGTAGGCAATGATATCATAACATCTCTATGTTTGAACAAACCCTTGTACTCTTTTCCATTTTTTACTTATATAATCATGGATGAGTGAAGTAGGCAATGATATCAGTCAACTTGCCATTTAGAAGCCAGATAACATGTTTGTACTCTTGAAAATGCAACTAAAGGTTATGACAGTACCTCAAGCCCTCAAGGTTCCGTGGAGGATACGCAAACTCTTAAACTCAACCTCTTGGTCGGAGTCAATATTTCTTGAGAGAAACACAACAATTCGTGGCGTTATTCATTTTTTCCGCATTGAATACAAATCGAATGTATGTGAGCACAAATTTTATAGCACAAACTTCTACAGTTGGTTAAAGTAAGCATGTAAAAACATTAAGTTTAAGAAACCAACTCTTCATGGTTCTAAAAGAGTTTTTGAAACAAAAATTAAAAGCATTTCGTCGAACACCTTTCATGCACTTCCAAAATGACTTAATCCTTATACAAGAATCCCAACTATCAACATGGTTCAATTATTTCAAATAAAATTTATGGGTCCGTCGTTAGAAACAACAAAGAGATTGTTGCAATTGCTCAGAAAAAAAAAAGAAAAACCATTAAGAAAAAAAAATACGGCTATTACACGAATGAACAAAACCATACCTGATACATGTAAAAATAATCTTCAACCAAATAAATATTCAAAAACCTTCAAATCAACATGTCAAAGTTGAAGGATATTTAGCAAAAGAGCTCAATATTGGTAACTTTGAAGTTATATAAAAATAAAAAAATTGAATGTCGACAGAGATGAGAGATTAATAGCTTGTTGATATATCGAATTTGAATAGAGGGTTTCTATAAATTAAAAGCTTAAATCAAGGGAGAATTTGACACTCTATTATTTACCAAACTTAAGTGGCTTTGTTGAAATTGAAACAGTGAATAGATGTTGACGTGACTTTAGTGACATGGCATTTATATGGCAGTGTGTCTTAGTTGGATTAAATGACATGGCAAGGTTTCAAAAAAAACCTTCTTCTATTATATATATATAGATTTATATAGCGACAGATCGTTTTGTGTTAAAAAAAAATTATAGGTTCTAAACGAAAAATAATAAAAGTTTGAAGATTTGGGGATTAAATATAATGTTTTGAAACCCGGTTCGATCGGGTGGTTCAACCGGTTGAATCGTTCCCGTCGAAAAACGGGTCGATTTAAACCGAGTTAACCCGACATGTTGGGTCAAAACGGGTCAAATTAAATAGGGTCAACCCACCGGTTTGAAGCGTCCCGGGTCAACCCGGTTTTCGATATGTATTAATAGTTTCAACTTTTCACTTTTTACTTTTTGGTTTTTCCTTTATATATAGTATAGCAGGGTACCCTGTGACGATTAACCGGAGAAATAGATCTCAATTAGACCAGATTCACCAGTTTGTATCGGTTTCAACAGGTCCTCTCTAGTTCATTTTCGGATGGCTGTTATTGGTTAGCCGAACCGGTAGCGACACCGGTTCCCGGTTGAACCCGTTGGTCCGGTTTGATTTTCAAAACTATATGTACCATCAACTTTTTAGCTTGTATGAAGCTTTGTGTGTTTTATTAAGTTGTATAATGTGTATAATAACATGTACTTTTTATTTTAGGGTGTTTTAGAAATAACATTAATTAGTGTGTTTAATTATTTTATATTTAGGATTATGTTGTAGCTTGTTTAAATTGTACATTGTGAAAGTTTTATTGTACTTTTTAGTAAAGGGTGTTTTAATTGGTTGTTTTTAATTTGGTAGATATGCTTTTAATTTGTTGTACAATGTGAATAAATTATCTTACTTTTAAGTAATGGGGTGTTTTAATAAGAGTATTAATTACACAATACATTTCTCTCACTTTTGACTTTCAACTTTTCAGTTTTCAAGGTTTTGACCATTTTTCTATTATATGTAGTATAGATATATACTAAATATAAAAGAAAAACGATCAAATTTGAAAGTGAAATGTTAAAATGCAAAGATGAGAGAAATGTAAGGTGTAATTAATATTCTTATTAATATATTTCATTACTTAAAAATACAATAATTTATTCATATTCTACCACCAACTAAAAGCCATCCGAAAACGAACAAGAGATGACCCGTTGAAACCGATATAAACTTGTGAATCAGGTCTCATCGAGATCTATTTCTACAGTGAATCGTCACAGGGCACCCGCCGCCGCAATGCGCGGGTAACCTGCTAATCTGTGCTAAACCGTCAAGTCTAATCACACAAGCTAGCCACTTGTGAATGGCTAACCGTAATAGACTTAAAACCGCTTAAAACACAAATACAATGAAGTCCGAGAATATGTTGAATTCCGGTCGTTAAGTCCCACGGAGACTCAATGGTGTGCAAACACCGATTCAGACGGTAGAATGATCACTAATGATAGCGATCGAAAGGATTAGGATTGAATATTACATCATCGAAAAAGGTTATAAATAAAAGCGACTTAAATGCAAATTAAGAAAATTAAAAGATAGAATCTATTAAATAAACGCTATCACTATTTTTACAGATCGATGAACGTTTATTTTATAAAACAAAATAACTTAAATAAACTATTTTAATTAAAACGTAAACTTAAAATATCTAAAAACGCGACTTAAAAAGAAAACGTCGTTAAATATAAAAATTACTACGAGCGCAAGACAAAACGTAAAATTAATGAAATAAAAGGCCTCACGAGTTTGAAACCAATTTTATTACGTACTATATGACTAAAAAGAATTTTAGGAAAAAGCCGGGTATTTTTTCGACTTTTAAATTATTTATTATGATTTAAAAACTAATTTCATCTAATTTAATTATAAAAAATACTAAATGATTTTAGAAAAATCTGAAATTTTCACTAAAAATACTTTAGGTTATACTGGTTTTAAGAAAAATGAAAAAGTGGTATACTACTTTACGAAATAAGCTACTAAAAAGCTAATAAGCTAACAAGCTTAAAACTGCTATGGTACTTTAAATATTAATTGGTGCAAGATTAAACCTGAAAATGTCACACCCTCGCCGGAGGCGGAAACACGAGGTGTAACGGAAGGGAACATAAGCATAAGATAATAGAACATACCAACATTAATATTAAAAAGAAATATTACACCATTACAATACCAGCTTTAGCCGACATCATGAATATATTACAAAACTTAGATTCCAAAATATATGTTTTATACATAATGATTTATATTGACAAGTGAAAACTTCATTATGCAAGACTTGGTAGAAAGCGCTACTAACGATCACCAAATGCATGAGAGAAAAACGGGTCAACTATGAAAATAGTTGGTGAGTAAACACGCTTAGCAAAATAAGAAAACTCGTAAGAAATATTCAAAGCTTTGATCGGCGAAAATGGTCCGCATAAAGCAAAGGCATTGTAATCCACTCGGGCCCAAGTTCCACCATACAAAACTTGCAACCGTGTGTTCACAACCCACCGCCAAAAGTAGCGTGTCAAGTAGTCAAGTATAAGTGGTCATAATAGTTCACAATATAGTACCAAGAATATAATAATTCGTGGATGCTCGAACATGGAGACTTTGCACCGCTCCAACAAGGAGACTCCTTTGTCACTCGACCACCTAGGCGAGATTTATTGAGACGCCCACCAATAAGGCGAGACTTTATAGTGATGCTCGAACATGGGAGACTTTGCACCGCTCCAACAAGTGGAGACTCCTTTGTCACTCGACCACCTAGGCGAGATTTATTGAGACGCCCACCAATAAGGCGAGACTTTATAGTGATGCTCGAACATGGGAGACTTTGCACCGCCCAACAAGTGGAGACTCCTTTGTCACCGACCACCCAGGCGAGATTTATTGAGACGCCCACCAATAAGGCGAGACTTTAGGGTCATAGCATGTACGGTTCAATAAGTTCAAATAAGTAATAGGTTCGTAATCAAGTTCAAGGAATTGATTCGAGTTCACAAGTTCTAGTCAAAATAGTTAATAAAAGTAGTAAACAATTTAGCTCAAGAAAGGTTCATGCATTTCGCCCCAAAATATAGTAAAAACGGAAAAAGGGGGGTTTGTGATTACTCACCTGGTAAACTGGTGTGATGACAAGAGTGGTTACACCGAAATGTAGCGTGAATCTCGAAACTGACCTATTATGAATGATAGGATATGTAATGAGTTGCAATGTAATGTTATGCATGCATTTCGTATGTTATTTATACCATTTGCGGGTTTTGAAAATATTACTTTTCGTCGAAAAAAATGCTCTTTTGACATCTTCACCATTCAAAAATCACTTTACAAGTTTTTACGTCAAAATGTCATCCTACAATGGTTTTATAATGATTTTTGGTGAAATTACCACCTTTCGTCGCAAAACAATGTCGTCGGAATTTTCATGAAATCAACAAAAATGGCTTTTGAAAACTAGTCGTAAAATGGTGTACGTCGATCGTTAGAGAACGAACTCGACTGTTTTGGAAAGTTTGTATCGATACCTAGAAGTTTCGGTTCGTAAGTTTTCGTCCAAAAGGTCTCGATCATAAAGATAATAAGGGCTAAAGATAATGGTTTTGGCTAGTTGTAGTGCAAAAGTGAGTTTCGCCAAGTTTGAGCAATCGTAATTAATTTACTATAACTCCGCTATACAAACGGCTTATCGTTTTGAAAAATATGGCGGTGAACTTGATTTTACTAGAAGACAATTCGCTCCAAAAGTTTCACAACCTCGTTAAAAACAACAAGAAACATGGTCGTTATGCCTAATGAAACACTTGTAACGTAAAAATAATATTGTTTTTCGTAAATTAATAGTTACGGCAACTTTATAAAAACGCATATCTTTGTCGTTTCAAATCCGCTTTCACGATAATATGTCCTTAGCTTCGATCAAGTAAACTAATATATTTTTGACTAGTCGAAAAATTTGTGAAGCTTAAGGCTGCTTTTGACCCGAACAAACTAAAAGCGCATCTTGAAATTTCGTAAAACTATTTATTTCGTCAAACTTTAAAATCCATAACTTCTTCGTTATAACTCCGCTTTTATCCGCTCAAGCGCCACGGATTCGTTTTAAAGTATATTTTCTAAATATCAAGGCCAAAGTTTCGTATCAACCGTCGGTTTTTCCGAAAAATGAAATAAGGACAGAACATAAATTATAGTTATCGAAAATAGTTTTTCTCGGACAAAACCTATTCTAATCCCTTCAAATCAACTCCAAAGCTAATCTAATCCTACCATACACCTTCTTAGGGTGTCATGGGTTCCTAATCACCATCAAGACCAAGAATACCATGGGGATAATTATAGGATAACCATAAATATATATATAACTTCTAAAATCATTAAAATGGTATAAATCACATATCATGCATACTTGCTCCAAAAATGAAAAGATACATAAGAAATGATAAGAAAACATGAAAAATGATAAAAACATGCTTACAAGTGAAAATGATGAGGTGCAAAGAACCAAGGTTAGCCTAAATACCCTAGGTTTTTATTTCAAAACCTAAATAAGAGTATGATCTAGATTGTAATTATGCTTGAACTTGAAAATTTTTTTGATCCCCTCTAGCTCTTGATGAGAACCGGTTTTATGGAGAGAAAACAAGAGAGAAACTTGCTAACTATGTGAATTATTTTTGAAGGAAATGAATGAATGAGATAAGTAAAGACTTTTATGTATGAGTAGACTTTTAAAAAAATCAAGAACCATGCCAATCCATTAATACCAATCCCCTAAGGGCCGGTTTTCATGGGATCTTGTTTTCCAATTTTTTTTTTTTTTTTTTTTTTTTTTTTTTAAAATGTATTGTATAGATACTTATAATAATTTGTAAGGAAAAGTGTAAGAAAATGTATAAGTAAAGGTAAATGGTAGATTTTTGGTACAAGTAAATTTTTAATAGATCAAAATAGAATGTAATGAGATAATAAAAATTGTAAAAATACATTCCTTGTGAATTTTGAGTGATAAAATAATTATCGAGTAGTTTTTAAGTAAAACGTCGTAATAATATAAATTTAACGATTCATGTACAAAATAATTTCTAAACACTAGTTAAACTTCAAAATATAGTTTTTACAACTAAATGTAAGTATAAAAATATGTCGGGATCATTTTTGAAAGTAACGGATTAAATATTTAAAATAATAATTCACGCGATAACGTTTATTTAATATAAAATTCACGCGTTAAATGCGAAATGAAATGCCATGAATGAACTAATATGATGCATATTTAATTTAAGGAATGACCGGAATTTGAGAATTGTGACATTCTTCCCATGTCACGGAATCACGCCCCGTGATTCGATTAACGATACTATGGTCCGAACCTCGACAAGAGTTCTAAAGTTCATGCTCGTCACGAGCAGCCTAAATGATCATAACAATGTCCATGCGCATGGGTTCCCCATTCAACTAAGTACGTGCCCGTGATTAGATTTGATGGGGTAAACTTACCCAATATCGAACGTAGCTCTCAAAGACCTTTATGTAGTCGATTCTAATTTAATCTCACAACTCATCAAACAAGAACTGTCATGAGATTAAACTAAACCGACTTGAGTAAACTTGTCTCTTAGCTTGATTTTCGCAACTCATCAAACAAGAACTGCTACTAGATCAAGCTAGAAACAAGTTGTTAGAAAGATAGGAATCAACATCCTTGAATGAAGTCTTTTGAAAGATTCGCTCGATATTGGATTTGCTTACACAAATCAAATCAAATCAACAAAATATATAACAACTCGGTCGATATCAATAGGTCTCAAATTAATCAATGTCGTGAACGTGGTAAAGATTGGAAGGAAGTTATGCACTCAAAATTATGTCGCATGTAAATAAGGTAGTTGTTCGAAAGAATGTACCCGTTAAGCGTTGCGGGCTTCCTCGGTGCCCGGATAGAATGCTCGACCACGCGGGAGGAATTTCAATGTTCGATCTTGTGGGCCTTCTATTGCCAATGCCAAGTTTGGACGATTACCTCCTTGATTGGGAGTTCTTTTCAACTTTGGACGGTATTGCGAAGGTGATCTAGACTTCCACACTGTAACATGCTTTTTCTCGTCCTTGATTTCCGCCTGCTTGAGCAATTTTTCGCGAAGTGGCCCGTCCGTCCACATTTTCCGCACTCTGGGCGCTCCTCGAGTGATGATAATTACATCGAGTGCACAAAGGATGTGGACTCGCATATCCTTTGCGCTCTGGGTGATCGCCCATAGTTCGGGTTATTCACGCCTCTTGTTTTGCCGATTACGGTCTCGGTTTCTCGGTGATCCTCCCGCCGCTTTCGTCCATTGTCGTTTGCTTTTGTTAGTTCTCCGGACTGATCACATCATTTGTCAAGCGACACGCCATACCACACGGCTTGCGGGTGGTTGGTTTCGACGGTGACATCCCTCCCAATTTCGGTATCAACCCATATATATCGGTCAATCAACTCTCCACGTGGAAACCATGTGAGGAACCATCCTAGTTAACTCGTGGAACCGGATCGTGTACTTGTCGATCTCTACTCCTACCATCAGTGGTTCCAAAATTCTTCTTCCGGTTCGCACTTCATCTTTTCTGCAGACTCATCGCTTAGTAGTTTCTTGAATGCTTCCCAAGATAATGCATTTGCAGCCCTCTTCCTCTAGTCCGTAGTTGATTGTTCCACCAGTCAATGCTCGACCCGTAGTAGACCACAGAGAACTCAACCTTGTTTCCTTCAAAGACATTTCGTGATACTAAGCTTCGACTCAACATTCTCGAACCAGTTAGCGTCAATGGCACCTCGATTACCATGAAATTCCATTGGCTTACATGTCATGAAAGTTTTGTAGTCGCATCCTTGACCGTTTGAAGTACCTTCTCCGTTGGTTCTTCTAGCATCGAGATGTGTTATAATTTGAGTGAGTAGATCCGCTATTCCAAGAGCGTTGTTGTTTGGATCGTCATTGTTGTTTGGGTTGCCATTGTTGCTACCTCCCGAGCGTGTGTTTCTTGCACCATGATCCTCTGAGGACCAAAACATCGGGTTGAGTAAACGACATTCGAACGAAGTCGATGAGGTGCGAACGGTGGTAATGTGTTATAGTGATCGAAACATGACAGAACAAAGACATGCTATGCCTAACAAGTCGAAAGATGGAAAAGAGAAGATATGAACAAGGTACGGTAATGTAGACGTGAACGTAAAACATGCCATACATACCCACCCGACCAATGCAACTTCGGTGACCGGACTCAAAAGACTCGACTAAACATGATTTAAAACTACTACTCTTATCATTGCATGGTTCTTCATAAATTAGACATAGTTGATCGTGCTATGTATAATTTATGAGTAACGATGCAACGATAGGACTAGTTGACTTCGGATGATGTTCAATGTTTAATAAAATAAAATAAAAAATTTTCCGGTTATAGTTGTGATTTTTATTTTTGAAAATCGGCATTCTCTATAACCTTTGGCTCGATACCAATCTGTCACACCGCCGGAGGCGGAAACACGAGGTGTGGAAGGAACATAAGCATAAGATAATAGAACATACCAACATTTATATTAAAAGAAATATTACACCATTACAATACCGGTTTAGCCGACATCGCGAATATATTACAAAACTTAGATTCCAAAATATATGTTTTATACATAATGATTTATATTGACAAGTGAAAACTTCATTATGCAAGACTTGGTAGAAAGCGCTTACTAACGATCACCGAAATGCATGAGAGAAAACGGGTCAACTATGAAAATAGTTGGTGAGTAAACACGTTTAGCAAAATAAGAAAACTCGTAAGAAATATTCAAAGCTTTCGATTCGACGAAAATGGTCCATAAAGCAAAGGCATTGTAAATCCACTCGGCCCAAGTTCCGCCCATACAAAACTTGCAACCTGTGTGTTCACAACCCACTGCCAAAAGTAGCGTGTCAAGTAGTCAAGTATAAGTGGTCATAACAGTTCACAATATAGTACCAAGAATATAATAATTCAGGGATGCTCCGAACATGGGAGACTTTGCACTGCTCCAACAAGGGAGACTCCTTTGTCACTCGACCACCTAGGCGAGATTTATTGAGACGCTCCACCAATAAGGCGAGACTTTATAGTGATGCTCCGAACATGGGAGACTTTGCACTGCTCCAACAAGGGAGACTCCTTTGTCACTCGACCACCTAGGCGAGATTTATTGAGACGCTCCACCAATAAGGCGAGACTTTATAGTGATGCTCCGAACATGGGAGACTTTGCACTGCTCCAACAAGGGAGACTCCTTTGTCACTCGACCACCTAGGCGAGATTTATTGAGACGCTCCACCAATAAGGCGAGACTTTAGGGTCATAGCATGTACGGTTCAATAAGTTCAAATAAGTAATAGGTTCGTAATCAAGTTCAAGGATTTGATTCGAGTTCACAAGTTCTAGTCAAACTAGTTAATAAAAGTAGTAAACAATTTAGCTCAAGAAAGGTTCATGCATTTCGCCCCAAAATATAGTAAAAACGGAAAAAAGGGGGTTTGTGATTACTCACCTGGTAAACTGGTGTGATGACATGAGTGGTTACACCGAAATGTAGCGTGAATCTCGAAACTGACCTATTATGAATGATATGATATGTAATGAGTTGCAATGTAATGTTATGCATGCATTTCGTATGTTATTTATACCATTTGGGTTTTGAAAATATTACTTTTAATTCGAAAAAATGCTCTTTTGACATCTTGACCATTCAAAATCACTTTACAAGTTTTACGTCAAAATGTCATCCTACAATGGTTTTATAATGATTTTTGGTGAAATTACCACCTTTCGTCGCAAAACAATGTCGTCGGAATTTTCATGAAATCAACAAAAATGGCTTTGGAAAACTAGTCGTAAAATGGTGTACGTCGATCGTTAGAGAACGAACTCGACTATTTTGGAAAGTTTGTATCGATACCTAGAAGTTTCAGTTCAGAAGTTTTCGTCCAAAAGGTCTCGATCATAAAGATAATAAGGGCTAAAGATAATGGTTTTGGCTAGTTGTAGTGCAAAAAGTGAGTTTCGGCCAAGTTTGAGCAATCGTAATTAATTTACTATAACTCCGCTATACAAACGGCTTATCGTTTTGAAAAATATGGCCGGTGAACTTGATTTTTACTAGAAGACAATTGTTCCAAAAAGTTTCACAACCTCGTTAAAAACGACCGCAAACATGGTCGTTACAACTAATGAAACACTTGTAACGTAAAAATAATATTGTTTTCGAAAATAATAGTTACGGCAACTTTATAAAACGTGCATATCTTTGTCGTTTCAAATCCGCTTTCACGATAATATGTCCTTAGCTTCGTATCAAGTAAACTAATATATTTTTGACTAGTCGAAATAATTTGTGAAGCTTAAGGCTCATTTTGACCCGAACAAACTAAAAGCGCATTTGAAATTTCGAAAACTATTTATTTCGTCAAACTTTAAAATCCATAACTTCTTCGTTATAACTCCGCTTTTATCCGCTCAAGCGCCACGGATTCGTTTTAAAGTATATTTTCTAAATATCAAGGCCAAAGTTTCGCACCAACTGTCGGTTTTCCGAAAAATGAAATAAGGACAGAACATAAATTATAGTTATCGAAAATAGTTTTCTCGGACAAAACCTATTCTAATCCCTTCAAATCAACTCCAAAGCTAATCTAATCCTACCATACACCTTCTTAGGGTGTCATGGGTTCCTAATCACCATCAAGACCAAGAATACCATGGGATAATTATAGGATAACCATAAATATATATATAACTTCTTAAAATCATTAAAAATGGTATAAATCACATATCATGCATACTTGCTCCAAAAATGAAAAGATACATAAGAAATGATAAGAAAACATGAAAAATGATAAAACATGCTTACAAGTGAAAATGATGAGGTGCAAAGAACCAAGGTTAGCCTAAATACCTAGGTTTTATTTCAAAACCTAAATAAGAGTATGATCTAGATTGCAATTATGCTTGAACTTGAAAATTTTTTGATCCCCTAGCTCTTGATGAGAACCGTTTTATGGAGAGAAAACAAGAGAAACTTGCTAACTATGTGAATTATTTTTGAAGGAAATGAATGAATGAGATAAGTAAAGACTTTTATGTATGAGTAGACTTTTAAAAATCAAGAACCATGCCAATCCATTAATACCAATCCCTAAGGGCCGGTTTTCATGGGATCTTGTTTTCAATTTTTTTTTTTTTTTTTTTTTTTTTTTTTTATAAAATGTATTGTATAGATACTTGTAATAATTTGTAAGGAAAAGTGTAAGAAAATGTATAAGTAAAGGTAAATGGTAGATTTTTGGTACAAGTAAATTTTTAATAGATCAAAATAGAATGTAATGAGATAATAAAAATTGTAAAAATACATTCCTTGTGAATTTTGAGTGATAAAATAATTATCGAGTAGTTTTTAAGTAAAACGTCGTAATAATATAAATTTAACGATTCATGTACAAAATAATTTCTAAACACTAGTTAAACTTCAAAATATAGTTTTTACAACTAAATGTAAGTATAAAAATATGTCGGGATCATTTTTGAAAGTAACGGATTAAATATTTAAAATAATAATTCACGCGATAACGTTTATTTAATATAAAATTCACGCGTTAAATGCGAAATGAAATGCCATGAATGAACTAATATGATGCATATTTAATTTAAGGAATGACCGGAATTTGAGAATTGTGATGAAAAAGACCCTAGGGCGATTGGTTGTGTGGTGTGGTGTTGTGTCTTTGAGCAAGAGGTCGGGGGGTCGAATCCCACCCCGCACCTTTTGCAAACTATTTTTTTACTTTTCTTTTGCAACTTAATTTTAGGACCAAGATAAGCACTTTTATAAAAACACCTTTACAAAACCTTGGAATAAGCAGTTTAGACTGCTTATCCACAACAGATTAACAAAAGCAAAAGAAACAAACACCCTTTAGCGGTTTTAAGCACAAAAGAAAAGACAATATAAGCATTAAATAAGCATAAAATAAGCTAAAACTGGTACACCTAATCTATGTCACCTAATAAGCACTAAGGTATACTAAATAAGCTAAAATGGGATACCTAAATAAGCTAAAAATGGTCATGCAATGGATTCTTTGTTATGGATGTACTTGATCAATGGGGGGCAAGTTTGGCTTGAAATTAAGCTACTTGATCTAATCTTAATCCTAAAGGGACCTAATCATGCAACTAGGGGTGGGGGTTACCTAAAATCTATTTGGGATCCTATGAAAAGCTTAGGATAGCTTATAAATAAGCTATGAACTAGTCTGCTATGGACTGCATTAACGATTAATGAAATGGGTTTGTAGCAGATTTGAAGTGTAAATTTGACTAACCTAAAGCTAAACTTAGTACAAATAAGCTAAAGCTATGTCTAGGTGGGGATGTGAGGTTGCAAGAAAAGCAGTTTTGAAAAGATTTAAAGCACAAATAAGCTAAAAAGAAGGGTCAGAATGAGAGGGTCATTGCGCTTTTAGTGTGCAAGACAGTGGCGAGGGCGAGTAATGATATTTGATGTTTTGTTTTCAAAACTCAACCAAACTTTGTATCTAAGCTAAACTCATCTTTAAAACCTACCTAGACCTTAAACCACTTTGACTTTGAGAGTCAAAGTGGGTAGAAAGTCGCATTTTAGACCTCAAATAAGCTTAAACCAAGCAGTCCTTTAAAACTCAAAATCATGTGAAACCGAAATTTAAAGAGAACTTGACCAAAACTCAAATGTAATGCACAAACTAAGCTTAAACTTATCTCAAAACTTACTCCAATCGACTTTAACCAAAGATTATGTTTGACTTTCCATTTTGACCAGATTGACTTTTCTTGACTTTTGATGACCAAACTTAAGGAAATGCAATTAAGGACAAGAGTGAGCAATTAATGACTCACAAAAGCTCATACAAGCTTTTGTGAGCTTCTAATAAGTAAATAGAAGCTCGGAAACAAGTTGAGCTCCTGTTGACTTTTGTTGACCCTAAGTGAAAATTGTTTGAAATCGATTTTAGGCTTACAAAAACTTTGATAAGCTTAAATATGCTAATAGGAGTTGAGAAACAAACTATATAAAGCTTTAGAATCAGACTATGAAATGGAAAATCTTCACGAAGAAACTTTAAACTTTGAACATAAATAAAACTTGGATTGATTGTTCCAAACACCTTACAAAGCTTTCTTAGCTTAAAATTAATACATAAAAAGCTGATGATTACAACATTTGACTTAAATTAAAACATTTAAATAAAAAACGACATTAAAAGAAAAAAAAGATAAAACTAGCTACTGCTTCTTTCTCCTTTTGTAGTGACTTCTTGAACTCTGTGGGTCCCACTTGGTCTTTCCCATCAATAATGTCAGCCTTTGGATGGGTCAAATTCATCTTGGCCTTTAAATCTTCTTTTGGCGCCAAAAAGTGGAGTAACAGCTGGAGGGTTAAGTGAGATGATTGAAGGATCATTAAATGTTTCTTGGAGTTGTGTTGAGGTGGGGACAAGGAAATGTGAAGGAGAGGAGGGGGATGGAAGTTGGAGTGAGTTGCAGAGAGCGATTGGGAGAAGGGGACTTATTTGCGCGTTTGGTGTTTGTTTGACCAAAGGATTGACCAAAGCGAGATATTAATAAGCAAGGGGTTCAAAAAGCCAAATGACGGGGTCCAAGGTCTAGGTAAGGGTCCAAAATGGTTGAAAGGGTTTAATATAACAAGGACTAGTGATGTAAATTACGAAACTTCAAGGACCTTAAGCGCAATTCATCAAACTTATTCCAAGGGACCACAAGTGACACTCTCAAAAGTATAAGGACCGAACTTGCCATTTGCAATTTCAAGGACCATTTTGACAATTTTCAAACTTGAGGGACCAAAGTTGTAATTTTGCAAATTTTACATTTCAAGGGTTTGTTTTGAAAACTTTTGAATCCCATGGACCTTAAATGACATTTTCTTTATTTTGATTTACGAGGACTATTTTGACAACTTTTGATACTTGGGGACTAAAGCGCCAATTTTGCAAATTTGATCGTTTTCATCCGATTTTGATATTTTGCATTTAAAACACATAAAACAACGATTTGTGATATTTTGATCATTTTGATGTGTTTACTTAGACTAATTGCAGGTCAAGAGGACACAATGCAAGAACTGTGTTGTATGGGCTAAGAGTGACAATTTAGCAAGGGATGTAATTATGCAGTCATCAGATGTGACAGTAAGATTCTATTTACCTTATGTCTGTGTCTTTTAGACATAAATAATTAGTTTTTTTTTTTTTTTTTTTCTTTTCTAAATCTGTCAGACAACTGAAACCGTAGCATTGTAATGACCTATTCATGTTTTGCAGGTAGGCTACATTGTTATGATGAATTTCACTACTAGGGTCAGAACAAACTTATTGAGGATCAGAGATGCTGAGTTGTTGGCATATACCAGTCTAGTTGATGAGTCGGTTGTCAAAATTCTGCACAGGTATGCATTTTTAGTTGATGGGTCAATATTTATAAGTTATGGGTCTAATTGTTTATGATGAATGGTTAAAATTTTGGCTAAATGGAACCTACCATGTTTACTTAGGGTGCGTTTGGTATCTTTTGAATAATGATGGGTATGAGTTTGATAGTAGTGGTGGGTCCTCATTATGAAAGATCATCACATCACTCTTAATGTATATGGATTATGAATTATATTTCGTTCATTCTGTAAGTAATTAGAGACCTCATGTTAAACAAACACCTTTCACTTTCATAGTCATAGTTTTATTTCCATAATATGATACCAAGCATATAATGCTTATGCATGTTTAATGATACAATCTGCAGGAGGAATAAGAAAGTTTACTCATGGACTGTTGATGATCAACGACAATGGAGAAAATGTTAAATGAAAATGTGGATGCCATCATCACTAGTGATCCAACTCTGCTTCAGAATTCCATCGAGATATCAGGAAAAAATGCCTTGTTGATGGGTATTCTATAGGATCATAACCGCTAAACTAACTATTACTCATATTTGTTTTCATGTCACATCTTGGCATGGTTTTATACGAGTAAAATGGCTATGAGTCTTTTTCTCTATGATTGGAACCCATGACCTCTCAAAATGGAAATTTACAAGCCCCTAATAGTGAGATATTTGTTTTATGACTTTGATTAAAGAATTGACATTCTCACTTTTGTGTGAGTTAACAGTTAAGTTACTAGGGAAGATATTTTGGATGGCAGAGTTAGATGTACGTGAAAGAGAAAAAATTGATGGATGTCTTAAGGCACCGCAACTCTAAAATATACAATTTTTTCAAATGTATCATTATATATAAAAGTGTTCATCGGTTCGGTTATGGGTTATTTGGTTTATTGGTTCGGTTAATTCAGTTACATTTTTACGTGTAAAGCAAAGCCAAGCCAATTAAATTTGATTCGACCGAATCGAATAACCAATTATATAAATTTAATTATTTTTCATTTAATTATATATATTAATATTTTTTTTCAAGCAAATAATGTTATAATTATTTAAGAAAGAGTTTAATGATTTTTTTCATATAAATACATAGAAAAAATATATTTATATGAATTCGTTTTTGGTTTATTACCATAGTATAAGCAAATGTAGAATATTTAGTTGATTCGTTTTGACAAATTCGATTTGGTTATAAATTTGGTTTCGTTCGTTTCGTTCAGTTTTAGATTTTCGGTCACGCATTATCTAAAGCCTCAAAGCAATATATGGGCTTTAACAATATTTTCATGGGCCAGTTAACTCACAAGTTTATTGACCTAAACAAACTAGGGTTCACAAGTTTACAACTCTCTACATAAACCCTATCACTCGATTATCACTTTTCTATTTGGATTGTGTTTTTTCCCTTTCTTTTGTATCTGTTTTCTTTCGTTTAATATATAAATTTTAATGTAAACAAGTTTCGTTTTATGTTTTATTCAGTTGAAGGAAGAAAAGAAGCCAATGATGATTTAAAATTATTATGTTGGAATTACCGACTGATATTGTTTTGATAACTAGGCTGCTAGGGCTTCTTTTTCTTCCATTTATTTGTTAAACTTTTCTTTTTATCAGTTTTGATGTCAGTAACTAATGCGGTTTAAATTTTGCACATTGTTTTCAGTTATTAAGTTGTTTCTTATAATTTTGATTAACATTTATTTAAGTTTATAAGTTTTTAAATGTGTTTTAAGTGACTGGAATAGGTAAATTTTGGATCGAGTCAGAATGGTAAGTTTGGGAAGTAGTAAGGCAGATGAGTGAAAACAGAGGATTTACAAACCATTATTCACGTGTTTTGGAAGCATTTTGTGTTTTAACTTTCATTTATTTGTTTTAGTTTTAACTTTCACCAGCAAGTAAAGAGCGTACATCTTTTAACAAAAATGTTATGGTATATTAATGTTCACATAATGCTCCTGAATCACATTGATTTCAAAACCAATTCTTGAAAGCTTCATTTTGTGATTCAGGTGTCGTTACATTAATATACCTGTTATTCTTTTCAAAGAATTAGTTTTGCAATTAAAAATGAGCTAGCGATATGGTTATTAGCTAGTTTGTTTTCCAAAACTCTGTAAATCTATCGAGATGAATAATTATTAATCACATGATTAGAAATGGTTTGAGGGCGCCTCTACTTTTGCACATTTTCCATGTTGCTTCCAAATGTGTGATTTTAATCTCCTTTTAAAGTTTAACCAGTTTCTAATATTTAAACACTTTTAGGAATTTTGTATTTTGTTTTGCAGTGTAGTTTTAGTAATTTTATTCAGATATTCCTTTTAACAAAACAATGCTTTTTCGATGGTGCTGCCTTGAGGTTTTTCATTGGCTTCAAATTACTAGCTGTTTTAAAATGGTTTAGCACTGGCAACAAAGAATTCATTTTGAAAACCAAAAGAATATCAACCTTTAAAAGAGATTAATTATTTGGAAAAAGTAGGTCATGGTTATATAAATGGGTGGAAAATTGTTAAATTGAGTGAAGAGTTTTGTGATATTTTTCTTTTCAGGTTCATGAGTAATTCTTCGTACTTGTCTGTTTAGTGCAATTTATATTTGTCTATCTATATCTCTTAGGCGATCTGCGTGACTTGAATTCTGATTTTAACGTCGGATAATTAATTATTTATGATATTATGATGTTGTTTTGTGTAGCGTTTAAAATAGGCGTGGACCGATTAAAATCACGATTATGACGGTTGTCTTATCGATAAGCCAAAGTCTGAAACAAAATTATTAACATGTCTGTCAACTGACGTATAAAAACGTTTAATGAAAATGAAATTAAGCATTCATCAATTATGAGATAAATAAGCAAGGATGGGAATGGTGGCGTTGTTAAGAAGAATCTTTAATCTAGAAATTAAGCGTGGAATGTGATTAGCGCAAAATAAATAAAAAATGGTTAATTTTGGCTATTTTTATAAAGATTTGGCGTTGCTTGTCATTTAGCTTTTTTTCTTTTTAAATGGGCGTATTTAAACATTGAAAAGTTAAATGTCTTTAATGAAGCATATATTCTCTTAATTGTAAAAACGTTATAATCGTTTTTGAAAAAACTTATATATATAATATCTTGGCGCATAATAAGTGATAAATCACGGATAGCTAATCTCAACTTCAAATAACAACCATATATAAAATTTGTTGATCTTTGATGAAAACAGAAAATAAAATCAAACATTATTATAAATAAAACGTAACCAATGGGGGTAACATAGGCAATTTGGATATACTAAATTGAAGACCTTAAAAGCAACCATTTGTAATTCTTGCTCATTACTCAATGTGTTCCACCATCCTTATTCATGTATTAAAAGGTTGATCTGGATCATCAAAATTTAACACCATTTCACGCTACATACAGCGGATAGATGCTGAAGTATTTGAACACCCATTATATTATCATTAACAGCCAACACGCAATAATAGTTATTACATTTGTGAAACATAAGCGACTTCTCATGGGCCCTAATCGATGTATTATGTTTTAGTATCGCTTTGAAACAATATTAATATAATATATGATTTTGACACCTACCATGTGTATGTGAGGGTATTAGATGCCAAATAATAGCATCAGTGTCTGAAGTTTGTAGCAAAGTGAAACCTGAGCTAGATTATGAATCAGGCGGTTCAAGTAACCATTATAACATTCATATAACATATAAACAATTACGGTATTATGAGTGAAACTCTTGAACTTCATACCTATCAATTGATCTAAAATCTTAACCAACGACTCGACTTATACTAATAACTCTTGTCCAAAAGAACGCATCAAGCAGAGAGTGACATTGAAGAGTTTACTTATACAATGTGAGTGAAGTAGCTTGTTTAACTAACGATGAGCAATGATATCATAACATCTCTGTGTTGAACAAACCTTGTACTCTTTCCATTTTTTTTTGCTTATATAATCATGGATGAGTGAAGTAGGCAATGATATCGATCGACTTGCCATTTAGAACGGAATAACATGTTTGTACTCTTGAAAATGCAACTAAAAGTTATGGCGGTACCTCGAGCCCTCGAGGTTCCGTGGAGGATCTTGAACTCTTAAACTCGACCTCTTGGTGGTCAATATTTCTTGAGAGAAACACAACAAGACGTGGCGTTATTCATTTTTCCGCATTGAATACAAATCAGATGTATGTGAGCACAAATTTTATAACACAAACTTCTACTGAGTTGGTTAAAGTAAGCATGTAAAAACATTAAGTTTAAGAAACCAACTCTTCATGGTTCTAAAGAGTTTTGAAACAAAAATTAAAAGCATTTACGTCAAACACCTTTCATGCACTTCAAAATGACTTAATCCTTATACAAGAATCCCGACTATCAACATGGTTCAATTATTTCAAAATAAAATTTATGGGTCGATGGTTAGAAACAACAAAAGATTGTTGCGATTGCTCGAGAAAAAAAAAGAAAAACCATTAAGAAAAAAAAATCGGCTATTACGAATAGACAAAACCATACTGATACATGTAAAATAATCTTCAACCAAATAAATATTCAAAACCTTCAAATCAACATGTCAAAGTTGAAGGATATTTGCAAAGAGCTCAATATTGGTAACTTTGAAGTTATATAAAAATAAAAAAATTGAATGTAAGCGGAGATGAGAATAGATAGCTTGTTGATATATGAATTTGAATGGGGTTTCTATAAATTAAAAGCTTAAATCAAGGGAGAATTTGACACTCTATTATTTACCAAACTTAAGTGGCTTTGTTGAAATTGAAGCGATGAATAGATGTTGGCGTGACTTTAGTGACATGGCATTTATATGGCGGTGTGTCTTAGTTGGATTAAATGACATGGCAAGGTTTCAAAAAACCTATTCTACTATTATATATATATATATAGATTTATATAGCGACGAATCGTTTTGTGTTAAAAAAATTATAGGTTCTAAGCGAAAATAATAATAAAGTTTGAAGATTTGGGATTAAATATAATGTTTTGAAACCGGTTCGATCGGGTGGTTCAACCAGGTTGAATCGTTCCATCGAGAAAGCGGGTCGATTTAAACCGAGTTAACCCGGACATGTTGGGTCAAAAGCGGGTCAAATTAAATAGGGTCAACCCACGGGTTTAGGCGTCCGGGTCGACCCGGTTTCGATATGATATTAATAGTTCAACTTTTCACTTTTTACTTTTGGTTTTCCTTTATATAGTATAGCGAAGTGTGCCTTGGCGATTATAGGAGAAATAGATCTCAATTAGACCCGATTCACGGTTTGTATCGGTTTCAAGCGGGTCCTCTCTAGTTCATTTCGGATGGGTATTGTTGGTTAGCCGAACAGTGTGACCGGGTTCGGTTGAACTTAGTTAGTCAGGTTTGATTTTCAAACTATATGTACCATCAACTTTTTAGCTTGTATGTAGCTTTGTGTGTTTATTAAGTTGTATAATGTGTATAATAACATGTACTTTTTATTTTAGGGTGTTTTAGAAATAACATTAATTAGTGTGTTTAATTATTTTATATTTAGGATTATGTTGTAGCTTGTTTAAATTGTACATTGTGAAAGTTTTATTGTACTTTTTAGTAAAGGGTGTTTTAATTGGTTGTTTTAATTTGGTAGATATGCTTTTAATTTGTTGTACTAATGTGAATAAATTATCTTACTTTTAAGTAATGGGGTGTTTTAATAAGGTATTAATTACAAATACATTTCTCTCGCTTTTGACTTTCGACTTTTCGGTTTCGAGTTTTGACCATTTTCTATTATATGTGGTATAGATATATCACAAATATAAAGAAAAGAAATCAAATTGAAAGTGAAATGTTAAAATGCAAAGATGAGGAAATGTAAGAGTATATTGTTGCTCTTAATATATTCGTGTAAAATACAATAATTATTCATATTCTACCACCAACTAAAGCCGTCAACGAACAAGAGATGACCGTTGAAACCGATATAAACTTGTAGATCGGGTCTCATGAGATCTATTTCTCTGATGAATCGTCACGGGGCACCCACGCCAGCAATGCGCCGCTTGTAATGCTGCTAATCTGTCTTCTAACCGTCGAAATCTAATCACACCGGCTAGCCAACGTGAATGGCTAACCGTAATAGACTTAAAGCTGCAAAACAATCTGAATACAATCGAGAGAGTCTGGTGAATTCCGGTCGTTAAGTCCACGGAGACTCAATGGTGTGCAAACAAGTTCGAGACGGTAGAATGATCACTAATGATAGCGATCGGAAAGGATTAGGATTGAATATTACACTCTTGAAAAGGTTATAAATAAAGCGACAAATGCAAATTAAGAAAATTAAAAGATAGAATCTATTAAATAAAGCGCTATCACTATTTTTTCTGGATCGATGAGCGTTTATTTTATAAAACAAAATAACTTAAATAAACTATTTTAATTAAAGCGTAAACAAAATATCTAAAAGCGTGACTTAAAAAGCGTCGTTAAATATAAAAATTCTGTTGGGCGCAAGACAAAGCGTAAAATTAATGAAATAAAGGCCTCTGAGTTTGAAACCAATTTTATTCATTGCTATATGACTAAAAAGATTTTAGGAAAAAGCGGAATTATTTTTCGACTTTTAAATTATTTATTATGATTTAAAACTAATTTCATCTAATTTAATTATAAAAAATACTAAATGATTTTAGAAAATGCGAAATTTTCACTAAAAATACTTTAGGTTATCTTGGTTTTAAGAAAAATGAAAAGAGTGGTATACTACTTTACGAAATAAGCTACTAAAAAGCTAATAAGCTATGACTTGGCTTGCTATAGTTACTTTAAATATTAATTGGTGCAAGATTAAACTGAAAATGTCACACCCTCGCATGGAGCGAAACCACAGTGTGTAGCGAACATAAGCATAAGATAATAGAACATACCAACATTAATATTAAAAGAAATATTACACCATTCTGATACAGTTTAAGCGGAGAAGCATGAATATATTCTAAAACTTAGATTCCAAAATATATATTTTATACATAATGATTTATATTGACAAGTGAAAACTTCATTATGCAAGACTTGGTGAAGAAACTTACTAACGATCACTGAAATGCATGAGAAAAAGCGGGTCAACTTAGAAAATAGTTGGTGAGTAAACGTTTAGCAAAATAAGAAAACTTATGAAATATTCAAAGCTTTCGGTCGGCGAAAAAATGGTCCATAAAGCAAGGCATTGTAAATCCACTCGGTTCCAAGTTCCCCATACTTGCAACACTTGCTGTGTATTGCAACCAATTGCCGAAAGTAGCGTGTCAAGTAGTCAAGTATAAGTGGTCATGCAGTTCACAATATAGTACCAAGAATATAATAATTCGGGGATGCTCCGAACATGGGAGACTTTGCCTTTGCTCAACAAGGAGACTCCTTTGTCACTTCGACCACCAAGCGAGTTTATTGGGGCAGCTCACAATAAAGGCGAGACTTTATAGTGATGCTCGAACATGGGAGACTTTGCTTGCTCCAACAGGGAGACTCCTTTGTCACTCGACCCACTTGGTGATTTATTGAGCAGCTCCACCAATAAAGCGAGACTTTATAGTGATGCTCGAACATGGGAGACTTTGCCTTTGCTCAACAAGGAGACTCGCTTTCGTACTCGACCACACTGGGCGAGATTTATTGGAGGACTCCACCAATAAGCGAGACTTTAGGGTCCTGTAGCATGTACGGTTCAATAAGTTCAAATAAGTAATAAGTTATTAATCAAGTTCAAGGAATTGATTCGAGTTCACAAGTTCTAGTCAAAATAGTTAATAAAGTAGTAAACAATTTAGCTCAAGAAAGGTTCATGCATTTTCCCAAAATATAGTAAAAGCGGAAAAGGGGTTTGTGATTACTACTTTGGTAGCTGGTGTGATGACAAGAGTGGTTTACGCGAAATGTAGCGTGAATCTCGGCCGACCTATTATGAATGATAGGATATGTAATGAGTTGCAATGTAATGTTATGTCATACATTTCGTATATTATTTATACATTTGCGGGTTTGAAAATATTACTTTTAAATGAAAAAAATGCTCTTTTGACATCTTCACCATTCAAAAAATCACTTTACTAGTTTTACGTCAAAATGTCATCCTACAATGGTTTTATAATGATTTTTGGTGAAATTACCACCTTTATTGTAAAACAATGTCGTCGAATTTTCATGAAATCAACAAAAATGGCTTTTGAAAACTAAGTAAGTAAAATGGTGTCGTCGATCGTTGAAAGCGAACTTCATTGTTTTGGAAAGTTTGTATCGATACCTAGAAGTTTGAGTTCGAGAAGTTTTTTGTCCAAAGGTCTCGATCATAAAGATAATAAGGGCTAAAGATAATGGTTTTGGCTAGTTGTAGTGCAAAAAGTGAGTTTCGACCAAGTTTGAGCAATCGTAATTAATTTACTATAACTTTCAGCTATACAAGCGGCTTATCGTTTTGAAAAATATGGCGGTGAACTTGATTTTACTAGAACAATTCGTTCAAAAGTTTCACAACCTCGTTAAGCGACCATGAACATAATGGATTCATTAATGAAACACTTATAGCATAAAAATAATATTGTTTAGAAATTAATAGTTCGGACAACTTTATAAGCGTGCATATCTTTGTCGTTTCAAATCCGTTTCTTCGTATAATATGTCCTTAACCGTATAAAATAAACTAATATATTTTGACTAGTCGAAAAAAATTTGTGAAACTTAAGGCTCGTTTTGACCGAACAAACTAAAAGCGCATCTTTGAAATTTGAGAAAACTATTTATTTAGTGATCAAACTTTAAAATCCATAACTTCTTGTTATAACTCCGTTTTTATCCGTTCAAGCGTACCGGATTCGTTTTAAAGTATATTTTCTAAATATCAAGGCCAAAGTTTCATTACCAGCTGTCGGTTTTTCAGAAAAATGAAATAAGGACGAGAACATAAATTATAGTTATCGAAAATAGTTTTCGGGACAAAACCTATTCTAATCGCTTCAAATCAACTCAAAGCTAATCTAATCCTACCATACACCTTCTTGGGTGTCATGGGTTCCTAATCACCATCAAGACCAAGAATACCATAGGGATAATTATAGGATAACCATAAATATATATATAACTTCAAAATCATTAAAAATGGTATAAATCACATATCATGCATACTTGCTCCAAAATGAAAAGATACATAAGAAATGATAAGAAAACATGAAAATGATAAAAACATGCTTACAAGTGAAAATGATGAGGTGCAAAAGAACCAAGGTTAGCCTAAATACCCTAGGTTTTATTTCAAAACCTAAATAAGAGTATGATCTAGATTGTAATTATGCTTGAACTTGAAATTTTTTGATCCCTCTAGCTCTTGATGAGAACGGTTTATGGAGAAAACAGAGAGAAACTTGCTAACTATATGAATTATTTTTGGAGAAATGAATGAATGAGATAAGTAAAGACTTTTATGTATGGTAGACTTTTAAAAATCAAGAACCATGCCAATCCATTAATACAATCCCTAAGGGCGGTTTTCATAGGATCTTGTTTTCAATTTTTTTTTTTTTTTTTTTTTTTTTTTTTTTTTTGTATTGTATAGATACTTATAATAATTTGTAAGGAAAAGTGTAAGAAAATGTATAAGTAAAGGTAAATGGTAGATTTTTAGTTTAAATAAATTTTAATAGATCAAAATAGAATGTAATGAGATAATAAAAATTGTAAAAATACATTCCTTGTGAATTTTGGTGATAAAATAATTATCGAGTAGTTTTTTAAGTAAAGCGTCGTAATAATATAAATTTATGATTCATGTACAAAATAATTTCTAAACACTAGTTAAACTTCAAAATATAGTTTTACAACTAAATGTAAGTATAAAAAATATAGGGATCATTTTGAAATATGGTTAAATATTTAAAATAATAATTCACGATAACGTTTATTTAATATAAAATTCACGCGTTAAATGCGAAATGAAATGCCATGAATGAACTAATATGATGCATATTTAATTTAAGGAATGACGAATTTGAGAATTGTGACATTCTTCCGTATCGGTGGTCACGTCCGTGATTCGATTAACAATCTATGTAATTGGGAACCTCGACAAGAGTTCTAAAGTTCATGCTCTCGTACGAGCAGTCTAAATGATCATAACAATGTCCATGCGTCGGGTTCCCATTCAACTAAATGCGTGCCGTGATTAGATTTGATGGGGTAAACTTACCAATATCGAGCGTGGCTCTCAAAGACCTTTATGTAGTCGATTCTAATTTAATCTCACGACTGTTCAAACAGAGCTGTCGCGAGATTAAACTAAACCGACTTGATAAACTTCTCTCTTGCTTGATTTCGCAACTCATCAAACAGAAGCTGTCACTAGATCAAGCTAGGAAACAAGTTGTTAGAAGATAGGAATCAACATCCTTGAATGAAGTCTTTTGAAAGATTAAACGATATTGGATTCTTTCTAAATCAAATCAAATCAACAAAATATATAACAACTCGGTCGATATCAATAGGTCTCAAATTAATCAATGTCGTGAGCGTGGTAAAAGATTGGAAGGAAGTTATACTTTCGAAATTATGTAAATGCTGAAATAAGGTAGTTGTTAGAAAGAATGTACCCGTTAAGCGTTGCGGGCTTCCTCGGTGCCGGATAGAATGCTTTCGACCACGTGCGGGAGGAATTTCAATGTTACGATCTTGTAGGCCTTGCCAATGCCAAGTTTGGGTGATTACCTCCTTGATTGGGAGTTCTTTTCAACTTTGGGCGGTATTACGAAGGTGATCTAGACTTCCACACTCGTAACATGCTTTTCTCCACCTTGATTTCCGATTCTGTTTGAAACAATTTTTAGTGGAAGTGGCCCGTCATCCATTTCCGCACCTTAGGCGATCTCTGACAGATGATAATTACATCCAGTGCACAAGGATGTGGACTGCATATCGCTGCGCTCTGGGTGATCGCCCCATAGTTACGGGTTATTATTTGCCTCTTGTTTCTTGATTACGGTCTCGGTTTCCTGGTGATCCTCATGTCGCTTTCGTCCATTGTCGTTTGCTTTTGTTAGTTCTCGGACACGATCGCATCATTTGTCAAGGCGATCATGCTTCTCGCGTGACTTGCGGGTGGTTGGTTTCGACAGTGACATCCCCTCTAATTTACGGTATCGATCCCGTATATATCGGTCAATCAACTTCTCGGTGGAAACCATGTGAGGAACCATCCTAGTTAACTTTCGTGGAACCGGATCGTGTACTTTCGTCTACCTACCCTACCATCAGTGGTTCCAATTTCTTCTTCGGTTTACGCACTTCATCTTCTGCGGTACTCATCAGTTAGTAGTTTCTTAGATGCTTCCCAAGATAATGCATTTGCGGCCCTCTTCCTCTGATACATGGTTGATTGTTCCACCGAGTCGATGCTCGACCACCATAGTAGAAGACGAGAGAACTCGACCTTGTTTCCTTGACAGCATTTACGTGATACTAAGCTTGACTCAACATTCTCGAACCGAGGTTAGCGATCGATGGCACCCCGATTACCATGAAATTCCATTGGCTTACATGTCATGAAAGTTTTGTAAATGCATCCTTGACCCGGTTTGAAGTACCTTCTCCGTGGTGGTTAACACAACATCGAGATGTGTTATAATTTGAGTGAGTAGATCCGCTATTCAATGCGTTGTTGTTTGGATCGTCATTGTTGTTTAGGTTGCCATTGTTGCTACCTCCGGCGTGTGTTTCTTGCGACCATGATCCTCTGATGGACCAAAACATCGGGTTGAGAAAGCGACATTCGAGCGAAGTCGGATGAGGTGCGAGCGGTGGTAATGTGTTATAGTGATCGAAACATGGCGGGAACAAAGACATCTATGCCTAACAAGTCGAAAGATGGAAAGAGAAGATATAGACAAGGTGCGGTAATGTAGGCGTGAGCGTAAAACATGCCATACATACCCGCCCGACCAATGCAACCCGGTGACCGGACTCGAAGACTCGACTAAACATGATTTAAAACTACCACTCTTATCATTGCATGGTTCTTCATAAATTAGACATAGTTGATCGGACTATGTATAATTTATGAAATATGATCTAGCGATAGAACTAGTTACTTCGGATGATGTTCAATGTTTAATAAAATAAAATAAAAATTTTTAGGTTATATTTGTGATTTTATTTTTGAAAATCGACATTCTCTATAACCTTTGGCTCTGATACCAATCTATCACGCTTTCATGGGAGGCGAAACACAGTGTGAGGAGGAACATAAGCATAAGATAATAGAACATACCAACATTTATATTAAAAGAAATATTACACCATTACAATACCGGTTTAGCGGGCAACCAAATGAATATATTTAAAACTTAGATTCCAAAATATGTTTTATACATAATGATTTATATTGACAAGTGAAAACTTCATTATGCAAGACTTGGTAGAAAGCGCTTACTAAGCGATCACAGAAATGCATGAGAGAAAAGCGGGTCAACTATGAAAATAGTTGGTGAGTAAACACGTTTAGCAAAATAAGAAAACTCGTAGAAATATTCAAAGCTTTCGATTCGGCGAAAATGGTCCATAAAGCAAAGGCATTGTAAATCCGCTCGGTTCAAGTTCCATGCATACAAAACTTGCAGCACAATGTGTCACAACCTTTGCCAAAGTAGTGTGTCAAGTAGTCAAGTATAAGTGGTCATATGAGTTCACAATATAGTACCAAGAATATAATAATTCGGGGATGCTCCGACATGGGAGACTTTGCCTTTGCTCAACAAGGAGACTCCTTTGTCACTCGACCACCTGGCGAGTTGTTGAGGAAGCTCCACTGATAAAGCGAGACTTTATAGTGATGCTCGAACATGGGAGACTTTGCCTTTGCTCCAACAGGAGACTCTCTTTGTGTCTCGACCCCTGGGCGGTTGTTGAGGCAGCTCCACCAATAAAGCGAGACTTTATAGTGATGCTCGAACATGGGAGACTTTGCCTTTGCTCAACAAGGGAGACTCCTTTGTCACTTTCGACCACCTAAAGCGAGATTTATTGAGGCAGCTCCACCAATAAAGGCGAGACTTTAGGGTCATAGCATATACGGTTCAATAAGTTCAAATAAGTAATAGGTTAGTAATCAAGTTCAAAGTTTGATTCGAGTTTCACAAGTTCTAGTCAAACTAGTTAATAAAGTAGTAAACAATTTAGCTCAAGAAAGGTTCATGCATTTAAGCCCCAAAATATAGTAAAAGCGGAAAAAGGGGTTTGTGATTACTCTTTGAGTAGCGGGTGATGATGACATGAGTGGTTACACGAAATGTAAGCGTGAATCTAAAGCCCGACCTATTATGAATGATATGATATGTAATGAGTTGCAATGTAATGTTATCATGCATTTCATATGTTATTTATACCATTTGCGGGTTTTGAAAATATTACTTTTAAATCGAAAAAAAATGCTCTTTTGACATCTTGACCATTCAAAAATCACTTTACAAGTTTTACGTCAAAATGTCATCCTACAATGGTTTTATAATGATTTTTGGTGAAATTACCACCTTTAAATGCAAAACAATGTCGTGAATTTTCATGAAATCAACAAAAATGGCTTTGGAAAACTAGTTAAATAAAATGGTGTCGTCGATCGTTAGAAAGCGAACTCGACTATTTTGGAAAGTTGTATCGATACCTAGAAGTTTCGGTTGAAGTTTTCGTCCAAAGGTCTCGATCATAAAGATAATAAGGGCTAAAGATAATGGTTTTGGCTAGTTGTAGTGCAAAAAGTGAGTTTCGTGAAGTTTGAGCAATAAGTAATTAATTTACTATAACTCAGCTATACAAGCGGCTTATCGTTTTGAAAATATGGCGGTGAACTTGATTTTACTAGAAGACAATTAGTTCCAAAAGTTTCACAACCTCGTTAAAGCAGCCGCAAACATGGTGCGTTCTGAATAATGAAACACTATGCGTACGTAAAATATTGTTTTTAGGAAAATAATAATTCGGCAACTTTATAAAAGCGTGCATATCTTTGTCGTTTCAAATCCGTTTTCTCATATAATATGTCCTTAACCCGTATCGAAGTAAACTAATATATTTTGACTAGTCGAAATAATTTGTGAAGCTTAAGGCTCATTTTGACCAGAACAAACTAAAAGCGCATCTTTGAAATTTGAAAACTATTTATTTACGTCGGTCAAACTTTAAAATCCATAACTTCTTAGTTATAACTCCGTTTTATCCGTTCAAGCGACCCGGATTCGTTTTAAAGTATATTTTCTAAATATCAAGGCCAAGTTTATTACCAAGCTATCGGTTTTCGAGAAAAAATGAAATAAGGACGAGAACATAAATTATAGTTATCGAAAATAGTTTTCTCGGACAAAACCTATTCTAATCCCTTCAAATCAACTCCAAAGCTAATCTAATCCTACCATACACCTTCTTAGGGTGTCATGGGTTCCTAATCACCATCAAGACCAAGAATACCATGGGGATAATTATAGGATAACCATAAATATATATATAACTTCTTAAAATCATTAAAAATGGTATAAATCACATATCATGCATACTTGCTCCAAAAATGAAAAGATACATAAGAAATGATAAGAAAACATGAAAAATGATAAAAACATGCTTACAAGTGAAAATGATGAGGTGCAAAGAACCAAGGTTAGCCTAAATACCCTAGGTTTTTATTTCAAAACCTAAATAAGAGTATGATCTAGATTGCAATTATGCTTGAACTTGAAAATTTTTTGATCCTACAGCTCTTGATGAGCCCGGTTTTATGGAGAGAAAACAAGAGAAACTTGCTAACTATGTGAATTATTTTTGAAGGAAATGAATAGATGAGATAAGTAAAGACTTTTATGTATGAGTAGACTTTTAAAAATAAGAACCATGCCAGTCCATTAATACCAATCCCTAGGTCAGGTTTCATGGGATCTTGTTTTCAATTTTTTTTTTTTTTTTTTTTTTTTTTTTTTATAAAATGTATTGTATAGATACTTATAATAATTTATAAGGAAAAATGTAAGAAAATGTATAAGTAAAGGAAAATTTTAGAATTTTGGTACAAGTAAATTTTAATAGATCAAAATAGAATGTAATGAGATAATAAAATTGTAAAAATACATTCCTTTAATTTTGGTGATAAAATAATTATCGAGTAGTTTTTAGTAAAGCGTCGTAATAATATAAATTTAACGATTCATGTACAAAATAATTTCTAAACACTAGTTAAACTTCAAAATATAGTTTTACAACTAAATGTAAGTATAAAAATATGTCGGATCATTTTTGAAATGTAGCAGTTAAATATTTAAAATAATAATTCACGCGATAACGTTTATTTAATATAAAATTCACGCGTTAAATGCGAAATGAAATGCCATGAATGAACTAATATGATGCATATTTAATTTAAGGAATGACGAATTTGAGGTGTGTGAGAAAAGACCCTAGAAGCTGTTGTTTGTGTGGTGTGGTGTTGTGTCTTTGAGCGAGAGGTCGAGGGGTGAATCCCGCCTGCACCTTTTGCAAACTATTTTTTTACTTTTCTTTTTGCAACAATTTTAGGACCAAGATAAGCACTTTTTATAAAACACCTTTTACAAAACCTTGGAATAAGCGTTTAGAGCCTTATCACTGTGATTAACAAAGCAAAAAAACAAACACCGCTTTAGCGGTTTTAAGCACAAAGAAAAGACAATATAAGCATTAAATAAGCATAAAATAAGCTAGCTGGTACACTAATCTATGTCACCTAATAAGCACTAAGGTATACTAAATAAGCTAAAATGGGATACCTAAATAAGCTAAAAATGAAACTGCAATGGAATTCTTTGTTATGGACGGCTTGCATCAAGCGAGAGCAGTTAATTTGTGAAATTACTTCTTGATCTAATCTTAATCCTAAAGGGACTAATCATGCAACTAGGGGTGGGGTTACCTAAAAATCTATTTGGGATCCTATGAAAAGCTTAGGATAGCTTATAAATAAGCTATGAACTAGGCTATTTATGGAATGCATTAACGATTAATGAAATGGGTTGTATGCAGATTTGAAGTGTAAATTTGACTAACCTAAAAGCTAAACTTAGTACAAATAAGCTAAAGCTATGTCTAGGTGGGGATGTGAGGTTGCAAGAAAAGCAGTTTTGAAAAGATTTAAGCACAAATAAGCTAAAAAGAAGAGGCATGCGGTGAAATTTCTTTGTTCGATTTTAGTGTGCAAAATACCCTTTCTTCTGATTTTGCTGGCGTATATATATATAACTCACATACTTACTCATTGGTATAATATTCATCACGGTGATCATAAAAGGTCACATCCACACTTGTGTACACCTTGCGTTCATGTCTGTTGCTTCTATTTATGAAAGCCTAAGTTGTGAACATACTGTTTGCACATGCATTCTGTTCTATTTTACAACTTTAGACTAATTGCAGGTCAAGAGGACACAATGCAAGAACTGTGTTGTATGGGCTAAGAGTGACAATTTAGCAAGGGATGTAATTATGCAGTCATCAGATGTGACAGTAAGATTCTATTTACCTTATGTCTGTGTCTTTTAGACATAAATAATTAGTTTTTTTTTTTTTTTTTTTCTTTTCTAAATCTGTCAGACAACTGAAACCGTAGCATTGTAATGACCTATTCATGTTTTGCAGGTAGGCTACATTGTTATGATGAATTTCACTACTAGGGTCAGAACAAACTTATTGAGGATCAGAGATGCTGAGTTGTTGGCATATACCAGTCTAGTTGATGAGTCGGTTGTCAAAATTCTGCACAGGTATGCATTTTTAGTTGATGGGTCAATATTTATAAGTTATGGGTCTAATTGTTTATGATGAATGGTTAAAATTTTGGCTAAATGGAACCTACCATGTTTACTTAGGGTGCGTTTGGTATCTTTTGAATAATGATGGGTATGAGTTTGATAGTAGTGGTGGGTCCTCATTATGAAAGATCATCACATCACTCTTAATGTATATGGATTATGAATTATATTTCGTTCATTCTGTAAGTAATTAGAGACCTCATGTTAAACAAACACCTTTCACTTTCATAGTCATAGTTTTATTTCCATAATATGATACCAAGCATATAATGCTTATGCATGTTTAATGATACAATCTGCAGGAGGAATAAGAAAGTTTACTCATGGACTGTTGATGATCAACGACAATGGAGAAAATGTTAAATGAAAATGTGGATGCCATCATCACTAGTGATCCAACTCTGCTTCAGAATTCCATCGAGATATCAGGAAAAAATGCCTTGTTGATGGGTATTCTATAGGATCATAACCGCTAAACTAACTATTACTCATATTTGTTTTCATGTCACATCTTGGCATGGTTTTATACGAGTAAAATGGCTATGAGTCTTTTTCTCTATGATTGGAACCCATGACCTCTCAAAATGGAAATTTACAAGCCCCTAATAGTGAGATATTTGTTTTATGACTTTGATTAAAGAATTGACATTCTCACTTTTGTGTGAGTTAACAGTTAAGTTACTAGGGAAGATATTTTGGATGGCAGAGTTAGATGTACGTGAAAGAGAAAAAATTGATGGATGTCTTAAGGCACCGCAACTCTAAAATATACAATTTTTTCAAATGTATCATTATATATAAAAGTGTTCATCGGTTCGGTTATGGGTTATTTGGTTTATTGGTTCGGTTAATTCAGTTACATTTTTACGTGTAAAGCAAAGCCAAGCCAATTAAATTTGATTCGACCGAATCGAATAACCAATTATATAAATTTAATTATTTTTCATTTAATTATATATATTAATATTTTTTTTCAAGCAAATAATGTTATAATTATTTAAGAAAGAGTTTAATGATTTTTTTCATATAAATACATAGAAAAAATATATTTATATGAATTCGTTTTTGGTTTATTACCATAGTATAAGCAAATGTAGAATATTTAGTTGATTCGTTTTGACAAATTCGATTTGGTTATAAATTTGGTTTCGTTCGTTTCGTTCAGTTTTAGATTTTCGGTCACGCATTATCTAAAGCCTCAAAGCAATATATGGGCTTTAACAATATTTTCATGGGCCAGTTAACTCACAAGTTTATTGACCTAAACAAACTAGGGTTCACAAGTTTACAACTCTCTACATAAACCCTATCACTCGATTATCACTTTTCTATTTGGATTGTGTTTTTTCCCTTTCTTTTGTATCTGTTTTCTTTCGTTTAATATATAAATTTTAATGTAAACAAGTTTCGTTTTATGTTTTATTCAGTTGAAGGAAGAAAAGAAGCCAATGATGATTTAAAATTATTATGTTGGAATTACCGACTGATATTGTTTTGATAACTAGGCTGCTAGGGCTTCTTTTTCTTCCATTTATTTGTTAAACTTTTCTTTTTATCAGTTTTGATGTCAGTAACTAATGCGGTTTAAATTTTGCACATTGTTTTCAGTTATTAAGTTGTTTCTTATAATTTTGATTAACATTTATTTAAGTTTATAAGTTTTTAAATGTGTTTTAAGTGACTGGAATAGGTAAATTTTGGATCGAGTCAGAATGGTAAGTTTGGGAAGTAGTAAGGCAGATGAGTGAAAACAGAGGATTTACAAACCATTATTCACGTGTTTTGGAAGCATTTTGTGTTTTAACTTTCATTTATTTGTTTTAGTTTTAACTTTCACCAGCAAGTAAAGAGCGTACATCTTTTAACAAAAATGTATGGATATTAATGTTCACATAATGCTCCTGAATCACATTGATTTCAAAACTAATTCTTTTAAGCTTCATTTGTGATTCAGGTGTCATTACATTATTATACCTGTTATTCTTTTCAAAGAATTAGTTTGCAATTAAAAATGAGCTAGCGATATAGTTTGTGGCTCGTTTGTTTTCCAAAACTCTGTAAATCTATCGAGATGAATAATTATTAATCACATGGATGAAATGGTTTGAGGGCGCCTCTACTTTGCACATTTTCCATGTTGCTTCCAAATGTGTGATTTTAATCTCCTTTTAAAGTTTAACCAGTTTCTAATATTTAAACACTTTTAGAATTTTGTATTTTGTTTTGCAGTGTAGTTTTAGTAATTTTATTCAGATATTCCTTTTAACAAAACAATGCTTTTTCGATGGTGCTGCCTTGAGGTTTTTCATTGGCTTCAAATTACTAGCTGTTTTAAAATGGTTTAGCACTGGCAACAAAGAATTCATTTTGAAAACCAAAAGAATATCAACCTTTAAAAGAGATTAATTATTTGGAAAAAGTAGGTCATGGTTATAAATTTGGGTGGAAAATTGTTAAATTGAGTGAAGAGTTTTGTGATATTTTTTTTCAGGTTCATGAGTAATTCTTCGTACTTGTCTGTTTAGTGCAATTTATATTTGTCTCTCTATCTCTTTAGGCGATGCATGACTTAATTCTGATTTTAACGTCGGATAATTAATTATTTATGATATTATGATGTTGTTTTGTGTAGCGTTTAAAATAGGCGTGGACCGATTAAAATCTGATTATGACGGTTGTCTTATCGATAAATAAAGTCTGAACAAAATTATTAACATCATCAAACAACGTATAAAAACATTTAATGAAAATGAAATTAAGCATTCATCAATTATGAGATAAATAAACAAGGATGGAATGGTGGCGTTGTTAAGAAGAATCTTTTCTAGAAATTAAGCGTAGATGTGGCGAAATAAATAAAAAATGGTTAATTTTGGCTATTTTTATAAAGATTTGGCGTTGCTTGTCATTTAGCTTTTTTTTTTTTTAAATCATTGTGTTGAACGTGAAAAGTTAAATGTCTTTAACGAAGCGTATATTTTCTTAATTGTAAAAACGTTATAATCGTTTTGAAAACTTATATATATAATATCTAGCGCATAATAAGTGATAAATCATGGATAGCTAATATAACTTCAAATAACAACCATATATAAAATTTGTTGATCTTTGATGAAAACAGAAAATAAAATCAAACATTATTATAAATAAAACGTAACCAATGGGGTAACATAGGCAATTTGGATATACTAAATTGAAGACCTTAAAAGCAACCATTTGTAATTCTTGCTCATTACTCAATGTGTTCCACCATCCTTATTCATGTATTAAAAGGTTGATCTGGATCATCAAAATTTAACACCATTTCACGCTACATACAGCGGATAGATGCTGAAGTATTGAACACCCATTATATTATCATTAACCGAGCACCGCAATAATAGTTATTACATTTGTGAAACATAAGCGACTTCTCATGAGCCTAATGATGTATTATGTTTTAGTATCGCTTTGAAACAATATTAATATAATATATGATTTTGACACCTACCATGTGTATGTGAGGGTATTAGATACCAAATAATAGCATCGTGTCTGAAGTTTGTAGCAAACCCGTGAAACACAAGCTAGATTATGAATCAAACCGTTCACAAGTAACCATTATAACATTCATATAACATATAAACAATTACGGTATTCACAAGTGAAACTAACTTGAACTTCAAAGTACCTATCAATTGATGCTAAAATCTTAACCAACCGAACTCGACTTATACTAATAACTCTTGTCCAAAAGACACATCAAGCGAGTGACATTGAAGAGGTTTACTTATACAATGTGAGTGAAGTAACTTGTTGCTTATGATGGCAATGATATCATAACATCTCTATGTTTGAACAAACCCTGTACTCTTTCCATTTTTCTTATATAATCATGGATGAGTGAAGTAGGCAATGATATCGGTCAACTTGCCATTTAGAAGCCGAGATAACATGTTTGTACTCTTGAAAATGCAACTAAAGGTTATAGCGGTACCTCGAGCCCTCGAGGTTCCGTGGAGGATACCTTGACTCTTAAACTCAACCTCTTGGTGGTCAATATTTCTTGAGAGAAACACACACAATTCGTGGCGTTATTCATTTTTCCGCATTGAATACAAATCAGATGTATGTGAGCACAAATTTTATAGCACAAACTTCTCTGAGTTGGTTAAAGTAAGCATGTAAAAACATTAAGTTTAAGAAACCAACTCTTGTGGTTCAAAGAGTTTTTGAAACAAAAATTAAAAGCATTTAGTCGAACACCTTTCATGCACTTCAAAAACTTAATCCTTATACAAGAATCCCAACTATCAACATGGTTCAATTATTTCAAATAAAATTTATGGGTCCGTGGTTAGAAACAACAAAGAGATTGTTGCATTGCTCGAAAAAAAAAGAAAAACCATTAAGAAAAAAAAATCGGCTATTACGAATGAACAAAACCATACGATACATGTAAAATAATCTTCAACCAAATAAATATTCAAAACCTTCAAATCAACATGTCAAAGTTGAAGGATATTTGCAAAGAGAGCTCAATATTGGTAACTTTGAAGTTATATAAAAAAAAAAAATTGAATGTCGAAGCGGAGATGAGAGAATTACTTGTTGATATATGAATTTGAATAGAGGTTTCTATAAATTAAAAGCTTAAATCAAGGGAGAATTTGACACTCTATTATTTACCAAACTTAAGTGGCTTTGTTGAAATTGAAACATTGAATAGATGTTGGCGTGACTTTAGTGACATGGCATATATATGTGCTTGGATTAGTTGGATGACGACATGAGTTTCAAAAAACCTTCTATTATATATATATATATATAGATTTATATATGACGAGATCGTTTTGTGTTAAAAAAATTATAGGTTCTAAGCGAAAAATAATAAAAGTTTGAAGATTTGGGATTAAATATAATGTTTGAAACCCGTTCGATCGGGTGGTTCAACCAGTTGAATCGTTCCCGTCCGACGGGTCGATTTAAACAGTTAACCCGGTATGTTGGGTCAAGCAGGTCAAATTAAATAGGGTCAACCCACGGGTTTGAGGCGTCCGGTCAACCGGTTTCGATATGTAATAGTTTCAACTTTTCACTTTTCTTTTGGTTTTCCTTTATATATATAGCGAAGTACCACATGATTAACCGGAGAAATAGATCTCAATTAGACGATTCACGGTTTGTATCGGTTTAACGGGTCCTCTCTAGTTCATTTCGGATGGTATTGGTTAGCCGAACCGTGTGACACCGTTGAACCGTTGGTCAGGTTTGATTTTCAAACTATATGTACCATCAACTTTTAGCTTGTATGAGCTTTGTGTGTTTATTAAGTTGTATAATGTGTATAATAACATGTACTTTTTATTTAGGGTGTTTTAGATAACATTAATTAGTGTGTTTAATTATTTTATATTTAGGATTATGTTGTAGCTTGTTTAAATTGTACATTGTGAAAGTTTTATTGTACTTTTTAGTAAAGGGTGTTTTAATTGGTTGTTTTAATTTGGTAGATATGCTTTTAATTTGTTGTACATGTGAATAAATTATCTTACTTTTAAGTAATGGGGTGTTTTAATAAGGTATTAATTACAATACATTTCTCTTTTTGACTTTCAACTTTTAGTTTTCAGGTTTTGACCATTTTTCTATTATATAGTATAGATATATAAAGCGATCAAATTGAAAGTGAAATGTTAAAATGCAAAGATGAGGAAATGTAAGTGTAATATCTTATTAATATATTCATTACAAAATACAATAATTTATTCATATTCTACCACCAACTAAAGCCATCCACGAACGAAGAGATGACCGTTGAAACCGATATAAACTTGTAATCGGGTCTCATGAGATCTATTTCTGATGAATCGTCACGGGGCACCCTGCCCGCAATGCGGGTAACACGCTAATCTGTCTAAACCGTCAAGTCTAATCACCAGCTAATGAAACTTGTGAATAGCTAAAGCATAAAAAACACAAATACAATGAAGTCGGAGAATCGGTGAATTCCGGTCGTTAAGTCCCACGGAGACTCAATGGTGTAAACAGATTCGAGACGGTAGAATGATCACTAATGATAGCGATCGAAAAGATTAGGATTGAATATTACACTCAAAAGGTTATAAATAAAGCGACTTAAATGCAAATTAAGAAAATTAAAAGATAGAATCTATTAAATAGCTATCACTATTTTACGGATCGATGAGCGTTTATTTTATAAAACAAAATAACTTAAATAAACTATTTTAATTAAGCGTAAACTTAAAATATCTAAAAGCGTGACTTAAAAAAGCGTCGTTAAATATAAAAATTCTGTTTGGGCCAGACAAAGCGTAAAATTAATGAAATAAAGGCCTCTGAGTTTGAAACCAATTTTATTCATGCTATATGACTAAAAATTTTAGGAAAAAGCGGGTATTTTTGACTTTTAAATTATTTATTATGATTTAAAACTAATTTCATCTAATTTAATTATAAAAATACTAAATGATTTTAGAAAATCAAATTTTCACTAAAAATACTTTAGGTTATCTTGGTTTAAGAAAAATGAAAAGTGGTATACTACTTTACGAAATAAGCTACTAAAAGCTAATAAGCTATGACTTAAAGCATAATTACTTTAAATATTGGTGCAAGATTAAACTGAAAATGTCACACCCTCGGGAATGAAACCACAGTGTGGAGGAACATAAGCATAAGATAATAGAACATACCATTAATATTAAAAGAAATATTACACCATTCTACCGGGTTTAGCCGGCATCGTGAATATATTACAAAACTTAGATTCCAAAATATATGTTTTATACATAATGATTTATATTGACAAGTGAAAACTTCATTATGCAAGACTTGGTGAAAGCGCTTACTAACGATCCACAGAAATGCATGAGAAAAGCGGGTCAACTATGAAAATAGTTGGTGAGTAAACGTTTAGCAAAATAAAAAACTAAGAAATATTCAAAGCTTTCGATCGGCGAAAATGGTCCATAAAGCAAGGCATTGTAAATCCACTCGGTTCAAGTTCCATCATACAAAACTTGCAACGTATTCGCAACCAATTGCCAAAGTAGCGTGTCAAGTAGTCAGTATAAGTGGTCATATGAGTTCACAATATAGTACCAAGAATATAATAATTCGGGGATGCTCCGAACATGGGAGACTTTGCCTTTGCTCAACAAGGAGACTCCTTTGTCACTTTCGACCTAGGCGAGTTATTGAACAGCTCACTATAAAGCGAGACTTTATAGTGATGCTCGAACATGGGAGACTTTGCTACTCCAAAGGAGACTCCTTTGTCACTTTCGACCACCTAGGCGAGATTTGGAGCAGCTCCACCAATAAGGCGAGACTTTATAGTGATGCTCGAACATGGGAGACTTTGCCTGCTCCACAAGGAGACTCATGTCGCTCGACCACTAGCGAGATTTATTGGGGCACTCCTGATAAGGCGAGACTTTAGGGTCATGTATGTCTACGGTTCAATAAGTTCAAATAAGTAATAGGTTCGTAATCAAGTTCAAGGAATTGATTCGAGTTCACAAGTTCTAGTCAAAATAGTTAATAAAGTAGTAAACAATTTAGCTCAAGAAAGGTTCATGCATTTTAGCCCCAATATAGTAAAAGCGGAAAAGGGGTTTGTGATTACTACTTTGGTAGCGGTGTGATGACAAGAGTGGTTACGAAATGTAGCGTGAATCTAAAGACCTATTGAATGATAGGATATGTAATGAGTTGCAATGTAATGTTGTGCATTTATATGTTATTTATACCATTTGGGTTTTGAAAATATTACTTTTAATTGAAAAAAATGCTCTTTTGACATCTTCACCATTCAAAAATCACTTTACATTTTACGTCAAAATGTCATCCTACAATGGTTTTATAATGATTTTTGGTGAAATTACCACCTTTAATCGCAAAACAATGTCGTCGAATTTTCATGAAATCAACAAAAATGCTTTTGAAAACTATCGTAAAATGGTGTCGTCGATTGAAACGAACTTCATTGTTTGGAAAGTTTGTGTCGATACCTAAGTTTCGATTCGAAGTTTTCGTCAAAGGTCTCGATCATAAAGATAATAAGGCTAAAGATAATGGTTTTGGCTAGTTGTAGTGCAAAAAGTGAGTTTCGGCCAAGTTTGAGCAATCGTAATTAATTTACTATAACTCCAGCTATACAAACGGCTTATCGTTTTGAAAAATATGGCGGTGAACTTGATTTTACTAGAGACAATTCGTTCAAAAGTTTCACTTCGTTAAAAACGACCGCAAACATGGTGCATTCACTTAATGAAACACTATAGCGTAAAAATAATATTGTTTTAAATTAATAATTCTGCAACTTTATAAAACGTGCATATCTTTATCGTTTCAAATCCGTTTCTTCGTATAATATGTCCTTAACTTGTATCGAAGTAAACTAATATATTTTGACTAGTCGAAAAAATTTGTGAAGCTTAAGGCTCGTTTTGACCGAACAAACTAAAAGCGCATCTTTGAAATTTGAAAACTATTTATTTAGTCGTCAAACTTTAAAATCCATAACTTCTTGTTATAACTCGTTTTATCCGTTCAAGCCCACGGATTCGTTTTAAAGTATATTTTCTAAATATCAAGGCCAAAGTTTCATTACCAACTGTCGGTTTTCGGAAAAATGAAATAAGGACAGAACATAAATTATAGTTATCGAAAATAGTTTTTCTCGGACAAAACCTATTCTAATCCTTCAAATCAACTCCAAAGCTAATCTAATCCTACCATACACCTTAGGGTGTCATGGGTTCCTAATCACCATCAAGACCAAGAATACCATGGGGATAATTATAGGATAACCATAAATATATATATAACTTCAAAATCATTAAAAATGGTATAAATCACATATCATGCATACTTGCTCCAAAATGAAAAGATACATAAGAAATGATAAGAAAACATGAAAATGATAAAAACATGCTTACAAGTGAAAATGATGAGTGCAAAGAACCAAGGTTAGCCTATACCGGTTTTATTTCAAAACCTAAATAAGAGTATGATCTAGATTGTAATTATGCTTGAACTTGAAATTTTTTGATCCCTCTAGCTCTTGATGAGAACGGTTTTATGGAGAAAACAGAGAGAAACTTGCTAACTATGTGAATTATTTTTGAAGGAAATGAATGAATGAGATAAGTAAAGACTTTTATGTATGAGTAGACTTTAAAAAATCAAGAACCATGCCAATCCATTAATACCAATCCCTAAGGGCGGTTTCATGGGATCTTGTTTTCAATTTTTTTTTTTTTTTTTTTTTTTTTTTATAAAATGTATTGTATAGATACTTATAATAATTTGTAAGGAAAAGTGTAAGAAAATGTATAAGTAAAGGTAAATGGTAGATTTTTGGTACAAATTTTTAATAGATCAAAATAGAATGTAATGAGATAATAAAAATTGTAAAAATACATTCCTTGTGAATTTTGGTGATAAAATAATTATCGAGTAGTTTTAAAGTAAAGCGTCGTAATAATATAAATTTAACGATTCATGTACAAAATAATTTCTAAACACTAGTTAAACTTCAAAATATAGTTTTACAACTAAATGTAAGTATAAAAATATGTAGGGATCATTTTGAAATGTGGATTAAATATTTAAAATAATAATTCGCGATAACGTTTATTTAATATAAAATTCACGCGTTAAATGCGAAATGAAATCTGTGAATAGAATATATGATGCATATTTAATTTAAGGAATGACGAATTTGAGAATTGTGACATTCTTCCATATCGGTGGAATCACGTCCCGTGATTCGATTAACGATACTATGGTCCGAACCTCGACAAGAGTTCTAAAGTTCATGCTCGTACGAGCAGTCTAAATGATCATAACAATGTCCATGCGTCTGGTTCCCCATTCAACTAAGTGCGTGCCGTGATTAGATTTGATGGGGTAAACTTACCCGATATCGAGCGTAGCTCTCAAAGACCTTTATGTAGTCGATTCTAATTTAATCTCACAACTCGTCAACAAGAACGTCATGAGATTAAACTAAACCGACTTGATAAACTTGTCTTAAGCTTGATTTTCGCAACTCATCAAACAAGCTGTCACTAGATCAAGCTAGAAACAAGTTGTTAGAAGATAGGAATCAACATCCTTGAATGAAGTCTTTTGAAAGATTCGCTCGATATTGGATTCTTAAATCAAATCAAATCAACAAAATATATAACAACTCGAATCGATATCAATAGGTCTCAAATTAATCAATGTCGTGAGCGTGGTAAAGATTGGAAGGAAGTTATGCTTTCGAAATTATATGGAAATAAGGTAGTTGTTAGAAAGAATACCCGTTAAGCGTTGCGGGCTTCCTCGTGCCGGATAGAATGCTCGACCACGCCGGGAGGAATTTCAATGTTACGATCTTGTGGGCTTCTATTGCCAATGCCAAGTTTGGGCGATTACCTCCTTGATTGGGAGTTCTTTTCAACTTTGGACGGTATTGCGAAGGTGATCTAGACTTCACACTCGTAACATGCTTTTCTCTCCTTGATTTCCGATTCTGTTTGAGCAATTTTTAGCGGCAGTGGCGTCCACATTTTCCGCTTAGGGGTCTCTGAGTGATGATAATTACATAGTGCACAAGGATGTGGACATATCACTGCGCTCTGGGTGATCGCCCGTAGTTACGGGTTATTCGGCCTCTTGTTTCTTGATTACGGTCTCGGTTTCCTGGTGATCCTCCATCGCTTTCGTCCATTGTCGTTTGCTTTTGTTAGTTCTCGGACTGATGCATCATTTGTCGGCGATCGCCATACTACGTGACTTGCGGGGTGGTTGGTTTCGACAGTGATCCTCCCAATTTACGTATCAATCCCCATATATATCGGTCAATCAACCTCTCGGTGGAAACCATGTGAGGAACCATCCTAGTTAACTCGTGGAACGGATCGTGTACTTGTCGATCTCTCCTACCATCAGTGGTTCAAAATTCTTCTTCCGGTTCGCACTTCATCTTCTGCGGTACTCATCATTAGTAGTTTCTTGAATGCTTCCCAAGATAATGCATTTGCAGCCTCTTCCTCAGTGCATAGTTGATTGTTCCACGGTCAATGCCGACCTGTAGTAGACCGTGGAGAACTCGACCTTGTTTCCTTGGCCATTTAGTGATACTAAGCGACTCAACATTCTCGAACCGGGTTAGCGGTCAATGGCACCTCGATTACCATGAAATTCCATTGGCTTACATGTCATGAAAGTTTGTAGGCGCATCCTTGACCCGGTTTGAAGTACCTTCTCCGGCGTTGGTTCTTACAGCATCGAGATGTGTTATAATTTGAGTAGATCCGCTATTCAATGACGTTGTTTGGATCGTCATTGTTGTTTAGGTTGCCATTGTTGCTACCTCCGGCGTGTGTTTCTTGCAGCCATGATCCTCTGTGGACCAAAACATCGGGTTGAGTAAGCGACATTCGACGAAGTCGGATGAGGTGCGAGCGGTGGTAATGTGTTATAGTGATCGAAACATGGCGGAACAAAGACATATGCCTAACAAGTCGAAAGATGGAAAAGAGTAGACAAAGATGCGGTAATGTAGTGAGCGTAAAACATGCCATACATACCCGCTTGACCAATGCAACTTGGTGACCGGACTCAAAGACTCGACTAAACATGATTTAAAACTACCACTCTTATCATTGCATGGTTCTTCATAAATTAGACATAGTTGATCGGTATGTATAATTTATGAAATGTAATCTGCGATAGAACTAGTTGACTTCGGATGATGTTCAATGTTTAATAAAATAAAATAAAAATTTTTCGGTTATAGGCTGTGATTTTATTTTTGAAAAATCGACATTCTCTATAACCTTGGCTCAGTACCAATCATCACACCCTCATGGAATGAAACGAGTGTAAGGAGGAACATAAGCATAAGATAATAGAACATACCAACATTTATATTAAAAGAAATATTACACCATTACAATACCGGTTTAGCGAGCATCCAGCGAATATATTACAAAACTTAGATTCCAAAATATATTTTATACATAATGATTTATATTGACAAGTGAAAACTTCATTATGCAAGACTTGGTAGAAAGCGCTTACTAACGATCACGAAATGCATGAGAGAAAAGCGGGTCAACTATGAAAATAGTTGGTGAGTAAACACGTTTAGCAAAATAAGAAAACGTAGAAATATTCAAAGCTTTCGATTCGTGAAAATGGTCCATAAAGCAAAGGCATTGTAAATCCACTCGGTTCAAGTTCCGCCATACAAAACTTGCAACTGTGTTTACAACAACGCCAAAGTAGTGTGTCAAGTAGTCAGTATAAGTGGTCATATGAGTTCACAATATAGTACCAAGAATATAATAATTGAGGATGCTCGAACATGGGAGACTTTGCCTTTGCTCAACAAGGGAGACTCCTTTGTCACTTTCGACCACCTAGGCGAGTTGTTGGGCAGCTCACCAATAAAGCGAGACTTTATAGTGATGCTCGAGAACATGGGAGACTTTACCTTTGCTCAACAGGAGACTCCTTTGTCACTCGACCACCGCTGGCGAGTTATTGAGGCGCTCCACCAATAAGCGAGACTTTATAGTGATGCTCGAGACATGGGAGACTTTGCCTGCTCAACGAGGAGACTCCTTTGTCACTCGACCACCTAAGGCGAGATTTATTGAGGGCCTTTCCACCATAAAGGCGAGACTTTAGGGTCATACATGTACGGTTCAATAAGTTCAAATAAGTAATAGGTTAATAATCAAGTTCAAGTTTGATTCGAGTTCCAAGATTCTAGTCGAACTAGTTAATAAAGTAGTAAACAATTTAGCTCAAGAAAGGTTCATGCATTTAAGCCAAATATAGTAAAAGCGGAAAAAGGGGTTTGTGATTACTCACTTTGGTAGCGGGTGTGATGACATGAGTGGTTACACGAAATGTAGCGTGAATCTGATGACCTATTATGAATGATATGATATGTAATGAGTTGCAATGTAATGTTATGCATGCATTTCGTATGTTATTTATACCATTTGCGGGTTTTGAAAATATTACTTTTAAATCGAAAAAATGCTCTTTTGACATCTTGACCATTCAAAAATCACTTTACAAGTTTTCGTCAAAATGTCATCCTACAATGGTTTTATAATGATTTTTGGTGAAATTACCACCTACGTGCAAAACAATGTCGTGGAATTTTCATGAAATCAACAAAAATGGCTTTGGAAAACTAGTGTGTAAATGGTGTCGTCGATCGTTAGAAACGAACTCGACTATTTTGGAAAGTTTGTATCGATACCTAGAAGTTTGAGTTCGAAGTTTTCGTCCAAAGGTCTCGATCATAAAGATAATAAGGGCTAAAGATAATGGTTTTGGCTAGTTGTAGTGCAAAAAGTGAGTTTCGGCCAAGTTTGAGCAATCGTAATTAATTTACTATAACTCCATATACAAGCGAACGTCGTTTTGAAAATATGGCGGTGAACTTGATTTTTACTAGAAGACAATTAGTTTCAAAAGTTTCACAACCTCGTTAAAAAGCGACGCAAACATGGTGGATCTGACTAATGAAACACTTAACGTAAAAATAATATTGTTTTGGAAAATAATAATTCGGCAACTTTATAAGCGTGCATATCTTTGTCGTTTCAAATCCGTTTCTCATTATAATATGTCCTTAGCCGTATCGAAGTAAACTAATATATTTTGACTAGTCGAAATAATTTGTGAAGCTTAAGGCTCATTTTGACCGAACAAACTAAAAGCGCATCTTTGAAATTTGAGAACTATTTATTTAATTAGTCAACTTTAAAATCCATAACTATTATAACTCCGTTTTATCCGTTCAATGACGCAGTTCGTTTTAAAGTATATTTTCTAAATATCAAGGCCAAAGTTTCGTACCAACTGTCGGTTCCAGAAAAAATGAAATAAGGACAGAACATAAATTATAGTTATAGAAAATAGTTTTCTCGGACAAAACCTATTCTAATCCCTTCAAATCAACTCCAAAGCTAATCTAATCCTACCATACACCTTCTTAGGGTGTCATGGGTTCCTAATCACCATCAAGACCAAAATACCATGGGGATAATTATAGGATAACCATAAATATATATAACTTCTTAAAATCATTAAAAATGGTATAAATCACATATCATGCATACTTGCTCCAAAAATGAAAAGATACATAAGAAATGATAAGAAAACATGAAAAATGATAAAACATGCTTACAAGTGAAAATGATGAGGTGCAAAGAACCAAGGTTAGCCTAAATACTAGGTTTTATTTCAAAACCTAAATAAGAGTATGATCTAGATTGCAATTATGCTTGAACTTGAAAATTTTTTGATCCTACAGCTCTTGATGAGAACGGTTTATGGAGAGAAACAAGAGAAAACTTGCTAACTATGTGAATTATTTTGAAGGAAATGAATGAATGAGATAAGTAAAGACTTTTATGTATGAGTAGACTTTTAAAAATCAAGAACCATGCCAATCCATTAATACCAATCCCCAAGGCGGTTTTCATGGGATCTTGTTTTCAATTTTTTTTTTTTTTTTTTTTTTTTTTTTTTTATAAAATGTATTGTATAGATACTTATAATAATTTGTAAGGAAAAGTGTAAGAAAATGTATAAGTAAAGGTAAATGGTAGATTTTTGGTACAAATAAATTTTAATAGATCAAAATAGAATGTAATGAGATAATAAAATTGTAAAAATACATTCCTTGTGAATTTTGAGTGATAAAATAATTATCAGTAGTTTTAAGTAAACGTCGTAATAATATAAATTTAACGATTCATGTACAAAATAATTTCTAAACACTAGTTAAACTTCAAAATATAGTTTTTACAACTAAATGTAAGTATAAAAATATGTCGGGATCATTTTGAAAGTGGATTAAATATTTAAAATAATAATTCCATGATAACGTTTATTTAATATATATGGCTTGTAGGACTGAGAATAATATTAGGAACATACCCTTGATGATCTTTGGTCGTTAGAACCAAAGAAACCAAAAATCTCCACTCGCCGAAACCCTAATTGACCCAAAAACTAATCACGATCGAAACAGCACCTTAGAGCCTCGAACTATATTTTTAACACCTTCTTTACCTTCAAGCTCGTCCAAGAAAAATGGTTTTATGCCCTGGAAACTGATTGTCGAATTTTGGAGGGTTTTGGAGTCGGTTTTAGGGTTAATCGGTTATTAGGGATTTAGATAAACCGTATAATGAATTTATATAGGATTTATAATTTTTCTTGTGGGCTTTATAATGTATTGGACTTAAAATAAATGGACTCTTAATTCAATATATTTATATTGGGCCTTTATTAATTAAATTCTTTTATAAAACAAATTAAATATATTCGGCTAATTATAAAAATACAAAACTAATTTTTATTAAGTTATAAACTATAAAAATTACCTTTACAAAGTGTTTAATATTTATTTGGATCATGTGTGATATTTCTTAATAATTTTCTAAGTTTACATAGCTTATTTGGTACTCTTTGAATTAATTATTCATACTTTTGATTGTAGGGGTATTTTGGTCTTTTGTGAACTTTAGAAATTCCAGGTATTACATTTCCTCTATCTAGGTTCGTTCAGAAAAGTACATAATCAAAACCTACCTGGGTCTCTTTGTAAAGATCTCGAACCCAACTCAACAACTCGAGCCATCCTTGTGGCATATTCGATTGAGGTAACACTCAAGCCATCCCTGTGGCTAGTTAATATTAAATGTTCTGAAATGTATCGTGAAGGAATATGGGGGGCCGTGTTGTTTGTGAGATTTTTTTTAGAGATGGGATTTTATGTAAATGGGAGGCGGACAAAAGTTTGTGAAGAGATTAGGGTTAAGAGTATCAGATATATGAAGGGAGGCGAATATTTGGAGAGTGTTTTTAGGGTTGTAATAAGGATTAGGGTTAGTGATATGTGTAAATGGTCTATTTTATACCCACATACTTAAGAAAGGTAGTATACTGGATCATTTTAACTCACATGGACCAACCGGGTTTTGCTTTTGGGCCAAGTAATGTTTGGACCGTGTGTTGTTGGATCAGGAGTGTAATGTTGGGCGTAGTCCATAATGGGGCTTAATATCCGTATGGTGAATGGAACAGGTGGAATTTCTTGTTGTGTAATTGGCCAAAATCTTTATTATGCTTTAATAATATTCGATATGGGTTGATAACTAATATTTTGTTAAATCAGACATATGAGGATAAAACAAATCTTTATCATCTTATTCTAATTTTTGGAGGCTTATCAAATTTTAAGGGGATCGGGTATATGTGATAAGGTTGGAACGCACATTGTCTTCATTGGGCTTCAGTGTTAATTTGTTACATATGCTGAAAAGATATTTTGTGAATGTGGACTTGAGTTATTTAATTAATATTCTGGATCGAATTTACTCAGTCTGCATGTTGTAACAAGATGATGCATTTAGACAATGTTGCGAGTTGTTATCACATGGATTGTGTGTTCTAAGTTGATGATGAGATTTGTTTAAGTGATTGGGTATGATGATGAGATTTGTTGTATTATGGGGTTTGCCACTTTGGTTTATGCATTTTCACGGAGATTATTATGTCGCGGCTTGAAGTGTTTATTGAAAATGTTGTCTACAGGATTGTTTGTACGGTATCTCTTATTTGATATTGAAGTAAGGTTTTCCAAGCGCGTTTACTTATTTCGTCTTCTTTCTTTCTACCCTTTCGCGAAGATAACTTGTTTGGGCATTTATAGAGTGTGATAAAGGCTTGGCTATTTAGTTACGTTTGTGATTCTTTCTCGATTAACCCACAACGTAACTATCATTTCGGTGTCTCACGTAGTTGAGGATACGTCAAGAGGTTTTGTACATTGGGTACACCGTTTCTCTTTCACAAGGATTAGTACAAGCTTAAGTAGCAAATCTGAGGAATTTTACGTCATGTTCGAGTTTGATATATCGGGTTTACTTCTCCTTGTGGTCACAGAATAGCCGACAGATTGCGTGAATGATGTGTTTACCAAAGTGTTTACTGGATGGTTGATGATATTGTTGATGTTGGATTATGAATCGTTGATGAACAGCTGCATATTCCCCTAAAACTGATATTCACTGAAACCTATGTTGTCATAACACATTCAAGTTGACACTGTTTACAGTTTTGTCTTGATTTTGTAAAATCCCGCGAAAGAATCTATTTCTCAGTTTAAATCATAGATTTGTAAAATCCCGTGACAATGGAAACATCCTGGTAATAGTAAAGTGCATTTCCGGATCTATCTTACGGTTTATTCTTGGTTTTGTAAAATCCCGCGAAGAAACTATTTTTCGGTTTAAACCATAGAGTTGTAAGATCCCGTAATGATAGAACCATCACGGAGAAAAGGAAAGTGTATTTGGGATCTTTTCGATCTTGGTGCTACTGATTTACGCTTCAAAGAAGGGATAAAAGAGTGTATTTCATGAACTGGATGTGTGTTTGAATTTTCGTCATGGCAGTTTGGTTATTACTTGGTTTTATGGGGTTATGTGCTTTTAACCATGGTCGGGATGAAAACCATTATCATAGTTCACTTTAAACGTCAAAGGAGGCTAGAATTGAGCTTTTAACTAGAAGATGTGACAACGGGGTTAAATCACTATTATTTATTTGAGGTTGAAGTGAAATATCACGGGCGAGTGTACTTAGTATCTGAAGGTATCGGGGATGGTTGGATGAAGATTCTTCAAGATCCTTGTTCGAGCTTATTATCAAAAACAAAGACTTGGAAATCTAGTTATTATTGGGTGTATTTTACCTTTTCTTTTACCACTTGGGGGAATTGGGCTCTTACCACCACAAAGTAACTATCACTTTAAGGAGTTACGTTGTAGTGCTCAGTGTCACATTAAATTGTGGATTTTCAAGAGGTGGTGTACGTCTTATACTTGATGGTTGGTTGGTTGAAGAGTATAGAGTACTTAGAGATTCAACGGAGGATGAAGTCTCGGCATCGCTCTTTGTTACACATGTGCAAGTTTAAGTCACGAGTTCAGGTTAGTTTACTTCAGGGTCAAATTCATCATATTGGGTTTTCTCCATCAGCTGTCACGACAAAGAGCCTACTGAATGATAATGGGGTTGTTTACATGTTTGCCAAGAGATGATGAAAAGAGAGAGATTATGACGTTTGAACACAACAATTCAAGCCTCGTACTCTAACGAAAAGAAATGTGTACGCTTCAGTGCGCATTATCTTTTGAAGAAGAGAAATCTTCTCATTTATGACCATTCTCATCAACATGCTTCATGCTTTTTCAAGCGCTTCAGTCATCAAGTGAACCGAACTACTGTTGATTGTTTTTCTTTTTCCACTTGCTCAACTATAATGACGATGGCGACATCCTGAGCTAATTTTGCGGGGGAGAAGTGTGAATGGAATACATTATGAAGATAATCACTTGTTTAGTCAAGAATGGCATCTACATATGCAATTCTTGAGGGGGAGAAGAAGTGTGAATTTTCAGCATGTTGATTGACTTCGGAGTATAAATGGTCATACGGCTCCTAACTCATGTAAGAACCGAGCTTCTTCTTATCGGGTCACCTTTACATGGAGTTTCTTCTAAGAGCCGCTGGTTGACATCTTCTCATGGACTGATGATTAATGACAAAGTGCTTCTAGTTGTTGGGCTTATTTCTTTGATGAACATCTTTCTGTTCTTGTTTGATTGGGAGGGATCTTAGTTAAGGGGATTTGCTACATCTAAGTTAACGGGAATGCATTTGGTAAGAAGAAGATGTTAACTTTCTATTCCCCAATTGGACAATCTTGAGAAGGTCGAGTCTGATCGGTTCTACATTTTACGCTACATGTTAGAAGACTAAAGGCGAGTTGCATTTGATTATCAAAGACTTCTTCTTATTATGGGCATTTATTAAAAGATTGTCGGTTTAGGGAGAGCACTAATTGGGGAGAGTGAAATGTCTAATTTAATCCCTATTAGACTTGCTCACATTTGTACTTGACAAGTTGATTCTCACAAAGACTTCTAATGTTCTTCTCAATGATTTCTAGTATACGGGCTTATAATATGTTGCCGATTCAAGTATCAAAACCGGCAAGGGGAAGGAGACACGTATCTAAGCGAGTAAACTTGATGAGCTTAATACTTTTAAGTGATTGAAGATATCCGGAAGACAAATGTCATTACCGAGAGAAACTCAAGGTTTGACTCATGGCATTTAGTGTTTATTCCAACTACGTGGGGAAGTGATGTTAGTGAAAGTTTACGAAGATAAAGAGGTACACAAGTATGACATATTCGGGGAGATAAATGTGTAACATGAGGGAGGTGTTATCGTTATTCTCTCGTTGGGAATGCGTGCTTGGATTCTTGAGCTTCATACACATTCATCGAGGGACGAAAGATGTGAACATAGGGAGGTGTTCTTCATTACCCTCATGATGTGTATTAGGAGAGTTCTTGGATATTGGTGTACTTGATTCTTGAGCTTCATACACATTCATCGTGGATGAAAGATGTGAACATAGGGGAGGTGTTCTTCATTACCCTCATGATGTGTATTCGGGAGAGTTCTTGAGCATTATACAAAGAGACTGACTGCATCAATTCAACTACTTGGGGGAATTGTTCTCTTGACACCTTTCGGAATGGATTGCTTCAGACTTCAGTGGAAAAGGAATTTGAGAAGAGGTATTCAAATGTGGGATGATACGTTGTTGTTCTTCTTCTTGATGATATAACCCCGAATGGAGAATCTCGATTATCGTTCTTAAAAGGAGCAGTGGGATTTATGATAATGGTGTGCTTCTCGTGCACTGGCTAAGGCAAGCTTGAAATAGAGCTTGAATCGCTCATCTAATGGATTTTCGGTTTGGGGAAGCTGCCAAAGTCTCACTTTCAGTCGGTTCTATATCTCGCTTCTATTCAAGAGCCTTGGAAGCTTTGGTGGTGAATGTTTAAGAGATGACGATTTCTATCTTCTACAACGGGTCTTTCGATATCCTTATCTCGGTACTCGTATCATCATCTTCTTAAATTATATCATCTACTCTATCTTTGTAAATATTTATTAAAACCAAATACAAAATATAAAACCAACAAAAGAAAATAGAAAATATAAAATCAACAAAAACCCATAAAAAGCAGAAAATTTGAAAAAATACCAAAATATGTTTCTCTTTACATGTCTTACGGTATCGATAACATCTGCGGTCTTAGAAATGTCATTCAATAATGGCACGGGAGCATAGATGAAGTTCGAGCGGAGGTGTAAATATTCCTTTTCAAAACATGTCTCAAAATATGGCTTCTGTTATTTCAGATGTAACCAAGCTTCAAAATATGGCTTACGATTATTTGAGACTGTAACCCGGGCTTCAAATGATGGCTTGCAGTTACTTCAGACTGTAACCCCATGCTTAAAACAATGGCTTGCTATTATTTCTGATAGCAACCCGCTCTTCTAGAAAGGAAAGTGCTGCGCTAAACCAATTTTTCAAATATTTTGTACACTTATCCTACAAAAATGAGGAAAGTATGTCGAAGGACTGCTATTCCCACACAAATGTTTTTCCGTCTAAAATTCTTCATAAGAATATTTGTTGTATTCAAAAAATGGTGGAAAATGAGTTGCTTTATAATCAATAAGATTCGAGTTTTCGTATAAATTGAAAACTCAATCAATGACTTAGCTTTTAATCTTTTCATAAAATGAGTCATTGATTGAGGGGAGAATGTTTTCAAATGTATATCATCTAACGGGCTTTCTTAATTATCCTAAATGCTTAGCGAAAATGATGTTAACCTCGTTGAAGGACTAGGTGCCTAGGATATGATTGTTAGGTTTAGATGATTAGAGTTTGATGAACACACAATCCCATGCTTTATATGATCGATTGATATGTTGAATTGGTATTATTAGTCAATTCTTTGTTTGGGTGATGTCGACCACCATATATCTGTTTGTGTCCACTAACATATGCAGGTATATCGGTATATAAGAATGTTCCGATCCGGATCCCACAATTGATGATTGGATGCCGAAGGAAAGGGTAACTATATCTTGGGTTGACAAATGAAGAAACGGAGCTTAATTGGACTTCTATGGAGAGTTGGCATAAATGCAACGTAAGAGGTCTCAACTGCATCGTGAGATGGTTTTCTTCATCAACAAATGAAGAAGCGGAGCTTAATTTGACCTCGATTGGCATTAAAATGCAACGTAAGAAGTCTCACCGCATCTGCAGACGGTTTTCTTCACGCCTACAACAACGAAGCTTCTCAACCACCTAACGTATCTTTATGCAGGATACCATTTTAAACAATTTTGAAAATATTGTTTTGAAAATGGAAAAATATTGTTTTGAAAATAAATCGGATTCAAATTTTTGAAATCAACCGGACTTTATTTAGTCAAATCTTCAGTGATTTCAAATTAAATATTTTCAAACGATATTTCATCAAAAATGTGCCAAACTCTTTCGTATATCGATGCACATATTGAGGGGGAGCGAATGGTTTCTTAATGGATTTTGTGATCGTGGATGTACTTCAACAGAACTCTTTCCTCTATGTGATAAAATGATTTCAAATATCCTATGCACATATTGAGGGGGAGAATTTACCAAGAAAATCAAATGGCTTTTTCTACGGAAATTGTGATCAAGAAATTATTTCAAAAACTCTTGCCTCCATGTGCTAAACAATTTCAAGATCATATGCACATGTTGAGGGGGAGCATTCCTAAATGATCAAAACTATTAAGGTACAAAATGCTTTGATTTTATATCACAAGTACCTTGATTGATTTTCCAAATGATTTTTGAATTTGTTTTAAGGAAGAATGAACTGTACCAAAAGACCGACCATTTTACTTTATGTATGGAGTTATAAGGATGGTGAGGTTAGGTATTAGTTCCCACGATCCACCAGAGCCTGAGGGATCTACCGAGGACAATCCACTAGATAGTGTAGAGTCCTTAGGTATGATGAAAAAGGAGAAAAGTGAGATATGGGAAGAGTGCGGATCGAGAGGCAGCTAGTCTTGGAATAAACCCAAGAAGGTTCTAGTTATGAAGTCTCGGTAAGCAATTGAAGGGGTTGAAGAATGAAAAGAATTAAATGTGAAAGGGTGAAAAGAAATAGCCCTCCAATAATTCAACCTTAGAGGCGTAAACCGAGTTCAATACATATGCTACTTGGTGTTTACTAAGGTAACACTGGTATTGAAGACAAGACGTCATGGACCCAGTGATGCACTGCACTAAACTTCCCAAGCTACTCAAGTTCCTCTTAAAAGGACTTGTTTCATTCTCACGGGTAACCTACATAATCTATCGACTTTCTCTTAAAGATAGTTGATATTGAAGAAGTAGACCCTCTCCCTAGTCTCCGGCATAGGAACCAAATGTGCACGATTGAGTCTAGAGCCAAGAGATCATCCACAATATCTCATTAGGACACAAAGTTAATGAAGACTTGTTGTTTCACACAATGTGGAAAGTAAGAATATATTAAGAGTCCTACGCATTATCCTTGTGGTCTTGCCAGAACATCCGAGTGATATGTAAAAAATATTCACGATGAAGATGGAAATCCTTCTAGAGCCAACATCAAACAAGCTCTTGGTGGGTGACATGTGAGATCTTTCAAAAGATCAAGCTTGTGACAACTGGATAGAAGCGATGGGCGATTCATTCTTGAATCAACCTTGGTCCAGAAATGAATTGTGAATACTTTTGGAAAAACCGTTCGATGTGCAAATCTTCTTTTCTCTAGCACATCGAATGTGTATTCATTTTCAAATTCAAAAAGTATCTCTGATTGAAAAAATACTTTTGGAATAACCGTTCGATGTGCAAATCTCTTCTTTTCTCTAGCACATCGAATGTGTACTATTCTCAAATACAAAAATTATTTCTGATTGAAAATTGATCTTTCTCATAAAACCTTCGTAGTATTGCAAAACTTTTTCTTCTAAGCAATACGCGATTGTTTTTCAAATCATTTTTCATCAATCAGTGAATCTCAATTTCTTGGTTCACTCACTCCGTGTTGTCTTCTTTGAGGCGTTCGGTTTGAGAACAACTAGAACACCGCGAAACCATGTCAAGGAGATTCTTGAATTATACTTGATCACAGCGAAGACTTGTCTTGATCAACGGGAACCGTGGGCGTGTACCTCAATTCAACGAAAGTGATCAAAGACTCTTTCGTGTGTTTTATTGCTAACTATTGTTTGCGGTACATTTGGACGGTTGCGGTGATCGAATTGAGATGTCAATCCAAAGCCGCATGCTCACAAAGATCCACACTTAATTTGAAGAAATCATGACGGTGCCTATCTACATAACTTTGGTGAGATATTTTTATATTATGCTTCGCTATCTTCTTGAAAATATCTTGAACCAAGAAAGCTTCCGCTACTACGATGAAAAGATGTCATGATCCGTAGTGTGAGCATGTCGGTCCGAAAGTCACAACTTCACATGATGGAAACACAATAAAGGGTGATCCGAGATTTATTGTGGCTGATGATCTCAAAGAAAGCTCGAAGATCATCAAGACGTGGATCAATTAAAGACCTCCACTGAAAGTATAAAATAATCGGACTTTGAAGAATCGCTACTAATGCACAAGATTGCAGATTTGAAGAATTGAAGTCTACGAGCTCAAGAACGAAGTCAAGAATAGAATGCTAGTATTCAAAATGTAAATCATGAGGTGACCTCCCTTAGGGGGAGATTGTTAGGAATTGGAAATTCCATGTTAAAGTGTCGGTCACCCCAATTATAGTCTAGCATATGTTAGCTCGTAGACATGTCGTTATTTACATTATTCAGTAGTTAATTAGTTAGTTAGTAGCGTAGATTAGTTTAGTGCAACACCGTGGAGGAAGGACGGGTCTTTACCCATCAGTACACCGATCCACGGCCGATAGGAGGTCGTAGTCTCAGAGTATAAATACCCCTTCCATCCTTGGAAGGGTGGTGCTCTCAATCTAACATTTGATAATTTACAAAGCAAGTCTCTAAGTAGAACACCTCTCATTCTTTCTCTCTAAACTATGGCAAACATGTATTTCCATCATCCAAGACCACACGAATCATCAACACAATAATATTACGATCCTACATAGATAGCTAAGCTACTAGGACTAGTAGAAACAGGACTAACCCATATACATTGATAAGCATAAAGAAGTATAACACCAAGTGATTTTCCAAACAATTTCATGAGAAAGAGTTTTGAAAGTAATAAGCACCAACTCAACTGAATAAAGGTCTTGAATCAGAAACATCAACTCCACAAACATCTTCAAACCATCCAGAATAATCAAGGGATGAGCGTAGCAATTACTATAACGGATAATCAAGGGAGACAATTGTTTTATTTTTTTAGATGTTAATTCGCAAAAGAAATGCTATTTAGATATAAAACACAACGAATGGATCCAGTAAGAAGAAAAATAAAAATAAGAAGAATGAGAAATGTTTTCAGCAACACATTTCAAATGTAGAATAAGAATTTCATGAGAGATGCATCTTTGTTGAATTCATAAATCATTTGATAAGTTATGCATGTTCTCTATTCAAATTTTCATTACTTATTTTTTTAAATCAATTAATCAAATTATTAGATGCATAAATAGATATGTTTATTAGGTACAACAATCATTTTTCATGTAAATAACATGAAGTAAGATTTTTTTTTCTAAGTAAAAAGTAATTTTCTCACACTATATATTACTACAAATTGAATCCAAAAAACCATTTAATGGAGGAACATTATCACATGATTATAAAAAAAATGTAAGTTTATCAACATTACACTAGATTCCCTAATAAGAACTCATGCTTATTTGAGGTTTATATTTTGTAGAAGTGGTGATTTACACCCTATTTATTTAAATTTGCACATTCAATTATACAAGCAGATAATAACTATGTAATGTGTAAAATTGAGTGTGCCAATAAAAAATATAAGTGTGCAAATGAACTCTCATTTTGCAAGAATAATTATTTGTGGTATATAATTTGTAACGACAATTTCATATTTACTTAATATAAATATCAAAATATCATATTTACCTAAGTTACAAGTAAATAATCCATAATGTGCAAGGAATTTTTTGCATGGTTGGTGAGATATGAAATTGCCATTTTTTTTATTACTTATAAGTACATTTAGCAATGTTGTTATGAGACAGATTGTTTTGTGTTACTGCCACACCCAATAGGACTCGAATGAACAGTGAAATGTACAGTAACTAACGACCGTTATCTATTAACGGTTACCTTTTTTTAATACTTAAAAAATGAAAATGCGACAATAGTCCCTGAGGTTTAACTCGCGTTAATAGGTCCTGTAGGGACTAACGATGTAAACAGTAACTAACGATAGTTAGTTAACGACCGTTATCTACTAACGATGTAAAAAAAACCGAAAATGCGACAAGAGTCCCTGAGGTTTAACTTGCGTTGCAAAATAGGTCTTGTAGGGACTAACGATATAAAAAAATTACATAATTGGTCCTTCATGTTAGATGTTCGTCACACAAATAGTCCTACTAACGGCCGTGATGTGCTACGTGTGTACAAGTTTTAAATTTATAAAAGGTGATTTACCAATTTTACCAATAACACATGCGAGCAAGTGCACTCGTCCGTTATAGCAAGATTGTGATGGTAAGTCGGGATCGTTCGCAGGGATTTGTGAGTGAATCAAGAAACAAGTATAAAATCTACTATATCAATCCAAAAGAAAATAATAACGAAAAATTAGATAAAGAAATTCAGATGATTAAAACTACACTTGCTTAAACTAGTTTCTTATCTTTGAGTAGTATGATTGTGTTAACCTTCTCTTAACATGTTGGTTATGATAATTAGTTGGTTTACTAATCTATTGTTCTTACAAGTTAAACATTCGTCAAGATTTTAGTTTATAAAAACAAACATTAAGCTTAACCAATCAATTCAAGATCAATTCAAGTTTCATAAGTTTACATTCATAAACTTAAACACAATAACATCCATTTACCTTATCAAATTTGCTTAAGAAATGGTCAATGCAAAAGGTAACTGATTATAGACAAAGGGTCACAATTGATTGTAAACAACTAATCTTAGGACCTTTTAAGTGTTTCCAATCAATCCAATTTGATAATCAAAAAGCCTTCTTATCTTTAGTTTCTTTGTTTGATCAAGAATAATGGGTAAAAACAATCATCCATAGACAAAATGATTATAACTAGTTGAATAACAATAAGTTCTTTCGACCTTTTAAAATTACTAACAACTAGTCAATCTTGATTAACAAGTGTCACTATGAAACTTAAGCACAATTGGATCTTAGAATCCACTTGAAATTGAATTAAAACATGTTAACACAATCATAAACTAATCATTAGATAATTAACATTGTTTAAGCAAGTGCATAAAGAAACTAACCACTCATAGCAAACATAAACATAAACTCAGAACTTTGAACATTAGAAAACATGATTAAGAGTCTTACAATGTCTGGAATAAGATTAAAAATGATTGAGTAATGATTCCCAAAGTATTGGTGTTGACTTCTCGGGGGTTTGACCTCCAAATGTTGACTTCTTGGACCTCCAAACTTTCCTGGATTTCTAATGACGAATTTGAGAGTCATTAGAGATGGGTTTGATGAGTAGAGTTGTGTTGAAGTGTGTGTTCTCAAATGATCACAAGAGGGCTCTATTTATACTAATCCCAAGGCCTAGGGTCATAAATGCTGAACTTGGCCTCCAAGGAGCTTGGAAGGGACTAGAATACACCAAGGAAGGACCTAGAACCGTTTAGATACAAGTGAGGAATTTTAATGATGAAGAAATGGCAGACCAGGACTCCTCAGCCGATCGGTTTACTGTCCAGCCAATCGGCTGGTCTTCTTGACAGCTCTCCGGCCGAATCAGTTGCGGGCAACAACCCATCGATTGGTCCTTCTCTAAAAGGCTTCCAAAAGCTTCCAACCGAATCGGTTGCGGGTGGCAACCGATCGGTTGGTCTTCCTGATTAGATGGATTTTGGTCTTTTTGCTTGATTCTAGCTCGTGGCACTTGATTCTTCATCCAAACTTGATCTTCTTCGATACTTGGAATGCTGAACCGTGCTTTACAAGCCTCACTGAAACGAAAATCTTCTTTTATCTAATATTCTTTAACTTTTCCTTCCGTTTCCCTGCACTTGGTTACATATACTAGACAAACGTTCTTTGATACGATTAAGTACTAAAAACATATGAATATAACCAAGTAACATATATAAAAGCACGAACAACGCTACTGAAAACATGTACAATCTGAGCGTTATCAAATTCCCCCACACTTAAGTTTTGCTTGCCCTCAAGCAAATCTAGAATTGAAATAAATTATCCAACTGGTACAGAAATATGATTGAGAAAAATACGATGCAAATCTACCAAGTACAAGTACAAGATAAGATTCATCGTGTTAGCTTTAATGATGAAAATTCAAGATGTTTGACAATATCCAATGATTTTCTTGCACGATTAACATTTCAAAACACCTTACGAAAAAGGAACGACATATAATTCACTCAATCACTCAATTTTTAGGTGGAGTAAACAAGATAAATCACACTCATTGCTCAGTCATGATTTGTCTATTACCATAAGCTTCTACAAGGAACAAAACTCCACCGACGTGGCGTGAGCACCAAGTGTAAACATCTAAAGAGGACTTTTATTCGGGTTGAATTGTTAGGCTTCGCGTAAAGGGTATGGATGAGGCATGAGAATGTTTATGAAATTGGTGTTAAAAGAAAAATAAAGTTAAGTCTAATACCCATGTTGCTAGTTACCAAACAATCCGCAAACCAGTAAATGATTATAGATAATTTCTCTCTTTTTCGGACTTCCACAAATCTTCACATCGATATGCCATAACAATATTCTTCATACATAGCACATTGGCTAATACTTATTACATAACTAACTTTTTTTTCTTTTTAAACCCCTTTCTTCGAAATGGCACATACGAATGACAAAGTGCGGTCACTCATAATCATCTAGACAATCCAATTGTACCAAGCGACTAGCAACTAACCGTTTAGACATTGACGAGGGTTAGGCTAAGGCTTAAAGTGTAAAATATTTTTGTATTTTTCTGGATTTAACAAAAGTGAAAAGACTGGCTCGGAGGGTGTAACTAAGGGTATCTAGCACTAAAAGTGGGTGCTACAAATGGGTCTATATGGGTGGTTAACTAATCGATGTGGTTAGCTAATATATCATCAAATGTAAAATGGAAGGCCATTTAGGTTTAAATCCTAAGGTGCCTCTTTATCACACGAATTCACTTATATCACACGAATGCGATCTCACTACGGTCTGGTAATGATTTACAAGCATAAGTTCTAGAATAAATAAAATCACCGGCACACTTATGAAAAGATCTAAGCATAAAAGATGTATGCTATATGTATGATATAGGCTCAAATCCTCACAATTTGGTGGAAAGGGCTTATATAATGTGTGCTAGCAAATGTTATCCATCCCAAAATGGATTGCAATATTAATCGGAACACATCTCAATTTTCAAAAATTACAAATTTTACTAGTGGATTGATCCAGTTATTCTAATATATTAACCTAAAAGCGTGAAAATAACTAGATCACAAGGGCAAACAAAATTTAAATTTAAGCTTAAAAACTCTAATTTTCCTATTCACCCCCCCACACACTTAAGTAACGAGCTTCAAAGTATAGAAATAGGAAAATAGGGATAAAACCAGATTTTCCGAATGAGTTTTCCAGCTTAACTTCTTTGATCCAAGCGTCTACGGAAGTGATCATTACCTGCAACAATCTTATACAAAAAAATAAACATAAACAGTTTTATTAAGGTGTGTCACCCCCCCCCCCCACACTTAAGTTCAACCAAAGGTTTAAACTTTTAGGCGTGAGCAGGGAAAAATGAAAATTGAATCTGAAAACAACACGGGTTGCCTCCCGAAAAGCACTTGTTTTATTACCGAGTCATCAGCCTGACTCAAAATTTCTTAAATTCACGTAGTTGTAGTTTTGGATTTCTTCGTTAAAATTTCGGGAATATACATAAATTCTTCACAGTCGCATCAATATCTCTCCAGATGAATTCAGCGGTTGGTGCCCAAGGAACACTTTGTTTGAATCTTCCTGGAAAGGTGCTACATATGTGATGGTTTCGAATTCTGTCTTAGGAAAAATTGTCTCGATTGAAATTTCATTCAATTGCTCCTTATCATAATATAACTTGATTCGGTGCCCATTAACAATGAAACTTCCACCTTGCTTGTCATAAAGTTCGACATAACCGGATGGATATCCATGTTTCACTATATAAGGTCCGAACCATTTTGGTTGCAGCTTAGGAGCTTTGAATTTGAATTTCATGTTAAAAAGCAAAACTTTATCTCCGGCTTTGAATTCTTTTCGAATTCTTAGCTTCTTTTCATGATAAGCTTTGGTTCTAGCTTTATACGCTTTGGAATTCTCATAAGCTTGAGTCTTAATTCATCGAGTTCATGCAACGCAAGAATCTCTTTCTCTAACTACTTTGAGATCGGTGTTACAGCTTCTAAGGGCCTAGTAAGCGCGATGTTCGACTTCGAACGACAAATGACAAGTTTTTCCATACAAAAGTCTGTAAGGAGTTGTGCCAATATGAGTTTTGTAAGCCGTACGAAACGCCCATACAGGGCCGGACCCAGGATTTTTGAAAGGGTGTTGCACACATTTTTTTTATGACTATGAGTACTAAAGTTGCTCGATAAAGAATTTATTAGGTAAAAATTGGGTGTTGCACGGGCCCAGAAAAGACATCCTTTATAAAAAGTTTACACTTCGTGACCTAAAATTGGTGTGGCCGTACACACCGGCTCCCATGTGGGTCCGTCCTGCGCCCATATAGCATCTTGAGTTTTTTGAACACATGAAGGATTATCCTTCACCGTTTTCTCGAGTATTCTTTTAGAGCTCATTGGTGTTTTCAACTTGGTCATTGGTTTGTGGATGATAAGTCGTAGCAAAACGATGATGAACTCCATATCTTTTTATGATTTTCTCTATTTGTTTATTAGAGAAATGAGTTCCTCGATCGCTTATCAAAGCTTTAGGAATTCCATAACGAGTGAAAAGCTTTTGGAGAAAATTAACGACAATACGAGCATTGTTTGTGGGTAAAGCTTCGGCTTCTGCCCATTTGGACACATAATCGATAGCAACGAGAATGTATTCGTATTTGTGGGATTTAGAAAATGGTCCCATGAAATCGATTCCCCAAATATCGAATATTTTGAAAACTTGAATGCTTCTTTGTGGCATTTCATCTCTGCGAGAAAGGTTATCGGATCTTTGGCAAGCATCACAGTTTTGGACAAGTGTATATGCTTCTTTGAATATTGTGGGCCAATAGAATCCAGCATCAAAAACTTTTTTAGCTGTGGTGGAAGGACCATAGTGTCCCCCAGTAGGGCCATGATGACATTCATCAAGAATTTTTTGGGTTTCGGAACCAGAAACACATCTTCAGATCATTTCATCGGGATACATTTTGAAAATATAAGGCTCTTCCCAATAATAGTGTTTAAGTTCCGAAAAGAATTTGCTCCGTTGAGCGTGAGTTAGTCCTTTCCTAAGGATTCTTCCGACGAGATAATTTGCAAAGTCAGCAAACCAAGGATCTTCATTTTCATCAACCGTCATGAGGGTTTCATCAGGAAAGTAATCATCGATTTCTTCTTCCTTCAACTCCTCTAGATTCGGGTTCTCAAGTCGTGATAAATGATCAGCGGCTAAATTCTCTGCTCCTTTCTTATCTTTGATCTCAATGTCGAATTCTTGGAGTAGTAGAATCCATCGGATAAGACGCGGCTTTGCATCTTGTTTGGCAAACAGATATTTGAGTACGGAATGATCGGTGAACACGATTGTTTTTGAAAGCACGAGGTAAGATCTGAATTTGTCAAATACGAAAACTACGGCCAATAATTCTTTTCTATAACCTTGTAATTCACCGAGCACCATTTAGTGTCTCACTTGCAAAATATATAGGCCGAAAGTGTCTTCCTTCTCGTTGGCCTAAAACATCTCCAACAGCAAAATCGCTTGCATCGCACATGAGCTCAAATGGTAGTGACCAGTCAGGTGAAACCATAATGGGTGCACTAGTCAGTTGTGATTTCAAGGTTTCGAATGCTTTTATGTAATCTGCATTGAAGTCGAAAACATAATCTTTCTCAAGAAGTTTTGTCATAGGACAAGATATTTTGGAAAAATCCTTGATAAAGCGGCGGCAAAAACCGGCATGTCCTAAAAAACTTCTAATGGTTTTAACGTTAGTTGGTGGTGGTAACCGTGATAATGTCGATTTTGCTTTGTCTACTTCCATGCACGTGACCGGAGATTTTGTGACCAAGCACAATTCCTTCGTCACCATAAAATGACATTTCTCGATTAAGGACAAGATGTGCGGCCTCGCATCTTTTGAGCATTTTATCAAGACTGAAAAGACAAGCCTCAAATGAGTTTCCAAAAACTAAAAAGTCATCCATGAAAACTTCCATGGAGGTTTCAAGCATGTCTTGGAATATTGCAATATACACCTTTGAAAAGTTGCAGGTGCATTACAAAGACCAAAAGGCATACGCCGGTAAGCATAAGTTCCAAAAGGGCAAGTAAAGGTGGTCTTTTCTTGATCAGTCGGATCGATCGGAATCTAAAAATACCCTGAAAATCCATCGAGGAAACAAAAGAACTTGTTCCCTGCTAGTCTTTCGAGCATTTGATCCATGAAGGGAAAAGGGAAATGATCTTTTCTGGTGGCTTTGTTTAATTTACGATAATCAATACAAACGCGCCATCCAGTGACAGTTCTAGTAGGAACTAGTTCATTCCATTCGTTAGTCACAACAGTCATTCCTCCTTTCTTAGGGGCACAGTGAACGGGACTCACCTAAGGATTGTCCTCGATGGGGTAGATGATAACAGCATCAAGAAGTTTAATGATTTCCTTTTTGACAACTTCTTTCATGTTGGGATTGAGTCGACGTTGTCTTTCCACAACAGGTTTAATCCCATCTTCGAAATTGATTTTGTGTTTGCAAAAATTGGGACTAATTCTTGGGATATCAGAAGTTTTCCAAGCGAAAGCTCTTTTATGATTTCTGAGAATCGAAACCAGGCGTTCCTTCTCCTCATCTTTGAGTAATGAAGATATGACTACCGGAAGAAGTGAATTTTCCTCCAGATAAGCATATTCAAGATGATCAGGAAGTGGTTTGAGCACGAGATATGTTGGTGGTTCTTGAAGAGAAATTTTATCCTCATTTCGTCATCGAAAGTTATTTCCTCAAAATTCTCTTCCTCCATTTCTTCCTCCTCAGTTTTGTCTTTTTCGAAGTCTATTTTCATAAAATCAGTGAACTCTTTATCAAGATCGGTTTCACTAATTTTTTCTGAAGTAGTCATGAATGGATCAAAATCGGTAAGTAATGCATCCAATTCTTCTTCAGTGACTTCATCGATAACATCAATATTGAAGCAAGTGTCATCACTGGAATGTGGATATCGCATTGCTTTATCGATTAAAAAGGTAATTCGATCTTCTCCAACTCCAAGGTTGAGCTCTTTACCTTTTACTTTGATGATTGCATCAGCGGTATTTAGGAAAGGTCTTCCTAATATGAGTGGGACTTTACTGTCTTCTTCCATTTCTAGGATCACAAAATCCACGGGAAAAATGAATTTACCGACTTGAAAGAGCATATTCTCAGCAATTCCAACAGGATATTGATAAGAATGATTGGCTAATCGAATGCTCATATTTGTAGGTTTTAGGCTGTTGATGGATAATTTGGAATACAGCGAGTAGGGCATCAAATTGATACTTGCGCAAAGATCGACTAGAGCATCGCATTGAATATTATTCCCAAAGGTGCATCGAATCAGAAAGCTCCCGGGATCTCCGAGCTTTAGTGGAATTTTGTTTTGAACAGTGGCTGAACATTCCTCGTTTAGGAAGGTAGCGGATATTTGCTCTAACTTGCTTTTGTTGTTAAGAAGTTCCTTTAAAAATTTCCCATAATGGGCATTCTGGCTAAGACATCAACGAGGGGAACATTGAGTCTAACCTCTTTGATTATTTCAATGAACTTCTTATATCGCTCCTCCATTTTTTTCTTTCTTAAGGCGTTGAGGATATGAAATTTTTGGTATGTACGCCTTGATTGGTGAAACGGGTTTCTTTTTTGCGGGTGGGGTTGGGCTGGTTTCCTCAGCTTCATGTTCACTATCTTGGGTGATAGGAGCATCGTTGTTTGGGTTTGGTGGTGGATCATATGAGAGACCACTTCTTGTGAATACAACATTGATATGCTCATTTCTTGTTTGTGGTGGACGATAAGTTTTATCGTTGGATGGTTTTGGGTTTGATTGGGTGTTACTTGGTAACGAACCAAATGGTCGAGAAGAAAGTTGACCAGAAAATTTACCGAATTTGTTTTCAAGGTTGATTCTTAAGAAAAAAACCGATTATAGTATTGGGTAACTCAAATGTATTAGATTTGAATCCTCGGATCGTTCCTAGCGAAGGATGAATGGAGTAAACAACTCACGTCGCGTGATTCGGGATTTGAATTTAAAAAGGGATTTTATAGTGATTTCTAAACTACGGAGCAAGGAAAAGTAATGGGAAGCAATTAAATCTACTAAACCTATGGTGAAACAATAAATTTAAACTAAGTATGCAAAGTTAACTAAAAACGCAAATTACGATAATTTTAAAACGTGTATTAAAATGCAAATAACACTATTCTAACTCCTAAAAGTGAACTAATAATTTTATACAGCTAAAAATATGATTTAAAAATTATCTAAAATTTAAAAATATATTTTTTTTGGTTTTTCTAAATTTTATTTGAATTAAAAACTATTTTAGTATTTTTAAAATTGATTTAAAAAGCTAGAAAATATATCAATTTACAAGAAAATTTACCAAACTATTTTTTAAAATCTAAATTAACAAAAATAATTTTCAAAACTGAAATTATATTTTTCTGACTTTTTCTCAATTTATTATGAATTTAAAACTTGTTAAAACTAATTAAATGTCTAGAAAATACTAAATTTGTAGGACCTTACAAATATCAACCTTATCACAAACCCACTTAACGAACACAAGTATAACCACGTTACGCGTAGAACGCGTGAAACACAAACACAAACAAAGCGTAGAAATAAATATGAGAAAGATGGTGACTTAAGATATGAACCGTGTATGTTAGAGAGAAAAGAAGAAACAAGAAAGTTGTATTACTTGAAAGAAAAACACACACATACACACTCAAGCACACCCCTCAAATGAGACTTTGAGGGGTATTTATAGTTCCTTACAATAATAACCTAATGGGCTTGGCAAGGGCCACGACTTGGACTTGGATTGGGCTTGGGATACATAAGCTTATAAATGGCTAGCATAGCTTATCTTTTAACCAATTAGCTTAGCCCAATCCACGAGCCCGATGACTATTCTATCACGATATCTAACACACGTTACAAAGTTCCTAAAGTGAATGACCATCACTTCTAATAAAACTATTAAGGCTAACAATCTCCCCAAGGGTGGTCATTCAAAAGATGCTCCACTTGATAAGATCTTTACTTTCCTTGAGCTTGAACTTTACGTGTAGATATAGAATAGTCTTAATTCTTTGTTCCTTCATGCTTTGTGATCATTTAATGTGGTTGTCTGCCATTGTCAACTTCGTTGGTTAGGTGTCTCCACGTCTTTCTCCACCATGCTCACACTTCTATTTGACTTTGATTTACCAATGACGTGGTTCTCGAGTCTTTAAACTTTGTAGATTCTTTGACATTGAAGAATAATCATCTTTAACTTTGAGTAGCCTTTGATTTTGAAGAGAACTTTCATGTGTTGTTGGTATGAGCATGTGGAGAGTGCGCACGATCAATCCGCTCTGGAGCATCCATAAGAAAACATAAAAGCAGGTTAGTAATAAGCGGTTCCAGACTTACAAGTTTGAATTTTGAGGGTGTTATGACATAGTGTGAAAACACGTCTCTAATTCTCATAGAGGCCGTTCTGAACTGGAGTCCCACAAGTGAGATAACGCGATGTACGAAATACACCTATAGTTCGGATGAGTCACCGAGGTACACGAAGCATCACCCACGATCAGACCGTTTGAGACACACTAAGCGTAATCCACGGGAGTTACTGAAGTGACTGCTGTCGGTCGCTTGATGTTGACCACGGCGGAGTTTCCATTCATCATCGAAGATCACGGATGTGAAACTTCTCATAAATGTTACGGCGGATTGCTAAGATCTGCGTGGGACTCTAGAATATATCACTTGTGCCCTTATTGATGAGCGATGAAGCGATGTCATGTCAAGTGTTCCTATGAGATCTTTTGATGAATCTCGTGGCTCTAGACTCAATAATTTTGGTTTTCCTGAGCGGAGACTAGGAGAGGGTCTCCTTCTTTAATACCAACGATCTCTAAGAGAAAGTCGATAGATTATGTAGGGTTCCGGTGAGAATGAAACAAATCCTTTTGAGAGGAATTGAGTGGCTAGAAGGTTTAGTGCGGTGCGTCCTTCGGGTCCATGACGTCTTTGTCTTCAATACCGGTGTCATCTAGTGACAACCAATAGCATATGTATTGAACCGGTTTACGCCTAAGGTTGATTATGGAGGGCTATTTCTTTTCACCCTTTTTTATTACATTTCTTTTTAATTCTTCAACCTCTTCTTTCTTCTTTCTCACATTACTCCTTTTTTCAATCATACCTGAGGACTTGTAATACTAACTATTGGTGGTGTCCTTGGGTAGATCCCTCCGGCTCTGGCGGATCATAGGACGAATTTTCCTATCCTAAGTCACCTTATAACTCCATGACTATCCTATTGTTGCCATAAAACCATTTTTCTTGAAAATCTCAGAGTGTTTATGATAGAAAACATGTTTGAAACACTCCGTGAGTTTTATATTTTCGAAACACTCCCCTTCACATGTGCTTATAAGTTTTGATGAAATGTGCACATAGAGGGTGAGTTCGCACTTTTGAATTGATCGGCTTTAAATGAACAAGACCGATTCGAGACACGCTTACATCACTAGAGAACTAGCTTGAAATTATTACCCGTCCCGGTCATGTCATAGAAAGTTTCTCGAGATGGTACATGATTCCTCGTCAATTCATTGGTTTCAACTGAGTCGAGCTCATTATGAGATTCAAACCACGATCATTAAACTTTTTGATCACATTTTAATCACGTCTCCTCCCCCTCAAAAATAGCATATTCGTGATATTTTTGATATCATCGGATTAAACAACATTTTAGAATCTTTTGGGGAGAAAAACGGATATGATTTAAGCATGAATTTGGAACATTTTGTTTTAAGCTCCCCTTTTAATAAAGCATAATCAATTAAAGGGTTTTAGAGGGAGTTATCTTGAGCACAAAAAATTTTGAAAGATTTTGAAAAATCTTTTTAAACAATCTTGAAAAGGTGCTCAAGATGATGATGATTTCTCACCGTTTTAAATGTAGTGCTTTCAAGCGTACACTTGATTTTTCTTTAAAGCACGAGTTTTGATTTGAACAATCAAAGTCATCATTTTTGTCCGGGTTTCGTCTTGAAGTATCTGAAAGCCATTTTGAAGAAATTTTGAGAAGCGACATGTTTTGAAAACATTTAAAGAACTCTCGCTCAAGCATCTATACATGCCGTATCATTGTTGAATGACATTTCTAGAAACGTCTGAATATCGATTATACAAGAGACATGTCGTGAGAAGAATATTTTGGATTTTGATTTTTATTGTTTTTGTATTTTTGAAATTTTATATTTTTATATTTTGCTTTTGTTGGTTTTCAAATTTTGTATTTTGTTTTCAAAAATATTTACAAAGCTATTTGGAAAATCATTTTCAAGAAGAGTCGAGAAGACGTTCTAACTCCTCGGGGTTAGGCTTCGCATTCAATTCGTCGAACTAAATCGTCAAACCTTTCTTTTGGAAGGGCTTTAGTAAATAGATCGCGAGTTGGTAATCGATCTTCATGAAAAACAATTCAACAGTACCATTTTGACGTACTCTTTGATGAAGTGGTAGCGGACACGGATATGCTTAGTCTTTGAGTGATGAACAGATTGCATGATATGGCTATGGCACTTTTCGAGTCACAATACATAGGTATTTTATCGAAGTAAAGCCATAATCTGTGAGTTGTGTTCTCATCCGTAGAACTTGAGCACAACACGCAGATAGAGACACACACGTGACCGGTTGAAAGTGCGGTGCAATCTTGTTTCCTTGAAGACCGACTTACTAACTTTTCACCCAAAATTGTGCTCCTCGATGTACTTTTGTTGTAACTTGATCACTGCGTGGTCCGCATCCGAAAAGGCAATTAGATCAAATCCGATTCCCGGATACCAAAGTCCCATGTGAATGGATGTCGTCGACATCCGAAGATCCTTTTAACCTCTTTGAGGTGCGATTGAGTAGGCTTTGCACGAAACCGTGCTAATAAGCAAACAACAAAATGAATATCCGTCGACTAGCGGTGAGGTACATGAGAGAACCAATCATGCTCGATATTTCTTCGGATAAATAGGTTTCCCAAACAAATCGGCTCCAATTTTGGTGAAGATACCATTGGTGTTCGGACCGAATCACAATTATCCATACCATGATTTTCAAAATCTCGGTGAGTGTATTTAGCTTGATTTATAAAAATTCCACGAGGACTGATGTATTTGTAAACCAAGAAAGAATTTTAGTTCCCCATCATGGACATTTCAAATTTGCTTTTCATGAGATTTTCAAAATGTTTTGAAAGATTCGGATTAGTGGACCCAAAGATGATGTCGTCCACGTAAATTTGAACAATCAAAATGTCATTTTGCATTTTGTATAAACAAGGTAGGATCAAGCGTGCCTTTGGTGAAATTGTTTTGGATAAGGAAAGAGGAAAGTTCGTCATACCACGCCTCGGAGCTTGTTTCAATCCATAGATTGCCTTTTGAGTTTGTAGACATAGTCGGATGTTCCAAGTCGATGAAGCCTTCCGGGTGACTCACATACACTTCTTCTTTCGAGTTCCATTCAAGAACACGGTCTTAATGTCCTTCGATAAACCATGATGTTTTGTGAGTGCATAGGCTAAAAATATCTGATCGCTTCTAGTCGCTATTGGCGCGAATGACTCTTCAAAGTCTATCCCTTCCTCTTGTCTGTATCCTTTGGCCACAAGGCGAGCTTTGTTGCGAATGCGGTCATTTCTTCATCCCGTTTGTTCTTCCATAACCATTTAAGATCAATGACGCGACGTCGATGGGTCTTGGAACCATTTCCCAAGATTCATGTAGGCGGTATTGGAGAAGTTCCTCTGCATCGCTTCTATCCATACTGAGTTACGCCATTGCCTCGATGTTGTTCTTTGGCTCTATATTGCTAATTGAGCAAAGGTAAATGCACAAGTCGCAATCGGTGACAAGTTAGCGTCTCGTCGAATTGGCCTTGAAGGTTCACCAATAACTTGTTCAATTGGGTGGTCTTTTGTCTACTTGAGTAGAAGGATACCATTGGTTATCGTGTATGCGAGTTAGATGGTTCTCGTAATCTTGAGGAAGATTCGGTGATTCCGTAGCAAGCGGGTTTTCAAATAAGTCTTCATCTAACGTTGCATCATTACGGTTTTGGTTTTCTCATGTTGATGGTAGAGCGGGTGCAAGAACTTGAGTAGATGTAGATGATGTAGATGGAGTTGGTGCATTGGTTTCGACCGTTGTAGATGCATCTTACATTGGTGGTGGAGGATGATTTTGGCGGGTGCGGTGGAATGATGGTTTGGTGCATTTGTCGAAGTTCCATGATCGCTCCCAAACCGTCAAGTTTTATCACACAAGCTGACCACTTGTGAATGGTCAACCGTAATAAACTTCAAACAGCTCAGAACCAATGCAATGAAGATCAAGAGGATTTTAGTGTTTCCCCAGGTCGTTAAGTCCCAACAAGCTGTGCGAGAATAATCAAACGTATAGTGATCGGGTGATAATGAACGGGAAAATGTTAAGGATTATGAACAATTATACCTAAAGAGAAAGTTTATAAATTACAGGGGCTTAAATGCAAATTAAAGAAAATTAAAAAGATAAATTATATTAAATAAACGCTATCACTATTTTTAAAATAGCGTTTTGATTTTCTTTTATAAATTTAAATTAAAAACTACGTAACGTACAAAAGAAAATGTGAATATGAAACAATATTAATCCTAAAAATATAAAAATGAAATTTTACAAACCTAATGATAAGAGAAAATTTTGAGAAAAGAAAATTATTTTATGACTATTTATTTAATTATTATTAATTAAAACTATTTTAACCTATTTAATAATACCCTAAAATATAAGAAAATATGAAATAAAGTTAGAAAAGTGAAATTATGACTTAGAAAAATCTAAAATAACCAAAGAGAATTTTCAAAACTAATTTTGTATTTTTCGATTATTTTCTATTTTCTATGATTTAAAAACTATTTAAAACTAATTAAATTGCTAAAATTACAAATTTAACTAAGAAAAATCTGGAAAATTATTTTTTGCTTTTTATATTTATCTTAACCTAGGAAAATTGAAAAATTATTTTTTGAAGTTTTTACGATTTAAATGTATTAAAAGCTAATTAAAAATACCTAAAAGCTTTTAAATTGTGAAAATGCTAAGCAATTGATGAAAATTTATGAAAATTCAGTAAAAATCTAAAATATTATTCTAATTTTATGAAAAATATAAAAACTATGGCTTATGTGTGAGAAATAGAAGGCGTAGTGCAAGCTAGCGTTCAAATAAGCTATTATTAAAAAGCTAAAAAGTGCAATAAGCTACCAAACTGTTACTGAAGCTAATTTATACTAAAGTTACCTAATATCAACTAATTCCAGCTACTCCTAACCTCTAATCAGCAATTTACCAAGTTTTGAGCTAGTTAACTACTTAAACCAAACAGCTTTTTAGGTCCTACTTTAAGCTAAAGCACAGGCTTATTAAGAGAGCTTATGTGAAAACCAGATCTGTAGTCCTCAAGACCACCAAGCAAACTACAACTGGACCAATTTTCAGGCTAGGATAAGCTATAATGAAGCCTTGAGAGCTTCTGAGAAGCACATGCACAACTTCGAATGGTTGAATGAGTGCTTGTGAGGATTTCTAGTCCAAAAGATAAGCTAGTTTGAGCTTAATAAAAATTTCCAAAAATTTAACTAAAATGATATTTTGAAAAACCACCAAGTGAAGCTTATAAATCCAAAGTTTGACAATATTGGATCGATGTGGATCCATGAAAAATCAAGTTAGTTATGCGAAAATCCACTTGTTTCACTATTTTGACTTTAAAAGCATTTGTAAATTTGACTAAAGTGAGATTTGAATCCAAATTATGAGCTGAGATTGATGAATTATGATGAAATGAAGCTAATGCGGGCTAACTAATCCTAGTTTAATCCTAAATGTAGCTTATGCTTGTCTAAAACCTAAGCGATGGATTAACTAGAAGCGATTTCAAATTGATTTTGACTTTTCTTGATTTATTGTGCAAATGGTGACAAAATTAGACTAAGTGATGCTAAATCAAACTAATGCAACCTAAATCTACTTCTGCTAGAATCTCTATCTCAGTTTAAACAACTAATCCAAACAGTACTTCTAAAATTGTTTTGCAAATTCCACTAGAGATTCAATCTACAATCCTTATTAATGCTTAACTGAGTTCAATAACTATCCTATAAGCTAAATGAAATCAACTTCTAACAATAATAACTAACCAACAACAATTAAAACAGTTATGCAGATTCAAAAACAGTGAAATGAAGAAGAGAATTAGAACTAACTTGAAATCCAGCTGTGGAAAAGCTTAATCAGAACCATAACTATACTAAACTAAGCTAATCCAACCCAAATTTACTCCAATTCAGCTCTGCAACACCCACATTCATGATTGATTCCAAATTAGCACCTCAGTTGACTTTTGTTGACCAAACATGAATATTGCTTGCATATGTTTCTTAAGCTTACTAAAAGCTATAAACAGCTTAAATAAGCTTATTTGAGTTAAAAATAAGCTACTTGGAGCATTGAGTATAAGAGCATGAAACTGATTTTTTTAACAGTGGATATAAAATCATGAAACTTAAATGAAACCTTGAATTAATACTTGAAATGAGTTTCAATACCTTTGGAACAAATTAGTTTGATACAATTAAACTTGAAATTACAACTTAGAACCTATTTAAGACATGGAAATTTTAAAGCGACATACATATAAATAAAAAAAACTACTCTTTGTCCTCCTTCTCTTCCTTCTATTTATACAACAAAATGTCTTCCACACTACTCTGAGCTTTTCCACCATTTTTAGAGTCGTTGGATCACTTGACTCCATCTTAGCCGTTGATTTAGTTTTGGCGGAAAACTTTACCGCTTAATCTTTTGGAGTGTTAGGTTGAAGGAAGCATTAAATGCATTTTGGATTGGTGTGTTTGGAGGGTAGGAAGGGTGTGATGATGATGGAGGAGGGCGTGGGTGGTTTTTGCAGGTGTAGGTGATGATGAAGGAGTAGAGGGAAAGCCGTGAGGGCGGTTTTATATTCAAACCGTGGGTGGGTTTGGTTTATTAAACCGGGTAAAAGGTTTGGGCGGGTTGGATTGGGTAAAGGTGGGTGGACGGGTTGGGTATAATGGTGTTGGGCTTGAGTAGTTATTAGGTTTAGGATTAGTTTTGGATAAAATGTATAGTTTAGGGACCAATCTTGCCAAAACTGAAAAACCAGGGACCATGCATGTAATTTCTGAAAAGGTTTTCCAAGGACTATTATTGACACTCTCCAAAAATCCAAGGGCTAAACTTGCACATCTCTAATATTCTAAGGACCAAATCTGTCATTTTTGAAACTCAAAGGACTAAACTTGTAATTTCTCAAAACTTTTGACATTTTTCACCAAAGGACTAAATATGACAACATATGATTTCAAAAGGATCTTTGGTGACTTTTCTTACAAAACAAATGCCTAGGGATGATTTTGCCATTTTTGAAAGTTGGGGGTGAGCGCCAATTATGCAAACTTAGCTCGTTTTCATCGATTTTAAACATTTTGCATCGAAACATATAAAATGCAATTTTGAGATATTTTCGATATTTTGATGCATTTCGGCGTTTTTAAATGTTTTGCGATTCGGTTGACCAAAATGATGAGTATTTACACACTCATCAATCCCCATACTAAATATTGCTAGTCCTAGCAATCTTTTGAGAAAACTTAATGGTTTGAATCTCTTTACCAAAAGCCATTACTTACGGAGTAGCCAATTGTTTCGATTCAAGTAAGAACCTTGGTACAACGATAACGAATGATTTTGAGCAAATCACCGACTTCAACGGATTTGATTTGTCTTTACGAAGCCGTTTGCTTACGGACTAGCCAACTCTTAGATAACATATACTATCTTTGGTGAGTCGATTACCAATTATGGTTTTCAAGCGCCTTTACCACAAGCCATAAACTTGCGGGCTAGCCAACTCTTCACTAATTAAAGATATGGTGAAATGAACACCATACAATTTTGGGCAAATTGCAAGCCGTCAGCGGATTTGAGATATCTTTACCAAGAGCCGTTTGCTCTGGATTAGCCAATCCTTTTGTTTTTAGACATGGCGGATGATAACCATATGTTGAGTAAGTGCAAAACACTTACTCCAAAAAAATTTGGCCAAAATGGGGAATTGGGTGGTATAATTACATGATAAAATTCGTGAGAATTCCCCACACTAGAAATGAATATTGCCTCAATATTCAAAGTACCGCCGTTATTATCGAAACCGAAACGTAAAAGGAAATATTACGGCCATTATTTTTGATTTTTTTTTTTTTTTGAAACTCTTATATACAACAATGAGGCAACTCCCAGCACTAGGGTGGTAGAAAGTAGAAAGAAGTCGAAATATGGGTGAAAACCCATATGGTGTGCTCTCTTTTTTGATTCCCAGTCGCTAGCTTGACTCGATCCCGCATTCATTGGTTCATGGGGAAAGTTTGTAGATCCGGGACAATCACGGGAGGAATGTCCTCTCCAAAATAGTGCTTTAATCGATGACCATTCACTTTAAAATTTGGACCATCGGGTTGAGATAACTCAATGGTTCCATATGGAAATACTTTAGTGATGGTGAATGGTTCGAGACCGGCGGGATTTTAGTTTTCGAGAAAATCTTCAATCTTGAGTTGAAAAGAAGGACTCGATCACCGGCGTTGAAAAGCGGTTCTTGATTTTGAGTCATGAATCTTCTTTGTCTTTTCTTTATAGATCAAAGAGTTCTCGTATGCTTGATCACGGAGTTCATTTAATTCATTCATTTGAACTTTCCGGTGATCACCGGTATCTGAATATCGAAGTTGGCATGTTTCAAGGCCAGTATGCCTTGTGCTCAAGCTCAACCGGCGAGATGACATGCCTTCCGTACACTAGCTTGTATGGAGTACACCCGATGGGTGTTTTATAAATTGTCTGGAAGGCCAGTCGTCATCTAGCTTATCCGACCAAGAGGCACGGTTTTCGCCTCTTGTCCTTTCAAGAATTCTTTTAATCCCTCGGTTGGAAACTTCCACTTGCCCACTTGTTTGGGGTGATCTGTGAGAGAGGCGGTGAGTTACACCATACTTTTGCATGACTCTATCAATGGTCATTGCAAAATCGTACCACGATCAGCGATTATAGCTCGTGGGTTCCAAACCTAGCAAAGAGATTTTAAGAATTTCACAACAACTCGGACATCGTTGGTAGGTAAAGCTTTCGCTTCAACCCATTTTGACAAATAGTCAACGGCCACGAGTATGTATTTATTACCGCGAGGCGAAGAAATGGCCCGTAAAGTCAATGCCCCGGATGTCAAAATCTCACACACTTGAATGGCGTTTTGCGGCATTTCATTTCTTTGTGAGATATTCCGTGGCGTTGACAAGCGTCACGAGTTTTGACAAATTCATGGGCATCCTTGTAAATCGTGGGCCAATAAAATCCGGAATCAAACACCTTCTTGGCGGTGTAGTTGGGGCTATGATGTCCCCAGTGGGTCGAATGGCAAGCCTTGAGAATGTCATTGGCTTCGACCATACACACATCGCTGATGACTTGATCCGCGCAAATTTTGAATAAGTAGGGTCGTCCCGAGTAATGTTTACATCTTTAAAGAATTTGTTTTTGTTGGGACGACATCCCTTTCACCACAAAGTTACCGCATGGTAATTTGCAAAGTCGACAAACCATGGGGTAGAAGAGTCTCCATGAAAAGAAACCATATTGAGTGTTTCAAGAGGAAATGTTTCATTTATTTCCTTTTCTCGAACACATTACGGTGAGGGTTTTCTAGGCGGGACATATGATCGTGACGGGTTCTCGGCTCCTTTTTATCACGTATAATGATATCAAATTCTTGTAGGAGGAGAACCCAACGGAGCAATCTCGGCTTTGCATCTTGTTTTGCAAAGAGATATTTGAGGCCGAGTGATCCGTATACACCACGCATTTGGTCAAGATAAGGTATGGCGAAACTTCTCAAACGCATACACCACGCTAATAATTCTTTTTACGTAGTGGTGTAATGGGTTTGACCGATCATAGTCTTACTCGCGTAGTGGATAGGTGAAAATGCTTGGTTTCGTTGCCCCAAGGCGCACCGATAGCAAAATCACTTGCATCGCACATGAGTTCAAAGGGTAAATCCCGATCGGGGCAACTAGAATGGGTGCTTAGTGAGCTTTTTCTTTAATGTTTCAAAAGCGATGCGCTCGGTGAGAAGATAAAAGGAGCATCCTTCTCGAGGAGATGAGTCATAGGCCGAGCGATTTTAGAAAAATCTTGTATGAATCTCGATAAAACCGGCATGACCTAGAAAACTCCTAATGCCTTTGCGGTAGTAGGATGAGGCAATTTGGCAATAACATCGACTTTTGCTCTATCAACCTCAATCCCATTTCGGAAATCTTATGGCCAAGGACTATGCCTTCTTTGACCATAAAGTGGCTCTTCTCCCAATTTAGACAAAGATTGGTGTCTTCACACCGTTTAGCATTTATCTAAATGGGAGAGACATGTTTGAAATGAGTCCCCAATGACCAAGAAGTCATCCATAAACACCTCCATTGTTTCCCGATCATGTCGTGGAAAATTGCCATCATACATCGTTGGAGCGTGCGGGAGGCGTTACATAGGCCAAAAGGCATCGTGCAGAGGCAAAAGTTCCGTATGGGCGGTGAATGTGGTCTTTTCTTGATCCGGCGGATCAATGGGGATCTGAAAATAACGAGAAACCATCTAGGAAACAATAGTATTCGTTCCCTGCTAATCTCTCAAGCATCCGGTCCATGAAGGGTAGAGAAAATGGTCTTTCTGGTGGCTTCGTTTAACTTGCGATAGTCAATACACACGCCATCCGTAACCAATCGAGTTGGAATTAACTCGTTTTCTTCATTGTGACAACAGTTATGCCCCTTTTGAACACGGTGGATGGGGTGACCCGAGGACTATCGAGATCGGGTAAATTAAACCGCATCAAGAAGTTTGAGAACCTCTTGTTTGATAACCTCATGAATCTTAGGATTCACCCTTCTCCGATGTTGGATTCTTTGGTTTGAAGTCATCCTCCATCAAGATTTTGTGAGTACAAAACTCGGGGTTGATACCTTAATGTCGGAGAGTTTCAAGCAATTGCTTGCTTGTGTGACTTCAAAACCTTTATGAGAGCGGTCCTCTCCTCCTCGATTAAGTCCTTAGCAATTATGGCGGGTAATTTATCATCACCTCCAAGAATGCATGCTCGAGATGAGGAGGTAGGTCCTTAAGTTCAACCTCGGAAATTCTTGAGTAGATGTTTGTACCGATTTGATTTCCTCAATTGTGATCTCTTTCGGAGGAGTGAAGGTAATGGTTCTTCATTTAACAATTGCTCGAGATAAAGGATATCTCCTCCGAATCATAAACACCATCAATTCCGGCGGAATTGATTCATCACTAACAAGAAACTCATCGATCTCTTCCGAAAAGTCGCCTCCTCAAAGCAGTGAGAGAGGGGAAGAGTCGGCAATGATTGGTTGAGAAGATGTGGTGGGATCCTACTCACGAATTATGAAAATAACCAAGAAACTCTTGAGAGTACTCCTCGAAGCAATATCGATTAAATCGATTCGATTAACCGATTGACATCATAGTTTGAGGAGTACCTCGAAGTTTGATCAAGGTTAAAGGTGATAGCTTCATTACCCACACGTAATGTGATTTCTTGCTTAAATACATCAATGAGAGCACGGCCCGTTCTCGGGAATCCTCGTCCAACAATGAGGGAACCCGATGATCGGCATCGAAATCAACAACCACAAAGTCGGTGGAAAATGGAACTTTCCTACTTTCACGAATACATCCTCGGCGATGCCAAGAGGACGCGATATAGAAACGATCGCAAGCTCAATAGTCATGCGGTAGGAATGAGTTACGGAAGAAAGTTTCTTCCATCTTGAATAAGGCATCAGTTGATGCTTGCACCAAGATCGGCGAGGCAAAGCATTCGATCATTCTGGAAAAACACAAGGAAGAAGAAATTTTCCGGGATCTCCAAGCTTCTCGGGAAGCTTCTTTATGAGCTATGAGCGGTTCTCATTCAAGTTTAGCCATTTCAAGCAGTTTTCCTTATTGCTTAACATGTGCTTGAGAGTTGATGCAAACTTGGGCATCGGCATGATAGCATCCATAGCTTATGTCAAAATGAAGTTCTTGGAAAATTTGAATTTTTTTCCATTTGATGGTGGCTTTTTCGGAGTTTTGCTCATTTAAGCGTGAGGGTAAGGAATAGAAGTTTTGGTTGGGGTTTTCAGCTGGAGGTTCAAAACAACTCGGAGTTTGGTTTTGGGTTTCGGGACAACTTGAGGATGGACATTCTTTGGTACCTCCGTTATTAGTAGGAAGTTCCTTGTCCTTTGTCGTCTCGGGTTCACTTTCCACTACCTTCGGAGAGAAGAAGAAGAGGTAGTAGGAATAGCGGGTCCATCATCTGAAGCACCACTTGGTTGTGATCGCCTTTTCATCGCCCCTCGGATTAGCGATCGTGTTGCTAGGTAAAGTACACGAGCCCAGGGTCGATCATTTAAAGACTTCTTAATGTCGAAATCGGCTAACCAACAACTGTTCATTTCCTCTTGGGATTTCATGAATTGCTTCAACAACTCATCGAGATGATGGTCCGGTTGGAACAATGGCTTGATTTTACTGAGGAAAATTCGGCCTCTATTGTTTGGATTAGGGCCTTGATTTTGAAAATTTCCTTGATTATTGCCATGAAAATACCACAGGTTGAAATTTCCACGACCGGGGTTTCTATTAAAATTTCCTTGGTGTTGGAAGTTTTGATTTTGATTTTGAAAACCGTTGTTTTGATTAAAGTTACCTTGGTTTTGAAAACCTTGGTTAGTTCTATTACGATTTTGATTACGGTTTTGGTTTTGGTTGAAACCGGGTGGTCGAGGTAGTGGTTAGGGCGGTGGTTGGTCTATAGGAGCCACGATATTGGTTGCCTCTGGATTAGAAATCCGCCCACAGCGTTTGCTTCAAAGGGTTACCATCGGTGGCCATACAGTTGTAATAGGCATGGGGCCACATAGTAACACAGACTTCCACTTTCTTAACTTCTTAGGAGGTGAAGTTTGTGGAAAGAAACTTTCGTTTGGTTGGAGAGAACAAAGCTTGAATTGCTTAGTGAGTTTGTCAATCTTAGCATCGGTGCTAGATTGACTCACGAGCGATAAAGTAGAAGGACCAACAACGACTTGGGAAACAACCGGTTTGCTTCGATGCGGTCACGGACTTTAGACTTGTTTTCAATGATCGCTAAAGCTTCTTTTACGGTTTTGCTTAAGAAATTTCCTCCGGCGGAGGAATTGAAGAATCTTGATCAGTTGACTCACTCCATTATAGAAAGTATCGAGTTGCATCAACTCGGAGAAACCATGGTGAGGACATTTGCGGAGCAACTCCTTAAAACGATCCCACGATTCGAAGGGTTCATCAAACTTTTGTGTGAACTTGATGATTTCATTTTAAGACTCGTGGTTTTAGAAGGTGGATAGAACTAGTTCACAAATTTCTTTACCGGTCTTCCCATGTTTCGATCGATTGAGGGGTTGTTTTCAAGCCAAATCCGGGCTTGTCCCTCGAGGAAAATGGGAGCAGAAGAAGCTTGCGACATCTGTAGGGACATTCTTGTATTTGATGGTAGATGCAATCTTGTTAAACCATCGAATATGAGCATGAGGATCATCCTTTCAAAACCATAGAATTGACTTGAGGTTACAAGATTCAATAACCGGTTTTGAGTTCAAAATTTTCGACCACAATGGTGGGATAACAATAACATCTCCATACCGTCGATGGGTTCTGGAGAAGCTCACATAGGACGTTCTTCCGCCATGATAACGGAGTAGTGTGGCGATCCGGATCTCGGATCCGTGATGGGGCGAGCGTCTCTGGACACGCCTTCTTGGAATCTGACAAGCTCACGAAATGGGCTTCTGGACCTAGAAAGCGAGTGCGCATACACTAGAGTTAACTCTAAGAGATCTCAAAGTTAAGGAAGGGAATTATGAAAGGAATTATGAAAATGGGGTAAGAAGAATCTTTTTGGGTTTTATGGTTTTGAAAAGTAGATATAACAACAAATCCAATTAAAACAATATCGAGGCAAAACGACAATGAACTTAAACCAATAATCACAAGATGAATGGCTTCTTTGAAAAAGGTACACCACTCACAAGGACACAAAGGCAAGTTTTAATCTTTGGTTCGGGAACTTATTATGGTCGTACCCCCAGTTAGGTAGTACACTGCCTTGGTTTGCGGTGGTAATTTTTATGTTGTTATTATTAAACAAAGAAAAGCGACAAATCTTTTGTATTTTTATCTTTTAAATATATATAGAAACAAAAGAAAAATATTTTTGTGTTTTATCGTTTTAAGATGTTTTGGGTTTTGGATTTTTATAAGAAAATATATACATATATAGATGGTATGAACAAAGAGTGAATATTCAAATCACTAATCTGCTAAGCGTAAGATAATTAGCTTGACTCCCGGCGTGGCGCCAAAATTTGATCGCTCCCAAACCGTCAAGTTTTATCACACTGGTGACCACTTGTGAATGGTCAACCGTAATAAACTTCAAACATTTCGGAACCAATGCAATGAAGATCAAGAGGAGTTTAGTGTTTCCCAGGTCGTTAAGTCCAAAGTCGTGCGAGAATAATCAAGCGATATAGTGATCGGGTGATAATGAGCAGGAAAATGTTAAGGATTATGAACAATTATACCTAAAGAAAGTTTATAAATTACAGGGGCTTAAATGCAAATTAAAGAAAATTAAAAAGATAAATTATATTAAATAAACGCTATCACTATTTTTAAAATGATGTTTTTTATTTTTCTTTTATAAATTTAAATTAAAAACTACGTAACGTACAAAAGAAAATGTGAATATGAAACAATATTAATCCTAAAAATATAAAAATGAAATTTTTACAAACCTAATGATAAGAGAAAATTTTGAGAAAAAGAAAATTATTTTTATGACTATTTATTTAATTATTATTAATTAAAAACTATTTTTACCTATTTAATAATACCCTAAAATATAAGAAAATATGAAATAAAGCTAGAAAAGTGAAATTATGACTTAGAAAAATCTAAAATAACCAAAGAGATCTTTCAAAACTAATTTTGTATTTTTCGATTATTTTTCTATTTTCTATGAATTAAAAACTATTTAAAACTAATTAAATTGCTAAAATTACAAATTTAACTAAGAAAAATCTGGAAAATTATTTTTTGCTTTTATATTTATCTTAACCTAGGAAAATTGAAAAATTATTTTTTTGAAGTTTTACGATTTAAATGTATTAAAAGCTAATTAAAAATACCTAAAAACTGTTTTAAATTGTGAAAAATGCTAAACAGTGATGAAAATTTATGAAAAATTCAGTAAAAATCTAAAATATTATTCTAATTTTATGAAAAATATAAAAACTATGGCTTATGTGTGAGAAATAGAAGCTGTAGTGCAACTGCCTTCAAATAAGCTATTATTAAAAAGCTAAAAAGTGAAATAAGCTACCAAACTGTTACTGAAGCTAATTTATACTAAAGTTACCTAATATCAACTAATTCCAGCTACTCCTAACCTCTAATCGACAATTTACCAAGTTTTGAGCTAGTTAACTACTTAAACGAACAACTTTTAGGTCTACTTTAAGCTAAAGCACGGGCTTATTAAAGAGCTTATGTGAAAACCGGATCTGTAGTCCTCAAGACCACCAAGCAAACTACAAGCTGGATCAATTTTCGGGGCTAGGATAAGCTATAATGAAGCCTTGAGCTTCGAGAAGCTGTGCACAACTTCGATGTGGTGAATGAGTGCAGGGATTTCTAGTCCAAAAGATAAGCTAGTTTGAGCTTAATAAAATTTCCAAAAATTTAACTAAAATGATATTTTGAAAAACCACCAAGTGAAGCTTATAAATCAAAGTTTCGACAATATTGGATCGATAATGGATCCATGAAAAATCAAGTTAGTTATGCGAAAATCCACATTTCACTATTTTGACTTTAAAAGCAGTTGTAAATTTGACTAAAGTGAGATTTGAATCAAATTATGAGCGAGATTGATGAATTATGATGAAATGAAGCTAATGCGGGCTAACTAATCCTAGTTTAATCCTAAATGTAGCTTATGCTTGTCTAAAACCTAAGCGATGGATTAACTAGAGAGTTTCAAATTGATTTTGACTTTTATTGATTTATTGTGCAAATGGTGACAAAATTAGACTAAGTGATGCTAAATCAAACTAATGCAACCTAAATCTACTTACGCTAGAATCTCTATCTCGGTTTAAACAAGCGATCCAAGCAGTACTTCTAAAATTGTTTTGCAAATTCCACAGAGATTCAATCTATAATCCTTATTAATGCTTGGCGGAGTTCAATAACTATCCTATAAGCTAAATGAAATCAACTTCTAACAATAATAACTAACCAATAACAATTAAAGCAGTTATGCGATTCAAAAGCAATTGAAATGAAGAGAATTAGAACTAACTTGAAATCCGGTGTGGAAAAGCTTAATCGAACCATAACTATACTAAACTAAGCTAATCCAACCCAAATTTACTCGATTCATTCTACAACACCACATTCATGATTGATTCCAAATTAGCACCTCGATTGACTTTTGTTGACCAAACATGAATATTGCTTGCATATGTTTCTTAAGCTTACTAAAAGCTATAAGCTTAAATAAGCTTATTTGAGTTAAAATAAGCTACTTGGAGCATTGAGTATAAGAGCATAGGCGATTTTTTAACGGTGGATATAAAATCATGAAACTTAAATGAAACCTTGAATTAATACTTGAAATGAGTTTCAATACCTTTGGAACAACTTAGTTTGATACAATTAAACTTGAAATTACAACTTAGAACCTATTTAAGACATGGAAATTTTAAAACGACATACATATAAATAAAAAAAAACTACTCTTTGTCCTCCTTCTCTTCCTTCTATTTATACAACAAAATGTCTTCCACACATACTCACGAGCTTTTCCGCATTTTTAGAGTCGTTGGATCACTTGACTCCATCTTGGCCGTTGATTTAGTTTTGGCGGGAAAACTTTACCTTAATCTTTTGGAGTGTTAGGTTGAAGGAAGCATTAAATGCATTTTGGATTGGTGTGTTTGGAGGTAGGAAGGGTGTGATGATGATGGAGGAGGCGTGGGTGGTTTTGCGGTGTAGGTGATGATGAGGAGAGAGGAAACCGTGAGGCGGTTTATATTCAAACCGTGGGTGGGTTTGGTTTATTAAACCGGGTAAAAGGTTTAGGCGGGTTGGATTGGGTAAAAGGTGGATGGACGGGTTGGGTATAATGGTGTTGGGCTTGGGTAGTTATTAGGTTTAGGATTAGTTTTGGATAAAATGTATAGTTTAGGGACCAATCTTGCCAAAGCGAAAACCGAGGACCATGCATGTAATTTTGAAAAGGTTTTCCAAGGACTATTATTGACACTCTCCAAAAATCCAAGGGCTAAACTTGCACATCTCTAATATTCCAAGGACCAAATCATCATTTTGAAACTCGAAAGGACTAAACTTGTAATTTCTCAAAGCGTTTGACATTTTCACCAAAGGACTAAATATGACAACATATGATTTCAAAAGGACCTTTGGTGACTTTTCTTCTAAAACAAATGCCGAGGGGTGATTTTGCCATTTTTGAAAGTTGGGGGTGAAGCGCCAATTATGCAAACTTAGCTCGTTTTCATCGATTTTAAACATTTTGCATCGAAACATATAAAATGCAATTTTGAGATATTTTCACTATTTTGATGCATTTACGGCGTTTAAATGTTTCTGATTGATTGACCAAAATGATGAGTATTTACACACTCATCATTCCACCATAGTATTCATCGAACATTAACTCGAAGAAATTCTCCCATTCTTGTTCTTTAGGATTGTCAAGCGAAGTTGATTGAGCTCTTTGAGTCTGAGTCTGGCGATGTGTCCGGAAGTCTCTTTGGTTTAGTGCGGGTTCTAGAGCGAGTCTCTCGAAGCCATTTGTGAAATTTCATCAAAGTTCGCATTCATCGTCTCCATGATCCTCCTAGTTCTTACATTATACACCACAGATGCCCTCGAGCTATCTCGAATATCAATGAAGATTCCAATATCACCTTTAGCTTTCGGTTTCCTAGATCTTCTCATCGTTTGTCGGATAGCACAAAGCGCGAACACGTGAAAGTAAGAGATATTAGGTTTTACATTGTTCACAATTTCATATGGGGTTTATTGAATCTTGGATGGATTAGGGATCGGTTACGAGTGAAACAAGCGATGCAAGCGACATCGACCCATAGAAATAACGATGCACTAGAATAAATTAGCATTGTCGGCGACTTCCTGAAATACGATTTCTTCTTTCAACTACCCCATTCTG